>VWPW01001132.1:412562-672653 GCA_013389825.1 Crypturellus undulatus | reverse complement strand
CTGCCGGGCGGGCGGGTGGCAGCCGGGGGCAGGCAGCGCGGTGACAGCGGCGCGCGGTGCTGCCTGCCGCCTGCCCGGCTCGCGCGGGCTCCGCTGCCGCGTGAGAAGAGCCCGGAGAAGCTTGAGGTGCAACGGGGCTGGGGAGGGGGCTCGGAAAACAAGCTGCAGGTGTGGAAGGGGAGCCCTGCGTGCTGCCGGGCCGCCGCGCACAAGGCGCGAGGTCGCCGGCGCTGGCTGGTGGCGGCAGGAAACGAGCGGGCTCCTCGGGCCGGGGGGCGGCGGGCGCACCTGCGGGCGGGAGGGCGGCATCGCGGCGCGGGACTTGCCGCGGCGGCCGCTACAGGGAACTCCTGTGCTTTTCGGGTGCGCCTCAGCTAATAATAATATGGCATTGGAGTCGGGTCTGAATGCAGTAACTGATCTTTCCTCAGTTTCAAGTGCACTCGTGATTCCAAAGTTATGCTATGGAAGACACTGTTGATGAAAATACTTCTTTTCAAAAAAGTGGATTTCAGGTACAGATGAGTGTGAGTTGCACCTTTCCCCCTTGCTCCGGATGTAACATGGTGCTGCCTGTTTATCTCAGTTCCCTTAAGCAGTAGTTGTTACAATTTAATGCTCTCGTATCTTTTTCTTCTCAAATGCATGATGGTTAGTATGGTTAAACTCTATTAGGAATACTTTAATAGAACTTATAAAGCTTTGAATTGTTCGGAGAAGAAAAACGAACTTGGCTGATTCAGTGCCATACCATAATCTTGTTTTAAGAAAGTCAGTGACCTGGCCAGGTCTGTATTTCTACTCAGTTAAATGTTTATTTACTATTTTTTTTTTTTTTTGTGGCTGAGGGCAAACTGGCTGATACCAAAGCCCCTTTGGGGAGAGAACCTGAAGCAAGAGAGTCTCCTTCTTTTCAACAGCTGGTGGACCCATTAGGTTCAAGCTCCCAGAGAACCGGAGTGCTTTTGCTCTCTGAGCCTCCTTGCAGAAGACTTCGAGACTACACCTACGTGTAGCTCTTTCTAAAGGCACTTCTCTACTTGTTTATCACTTCTAGCCGAGAATATTTTATTTCCTCTCAAGTTCTTCTATGAATCTCAAGAACTTTGCAAGTTGGTTCTTGGGTTTTAATTAGGCCTGCACAGGTGTCTTGTCAAAGTGTTTCCAACATGAGTGTTAGCAAGATGTTAATGGTAGCCTTGTATTCATCTGAGCAGCTGCAGTTTAGCTTGGGAAGGTTCTTTTGCAGGACTTGACTCGAAGCCGCAGAGGAGCTTTTCTGCCTGGGACATGGACCTGAGCAGATGCCAACGGCGGCAGCCGGAGCTCCTCGCTGACGGGGGCGGGAAGAAGGGAAGGCTGGTGATGGGGAGCAGCTTGTTGGTTTTGTTCGGGGAAGAGTCCTTTTTACTGAAACTCACTTCCCCAATTGTTTGCTGTAGTCCAACCTTGTTTAGCTTAAGTGGCACTTCAAAATTTTTGGCTTCTATCATACTTCCCCCCTCTCCAGGGAGGTCTTGGTCACTGATCCCGGTAAATATTTTAACTTTGTGTGTCCAGGACCCGAAGTGGTCAGCCTGCAATGTGTGCAAGGTCTTTTGAGAAGTAAGGTTCCGTTTTTCTTTCTTGCCACCATTCAAAACACCTTTGAATACAGTTGCATCTTGATACCTACTTCTAGGAACACTGATTTTAAGTTAATTGCTAAACCAGCAGGGGGAACACAAAACACTCTATGAAGTCTCTCTTTTTATGGCGATTGCAAACTGTTAAATTTGAGGCCTGTATTTCTTGCAAATATTTATTTGAAAAGAATGAATGTCAAATTTGAGAAAAATTGCCATATTTTGGGATAGCTGCGTTATTCTTATATGCTGGTTTATTGCAGTAGATGTCTCCATTCTTCTGAGATGTGTTCTGCTGCATTACCCAGAAACGAGAGGCTTGGTTAAAATTATTTGAAGTGAATTATATAAGTCAAAAATATCTCATTTTTATCTATAAAGCTGTAGATAATGGGTTGAGCAAATACTTTTGGAATCAAAGTACTGTACCACATCATGATGGTATATAGACAATTTTGAAAGCTAAAATTGAGTTGCAAAAAAAGCTGTGTTCTCAGAAGAAACTTTTCACAGTGTTTAGGTTTTCTGTAGGAGAGAATAATTTTAGGCATTCTGTCAGATTTTTAGGAAGTCATTGTGGGTTTATTTTTGTGAGGGTCAACTGACTCTCCTAGCATAGATCAATAATATTTTTTGTTGTATTGGCCTAACAGCTCAGTCCTTTTGTGCCATGATTCCTGAAAACAAAGTTTCTTACCAAAGATTGTTATCTTGATGATTTACAGTGACCACATTGCTTTTCAGTTTACAAAAGGTGATGCTCCAAATACTTTAGGTAAGGGTATACAAGCAGATTGTTTACTGCTAAAATGTGAATTTGCAGCATGTAAGTTATTTCCTAGTAACAGCCAGGGAAAAGGCTCTTATGCTGCAGTAAATGTGATGTATCTTGCTGCTTATACTTTGTTATTAAACATTTTTTCAGTGAAGATGAGATTAGCTGATTTATTGCAAGATAAATTGTGACAGTAATTGTATATACCTATACTATTGAAGTGAGTGGAGATAAAACATAGCTTTGTTGTAATTAAGGTTATAGGAAGAGGTAAGCTCATGTGGCTGTACCCTCATGGATTTGAAATGGTACTGCTTGAATACAGAAGCACTAAGTGAGTTTGACAATGTGTTTCTTCTCATTAGTTCAGTAAGCAGCTATACACATGTCCATTTTTCTCTTTTCTGTAAAGCATTATGAAATGTTGCCAGATAATTAAAGATGTGAAAAAATCCATATCAAATTCCCTTGATGAGCTCATACATTTATCACATTTATTCTGATTGTACCCGAAGGGAATGACAAAACCTTCCTTCCCCTATGGTTTTCTGAGTTGCTGAAGTATAGTTTGTAAAGTCAAAGCAAGGTTTTTATTTCAAAATAGTGCTAAGACTTTGCCTTGCTTGTTTTGCAATGCTTTTTTTCTGTTTGCTGCAGTCATGTTCTGACGTTTAAGATGTGAATTAGCTAGTCATATGCAGCCTGCATAGATTTTGGAAAATATTTGGTGGAATACAGATTGTAAATATCCTCATAATATTTTACTTTTGATCTGAATTCCATAAAATATTTGTGTATTATAAGTAGATTTTACTTCCATAGCAGTAATAATTAGTAATTAACAGATGTATGCTGGTTTCTAGTTATTTCATGCAAAGAAGCATGTTTTGCCACAAAAATCTACCAGTGAAGTAGTAGTACAATTGGAATTGTTTTGTCCGTAACTGTGGATTCTCATTTTTATGTGCTGGCAGCCATCCAGTAGAGCAGCTTTTCTGTGACAGCAACTATTAACTCTACAGTAACCAAAATGAAGCCAATTACACAACTCTGAAAATCATTAGAGGAGGGTCTTTAAAGTGCTATTTATCCATTGTTTATTCCCCTCTCCCATCCCCACCTTTTATTTTTCTCAGGCAATATAAACTAAAACTCCAATCCTTTATGCCCTCAAGTATTTAAATGATCAGATCTATTAAGCTCAGCAGAGATGAATTTATATGTTACATTGTATATGGTGTTGAACTGTATCACTTGGAGATAATTATCTGGTGAAGTATCCTAGTTTATGATGATTATGATGGACTTATCTCATTATTTTATGTAAGGTGAACAGTACTTTAAAATTAGCTTTATCTTTTCATTAAAAAGATCATTCAGCTGTATTTGAAATTTCTTGTTAATAGTTTGTCTAATTTTCATGGTATTGGTTGACCAGCGTCAGTGTTTTTGCTGTTGCAGCATACTGCAAGATTTTGGGAGCTGGCTGAAAAGGACCTCTGTTTTAAGTAGGTTTAGCTGTGACCTTGAAAGAGACCTGTTTAGATTCCAGGATAATGGCTTATCTAGAGGTCGTGGATCTGAAGCAGGTTAATTACAGAGCTAAAATCTGTAGATGTGGTTTTTTTTTTTTTTTTTTTTTTTTTTCTGCACAGAAGGCAGTGGGGCCTGTCATATTAAAAGTAATAATTCTAAAAAAGAATGGATATTCATTAAGGCTTATGATCTGATTTTCTTTGTAAGTGTTCGCATCTTCTGTTGGAAATCAGTCGAGCTTCATTGTATGAAACAGGGACCATAACCCCAAAGTATCCAGTGGGTTTACTGAACAGTTTAGATCTACTGAATATGCGCTTCCTTGCCAAGATGCTGCAAACGGATTGAAGGACCAAGTATCCTCTGTTGTCTTAGATTTATAGAAATCTGACTTGACTGCAGCTGCATTTGGCACAATGTGATTGAGAGCTATGTAGGATTATATTGGCAGCTGTAAATACCTCACTTGTGTGATTCTCTTCATAATGATTTGGATGAAGCAAAATTTTGTTTTGATTTACAAAACACTTTTAAAAGTATTTGCAAGAGGCTTCTCTTGACTATTATATTAAGTAACTCATATTAATGAGTTACTTCTCCAATTTGCTCAGCTTGTATTATGTGATAATTACTTCTTTCCTGCAGTACTTAAGATGGATAATTTTTCTGTGTACTGATGGTTTGCTCTCCTTTGAGATGCAGAGATGCTCTTCTGGCCCTGGGACCTACAAATTACCTGTATGTGTTTAGGTATTCTCTGCAATCTTCCCTTTCCCTAAATTTGTATCCAAAGCTTTTTGTAGGCTTTATTGATAAAAATGGATACATAACAGTAAGAGGCAGGAAACTTGGTAAAAAATTTCATGGGAGTGTGTGCATGTTCTGAGTGGAACATGACAGTGATGCATATCCTCTTTGAAGCAAATCCACATCACTGATTGGAGATGATAATTTTTATGAAAAAAAGCTTTGCCTTAAACCAAATGTTTCTCTGCCAAACAATTAAGTTTCCCTGGTTATTTGGCAGGCAATTAGCAGAGGATAGCTACTCCTACTCAAAGGGAAGCTCCTTTTGACTCAGCCTTTTAACGGCATGGCACTCTAAGGTCTTCCCTATTTGTGTGGGAGAAGTTTCCTATCTTACAGATGTGCATGTGAAGATGTAGTGGCTGACAGTTAGCTCTTAAAAAAAGCTGTTTATCTTAAGTATGTTCCTACTTAATAGTCTACCTGCTTTATAAAGCATATGTTATTCTAGAGAGTAAAATTTAGTACATGTCTCTTGCTTTTCCAAAGTGTGATTTTTTTGATGATACTTCTTCCTAGTTTTAAAGTATTTAATATTTAAGCTTTTTACTTGCATCTTGTATCTTATTATTGCTGAAAGTAGAAAAGACTGATTTGTACAACTCATTTTTTTTTCTCATGGTTTATTCTGAATTGCTGTTTTTCAACTTTTTTCAACCTTTTCCAAATTGATGACCATCATTTCCGCCCCCCCCCAAAAAAAAAAAAAAAAAAAAAAGTTTTCCATTCCCAGAGAGCAAATCTAAGCTTAATGTTGTAGACTTGCTTTTCATTACCCTAAATGGCCTCTCAGAAGTAATGCGGAGGTTTCCAGGCATTTGTAGATCATGGTTTGAAAGTCACTGCTCTAAAGCTAGAGAGATCCTTACGAGGATTAAATCCAATAGAGATCAACTTAGGTTTTTCCTAGTAGGGAAATTTCAGCTAGAACTAGCCCTAGATACAGTTCTAGGCCTTGCAGTTTAGTCTAGAAAAAATAGCTGTGTCAGACATCCACGTAGAGAATTATTTGCTGAAATCTTTTACCCTGAGTGGAAGAAGCCTTGCAGAGCTGCTGGTAACTTTCCATCCTGCTGTGGCTCCCCTTTTTGTGCGTAGCCAGGAGATGCCTTCCCTGGGGCTGTGTCGGGTGGTCTCGATAGCCCCATTTGAGTTGCTATCTGTTTGGTTTAGGTGTGTAATTAGAAACGGAGCCAAGTAAAACTCAAGCTTCATGACGCTTGTGTGAGGTTGTTGGCTGCTGCTGTGTTTGTGAAGAGTAAGATAACCTGGTGCCAGGAAACCTATTCTGTTTCCAATTAGAAACCGTAAGAAAATAAAGTAATTAGGCCAAATAAATTTAACATTGAGACATCACAGAGTTCATTGGGAAGCTGAGCTGTATTTAAATGCAGATTTTAGACTCAATGAGCAGTTGTTAAAACTTCTATTTAATATTTATACATATAAAGTTATTAGTCTTTTTATTTTTTGCTTTTCTTTCTGCTATCTGAATATCCTTTAGAAAATAGCATGTAATTTTGCCACTGGTATTCCTTTGTGAGATCAGTGCAATTTTTGTTAGTGTCCTGACTGGAAGACAGAAGGAGAGCGGCCTCAACAGGTCTTACGATATGGAGGCTGTCACGGCAGTGCAGAGCTCCTGCTACTACTTGTTTGAAGGATGAAGTAGGAAGGGATGGAGTGACTGTGACCTGCACAGAAATCTGTGACTGCAGCTGGAATGAGATTCCACATTGCTTGAACCAGTGTCTTGTGCACTGTTCTAGCCTCTTGTTTCTTCAGAGATACTGTGATGTAGGATGACCCTGAGGGCTCTATGCTAAAGCAGAAGAGCTCTGATTCAGCACTCGAGTTGCATGTGAGGTCTGTTGTCCTGTGAGTACTCCAGTCCTTAGAGATCCAGTCATTTCTAGGAATTTCTGCCCTTTTTTTTTTTCAAAAAAAAAAGGGAATCTGTGCATTAATCTCCTTGTCAAAGGATTTTGTGTACTTCTTCCACTAAAAAGGATTCTTGAATGCATTTCCTTCCTTTCCACCTATTGAAACCCTCCTACATCCTGATCTTTTAAGAGGCTATTCTCTTGTTTATACTTGGCAAATAAAACTTTGCCCTAGAGCCTAGAAAGATTCAGCTGCATAACTCATAACTTGCTGTGTTTGGGGTGGGAGCGGAGGGGCAGGAAGGGGCATAAAGGGAAGTCCCAAGGACGTACAAAAGAATGACCTTTTTTGTCCCGTTTCTGTAAACTGTTTTACATTTGTGCTCTAAAGTGCAATGATTATTCAGCTAAAACTCCCACAGCGTCTAGTTTCATGAGTTCTCTG
Organism: Crypturellus undulatus; assembly: GCA_013389825.1. Taxonomy (NCBI): domain Eukaryota; kingdom Metazoa; phylum Chordata; class Aves; order Tinamiformes; family Tinamidae; genus Crypturellus; species Crypturellus undulatus. The sequence goes on along the minus strand of VWPW01001132.1, from coordinate 665,582 downwards.
ATCGAAACTCATGGCAATTAAAGCTGGATGCTTTAAAAGAGAAGATAAAAAAAAAAAGAAAAAATAGAGAAGCTGAAGTGCAAACTTGCTTATGAATGATAGTGAGAATAGAGACCTCTATCTATGCAAGCCAGGCTTTCATACTAGTTGTGCATAAATTATGTACCAGGTAACAAGGCTACCTTCAGTGAACTGCTACTAAAAAGGTAGAATCATTTGTGTATACTTTGTGGCTTCCTGTAATTTGACAAACTACATTGTAATATGTTAATATGAAAATAAACAAACAAAATATTAAAACGAAAGTCACGTGGAATACAGGGGCACAACTGCTAAATGGCATAAAACATCTTCTCTTGGCACTTGTCCAGTTCCCATAGCCTTTAACTGTGACTTGTTGAAATGTCCCATTACAGACACAGCAGCATGTGAACTGCAAGATCAGAGTTACTTTTTCCCTGGGCTTTTGATATGTCAGGATTTTTAGTTTAATTACTGTTCATATTCTCTGAAAATGAAACCACTTTGTTTCTAAAATGGAATCTATCTTGTTAATAGTTCATGAGTGAGTTACTGTTTTAAGTTCTGAATGGTGAAACCTTATGTATATACCATTGACATAGACATAAAAACATACACGTTTTGAATCCCACATCAGTATTTGCTAACCATGTTAGGCAGCTTTTCCTTTTTTCAGCTGGTGTGCATGCAAATCGCACAGAATTGACAGAGTCATCCAGTAAAAATGGAAGAAAATTCTACTAAAAATGCATATTTAATAGGAGTGCGGTTATAAATAAACTCTTCTAAAAACTGTTCTATTCCTAAGCTTATGGAACTACTTGTGTAGTTAAGTTAATCCTATGTGCTTGAGCACACTTAGTTATAAATTTTATTGCCTTTTTGCTGATGCATGGAATTTATTTATTTGTTGCATTCACATAGGGAGCTACGGGGATAAGTGGGAAAAAAAGTGGTTAAATCAGTTAAATGGTTGCCATGTTTAAAACAAGCAAACAAAAAGTGAAAAACTTTTGGCTGTGAAGGCCTTCTCGGATAGCCCAGGAACTTGGCTTCACGTTGCTATGGCAAAACAACACAAGGAGACGTGTCCTGCTGGACGCGCTCGAGTATCCCCGCTGGCCGGGGACTTCTGCCGTGACTGCGGAGCTCCCGCGCACTTGGGCGCAGAAGTGTTTGTGAGCGGCGGTCCAGCAGCTGCGTAACCTCTAGCCTTGTGCATGGAAAGAAGAGAGAGTTACCAGTGTCCGTGTTGATAAGGAAAAGAGGAAGTGGAAGTTATTCTTCAGGCAGTGAAGGAAAAGGTTAGACAAGGAGGATGATAGAGTTAAGGCAGAGGAAGGATTTGTATGGGAAAGGTAGGTGGCGATTAAAGAAACAGATGGTGACTTTGGGAGAAAAGGCTTAAAGGAACAGAAGGCAAGGGGAAAATAAAGCAAGAGGACCCAGCTCACCAATAACCGTGGCTAACTGCAATGTATGGAAGCCCATGATAGGAAATGGAAACACCCCAAAGCTTGTGGCTGTGGCCTGCTGCAGATGTGTTTTATTGCCAGGCTGGACTTCACCCCGGTGAAGGTGGTGAGGGGAAAAAGTAGACAAATGTAAATTTACCAGGAGGAGAAAAGTGGGTAAAAACCTGAAGGTAGGGAGACTAATCCCAAGAGGATTAGTATGTGGTAGCTATTTAGCCAGAGGTACAGAAACAGACTGAGTAAAAAGGTGCTGCAGTGTTTGCAGATGATGCCTAATTGTAATAATATTGCAGGGCTGTTTTTTAGTCACTTTTTATTTTTAGCTCTCCAGCAAATGAAAGGTAGAGAAATGACAGCAGTGCAGAGAAGGGCTTTGTGTTCTGTGCTTACTGCTCCTGGCTCTGACAGAACAAGATTCTTTTGACTATCACTGAAGAGTTAAGCTAGAAAATAGCAAATGCTCTTTGATGCAGTTGTAGGGTCTGTCTGTGGCCTGCCTTGCTAGCAGGCAATGTGGCATGTCCCAGGGTTCTGCAAAAGTGACACGTTTCACTTGTTTATAGCAAATGCACATGGACATTAAATGTTCCTACTTTAAAACAAGTGAAAATTGATTTCCTCCTTGTCACTTCCACTTTGTGCTTTACTGCTCCTCAAGTTTTTTAAACCTACGAAAATCTGCCTCTAAGGTTTTTCTGGGTGACCTCAGCTGATGGACTTTTTCCAGATTGCTTTTGTAAAATGATACTTCTCAGTGAACCAAGTTCACTGCAAACTGCAGTGAAAATGGTGCTGCTTGACTTCCTCTTTGACTGAGACTCTTCAGTGACTCCAATTGTAGATGCCCCACTATTCTTATAACTTGTAATATAAAAGTTTGGATTTAGAGGTATGTTTACTAATCTGAGGACTCTCATGTCATCTCTTCCTCCTTGGGATTTTTTGGTTATGCTTTTAATGTGCTCTTTAATGACCTCAGTTACAAAAATAGCTACCTAGAAATACCCCAAAGGAGAAGATGATTCTCTTGGAAATTTCTTTTGAGTCTCAAGTTTACTAATAGTTGTGTTTATTTGTGGATAAGTAATTTAGGTTCCTGATCCTTCTGTACAGCTTCTTTTAGAGGAAATATTCTGTGGACTTCCTGAACTTTTCCTCATTTGCAGGCGACATTAACTGAAGCAAATTCTGGCATATTTTGTCATCAGATCCTCTGGCATGAGGATTTAAATTTTCCTCATCTAATTTCTTCTTTCTATTTTCTAATGTCAGATGATCAAATAACAGCATCTTTGTAGCTGACTTCTAGAAGATTTAGGCCCACTGATATAGCCACCTGCCACCTCTTTGTTCTAGAAAGCTGAGTGGAAAAGGCTGGCATCCAAATATCAAACATACCCAGGGAAATTGATGCTGCTGCTGTTCTGCTGAAGTATCTTTGGTGCTTTCACATACCTTTGTTTAAGCCAGTGACTTAGTTGCTGAAAAACTTTCCAGTTTCACAGGTGAGGGTCATTAGGTTTTCCAGAATACCAACAAATTTTGTGTTTGATAGGCTTATCCACAGGTTAATTTTAGTTGCAGTTTGCTTTTTTGTTGTTTTATTTTCTTTTTGACTTGAATTGCTTCAATTTAGAGGTCTATGTAGCTGTGAATATGGGAGTAGTCCATTCTAAATTCCTGAAAAACAGTCGGTTTGTCATTCTGTCACATTTCAAGATCTGGAATTTGCCCTCCGTTNTTTTTTTTTTTTTTTTTTTTTTTTCCCTCTCTCCTTTAAGTATGTGAATGCTTAACTGAAAGCAAAGGAGCCCCTTCCCTAAATGCAAGTTAGGGGAGCTTTCCAAGTCTCCAGTGTTCAACTTTGCATCCACTAGTAGAATTGGAGCAGAAGCCCAGGGCTTTTTCGTGCCCTCTACTGTGGGTTATATCTTGTAAACATTATCCATCAGGGCAGTGTAGCAGAAGCGGAACCACTCATCCCATTTATCTGGAGATGGGACTGTGTGAGTGTTCTCTCAGCTTTTTAAATCTGCCTCCCCAAATCAAAGTTAATTCAAAACACATCCATTTCACATCTACTTAAAGGGTGGTTAGTATAGAGCGGGGTGCTCAGCGTGGCTTTATGTCCAGTTCTTTCTCTGTGCTTCCTGTTTCTGCAGAGCTCTGAGCCTTATAAAAATGTTGCTGAAGAGAGATTTGTGTTCATGAAAATGATCCAACTAATATCCTGTATTTTCCTGTTTAGTATATTGAGCATATGTGTTCTAGTTGCTCTTTTTTTTTCCTGGTTTCTTTTTGTTCATTGTTGTTTGTGAATATACATCACTAACTGGAGTTTAGGACTGCTCATGCATTGCCTGTTTGCACATATGACATCTTGCAGCAAATTATTATGATTTTTTATAGCTAGAATTGGCTAGAAACCTTTTCATTTGCTGTATTTGTTCATTTGTATTTATAGCAGCACTTAAAAGTTGTGTTAGTAACAAAATACTCTCACTGAATGGATTTAGTTTTCTCATCTAGAGAATTGATTACAAAGGATTCCAGCTTACGTTTGACTTCTGAAATGATGTTCAGTCTGTCATAAATTCTTTATGGCTTGCTTTTTTGGCACTAAAGCAGTTTGATTTGGATCTTCATGTTAGAAGGTCTGTGTTAAAGGGTCGTGTAATGTTCTTGTCAACGATTTGTTATTTCTGTTTACTAGAATCAGAAGGTTGGCCTTGATTTACCAAAAAGTTCAGGTTTGGGATGAATAGTTGCTACAAAGCTTTAAGTCCAAGGAAGTCATCAATTTCTGAGGTTTTCCTGTTTTGAGCAGTCTCCAGCACTGAGTGTGTGCGTGCATGTGTTCATCCTGATGGTAACTGCTGTGGTGTGTACGTGTTTTTTTTTTTTTTTTTTTTTTTGCAGTATAGAAGAAATCTTTGGGTAAATCAGGATTTGGGGTTTTAAGGAAGACCGTTGCTCCTTGGGTCTGCCTGTTTTTTGCCTTTCCGTTGATGACGGAAATGCATTGTAGCGTGGAGAACTCTAGACATGTTGTGTGATCTAGCATTGCTGCCTTAACGTTTTTTAACTGTATCGATCCTAGCAAACAGTGAAAGAGTAACGTGTGCTGGAGAGCCTGTCTTATAAATGATTAAATATGCGGTCTCAGTAGCACAAATGTTTAAGTGGCAGCAAGCAAAAGCATATGGAACTGATGCTGGCACCTGAATGACTGGTTCTAGTAATTAATTGAAAGAAAAATCTTAAGTGACTTAATATCTACTCTTGAGTTTAGAGTCCACTTTAAAAAGCATAATATGTGGGAAAAATCAAAATGTATTTTTGGTTTTGGCAGCCAAGAATATTTTAAACATCCCTGGATAGTTTCACAGATCCTCATTTTGTGAGGTTGAGTTTTTAGGTTATTATAACTAAGTATTTTCACAGATAACAATAGTCTCATAATCTAATTGTAATGGAAAGGAATCTCCACTTTGGGATCTCTAACTATACATCACTTTGTGAATATCAGATAACAAGATACCTGTTTGCAGTGTGTAAATGAAATCTGGGTCTATATATCCCTCTTCAGAGTCAACAGTAAACTCATTTTCTGCAGACTCAGTGCCAGCAGGTGAAGAATAATGATTGGTGGGTAGAATTACTAGAGCTGTAACTTCTCTAGGGGCCTCCCGCATTCACTTCTCTTTTCTGGGGAATGTTTCTAAGCCACTGGAGGGGAGGAGGAGGATAGCGGGGTGGGAGAGTTATCAGTTGCGGAGCTGCAGCCTGAATCACCATGTGCTGCAGGCAAGCATGTAGCAAATGCAAAGAAATGTGCTTCAGACTTGGGATGCTCAACTTGAAAGTGGACCGCACGGAGCCACGTGTTATGATGGGTGTTCAGCAGGTCTTCGCCGTGCGTGTTCCTGTGGTGTGGCATTGGGATGGATGGCTGTGCGGAGCGTCCCGGCTGCCTGCGGAGCGCAGTGCCTGGAGTGAATGTTCCCCTCCTGTGCAGGGGGGATCCGGGGCACCGCGGAGACCAGCTGGAGGAGCTGGGTGTTGGGAGGAAGTGCTGTTGAAGGCCGTGGCTTAGGAGTGCATGGAGGGCTGGGTCTGGCCTGGCGGTGCGGTGAGAGCTGCGGCGAGTGGAGGGGCTGCCCGCGCGGAGCGGCACCCGGCGTGGGCTGCAAGGGGCTCGGTGCTTCCCTCTGAGCAGCAGCCGTGCTGTCCGCAAGTGTCTCCAGGGGCAGGTCTCCGTGCAAATGTCCCTTGTGTAGACAGCACTGTTTGTTCATCCGGCAGCGGCACACATCGTATAGTAGAGCTTAGCCCTATTTTTTGCCTGACTTTGTATTTCAGGCTATTTTAAATGTCAGCAGGCACCTTTCGAATCATATTAATCTTTCACTATTAAAAATGTGGTCCTGCCTCAGTATTTTTCCATCTTTTACCCTCGTGATCGTTGTTTGCAATAGTTTTCATTGCTCTGTGGTGAGTGTTGCATCTGCTCCTGAAGGCTGATCATGAAGTAACATAGATTTTTATTTGATTGTTAGCAGCATTCTCATTGCTGCCCTATGCAATCCATTGCTGCATTCTAGGCAACTAGATGGTTGATACTAGCTTAAAAAAGGTAAATTATTGAATGTTTTTTTTCTCAGAATTTGTTTACAGGCATTTTAGCATTAGAATTACTCATGTTTTCAAACGCTTGTGGGCATCCATTGCATTCTCAGTTATTTGTACAGCTCATTTAAGGTTCCTTACTGGCCAGTTATATCAAGTGTTAAAATTCCTTAAAGATTGTCAACACCTTTATATCTCGTGTCAAGGAGGCTTGAAGTTTTCAGAATGCGTGATACTGAGAAATGTATCAGACTTATGTTACCTGTAAAGCAACTAGAGCACACTTGAAAAATAAATAAGCAAATGTTTTAAGTGATCTAGGGAAAGCCTGAGTATTTAAAGGGGAATTTATCTGTGCCCATTGGGTCTGCTCCCAGGCCTCAGCAGGGTTTCAGTCTTTGTTAAGAGAAAGGACTCTGGGATTTCTCTTCTAAGCAGACCACTACTTGGCCAGTAGGTGATACGAAACAGCAGTGCCTGTGAAGGCGGTGTGCTGAAATACAGGAAGGAAAGAGTGCTAAGCTATTGCTCTCTAGGATATTTGCCATTATTAAATGCACTTCTGTAATATTCCTTTAAGAATTCTTTCTCTTGACACAACAATTTTAGACAGCTAGAAAAATTTCTGTAAAATTATTTCATATTAAAATGTATTCTTATTTTTTTTTTCCTGTAGGCAATTAAAGTCTGGAAGTTTTGGTTTCAAAACATATACCACAACTTTCAAAGGAAGTGAATCTACATGAAGAGCTACAAAGGGAGTTGATTTCAGAAGACGGTGTTTGCAAAAATGTCTTCAAGTTATGTGACTCCAGTGTTCACTTTGATGATTTTGTGTTTAGCAGCTGCAGGTAGGTGGCATTATGTAAATCATATTGTATCTATTTAGAATTATTGATCAAAAATGGTTGTTAGTGTTAGGAAAATGTAGGTCAGCTGAAGTTTATATAAAGCCAAGATGTAAATACAAAATTGCGATCATGATTTCCGGTATGACGTTGTAAAAAATGATGCTGTTTCTGTAAGAGGTCTCTTGTGCCTATTGTCCTATTTCAGGTCTTCAAAGAGTAGCAGTGTAGCAGTACTCTGTTTTGTGAATTATCTTAAACACCTGCAAGTGGTCACACACTTGCACACAGAAAAAAAGGAATCGCATAGTCTGCATGCTAAAAGCGGGGACCACAGAAACCTCTGGAAATGAAAGCAGGGCAGCTCTGTTAGCACGATGAGGCCAAACTGTTATCCATGTTGAGAGGCCGGATGTATACCTGTGGCTGTGCTGCTGAGGCTGCTCTTGCTTCAGAACCTGAGCTGGGGTCTCTACAGAGCTGGGCTTCTCAGTAAGCGTCTAATCTGCAATTAAATTTCCGAACACTTATTTTCTGGAAAAAAAATCACAGGAAAGGGATCATAATAGGTCACTGAGAGCATCCTTTTCTCATCCTAAACCTTTCTGATGTCATTCCCTATTGTTGTTTAATCTGTTGTGAAGCTAGCTGTCAGTGGTGATGGTAAAGATCTTTTAATAACAGCTTTGTTAATACTAGTAGGTTAGGAAGATGCATCTCTATAGGGTGGTATGTTTTCTGCCTTTTTTCCTGTATATGTATCTTTACAGCAATGGGTTGCAGCAACAAGTTTTAACAGAGAATTGAGAAAGATCTGTAGACTGCTTGCATCTAGCTTATATTGTAGTTTCTTCAAGAGATACACAAATCCAGTGATGATTTTTTGTATGCTTGCTTTGTCCAAGTTGTTCCTTTGGTTCCAAGGGGCAGCTGCTGCTTGTGTCCAGCTTGTATACATCATGGGTCATTGGAGAAGAGGCCAAGTGGATACATAGTCAGGCAAAATGAGGTAGTGGGAAAAGTGGACAGATGTGTTGCTTAAATCTGAGTTGTCCTCACTGTGGAAAAGATGACCAGCTTTGGAGAGTTGTGTCCAAGTGATTAAATATGTTACAATCTGGCTTCCTTTCATCATCTACATGGAAAATTATGTTGTTTCGAGCCCTCAAACCTTGCGGGACATTCTCTGGGGCTGACCTCCTGAAGGCACCTATCCAGCATTAGTAACTTTGATTATTTAATAATATTTGTTGATAAGATTTTGCAATAGTTTCATTATAGTTGAGTTTTAGCAATACAGGGTGTGTCCAAATGTCTGAGGTTTGTGGATTTGAATACTGGTGTTGGCTAAGAGGGGTAACTTAGCGCCAAGTATTAATCATTCTAAATTCATAAAAATCTATTTTAGAAGAAGTGCCAGTGAGATCAATTAAAAAACAATTCTGATTTATCACAATCAATGTTCCATTTTGTTGCTGAGGAGATTGTTTTTGAGCAGGCAAGTCAACTTGCCTCCTTAGGCCAGCTTTAATTAAAAAATGGTATTTTTAAAAAGTGTTGCCAAATGTAGCACCACTGCTGGAAAGATATCCAGTACTCAGAAACCTCAGCACATCTGACTCTTGAAATTTGTGTGGATCTTTTCCTTCCCTCTCACTTTCCTGTTCTGTGTTTTTTCTCTCTATTGACAACTGTTCTTGAAGCAAACTCTTAATGTCTTTGTGGCCTCAGATTTGCTCAGATGCTTATTCATAAACAGTCATAGAATGACTTAGGCTGGAAAGGATCTCTGGAGGTGGTCTTAATGCAGCCCCTTGCAGGGCTACCTTCAAACCTATTCCTCTTTTAAATTGCTTGTCCCACCATCTGCCCCAGAGGAGAGCAAAAGAGAGCAGAAAGTAACAGTCAGGCAGGGATTAAGTACTTCATGTTTTCTAGCTATTGCTCTCCTGTTTTTCCTTTTTGCCCTTAGCTCTGAATGAGAACTACTAGCTTTCGTGTCCTTTCCAGAGTATGAAAAGGGTAAGTGAGGTGTGAGCAGTAGGAGCCAATGGACTGTGGTGAAGAGGAGAGGTATGGGGCAAACAGTTACAGCTGGGAAGGAGAGCTTGATGGAGGTTATTTAAATAGAGTTTTTGCAAAGGTTTTCTGTTGAGAGTTACAGGTTAACCCCAGCTTAATTATGCTTTGCAGTCACAGAGGTAACGCATGGGTTTGCAGCTGTAGGTGGCGGATGGTCGGCGTGAGCAGCTTGAGCACACAGGGAAGGCGGCGGCAGACGGGGTGGCCGGCAGCGCTGTGGCCGGGGCGCCGCGGGCCGCCCTGCGTTGCCAGCGCACAGCACCCTCGCTGGCTTGGGCTCGAACCACGAGCCTTCAAGCACTTCCCACAGTACAAGTAAAACTAAGAATTATAAATAAAATCGCTGCATGCCTGTGGTGAAGCCTGGGGGAGGCAGGGGGCAGCATGCCACCTCCCTGGGGTGATGATTTTTATATATTTTTCCAGCCAGCACTGTATGTCTCTGAAGTCAAGGCTGCCACAGGAGAGCCCACCGTCCTGCTGCTGTCATCCCTGCCCTGATACTGCTGCTGCTCCAGCTTTTGTGCTCACTTACCAGCAGCTTCAGCACTGCCTTTGTGGCATGGGGCACTTCTAGACAGAATCTCTGCGGAGGTCTTTTTCCTTTTCTGTTCTTGCTCTTTAAGGTATTAATGTGTTAGTATCTCTCTAAAAATGAAGTTAGATATTGTGATCCACAAAGATGCTGATTCAAATCTGAGCTGTAAGAGTGTATGTTTTTCATTTCCTGGCTAATAGATGGAGGATGTTTATGTTAGTCACTCTACTGAAACTGGCCTGTATCAATATTCAAAGAAAACTGGTCTGTGTCTGCCTCCTCTTACTGATTGGATGCATCTAGATGCTTATCTATGTACTTCTAGCTTACAGACCTTTTTTTTGTAAGGTCATATTTATGATGTTTCCATTCTATAGAAAAAGACTGGAAGGAAAATCTGGATTACTGTGAGTGTTTTCTGCCCCATGAAAAGTCCGAGATGGGAGGGGGTGGTGGAGATTGGCTAGCAAGCAAACTGCCCCTCTGAAAAAACTATGTTTTTGAAGAGGGCTTAAGCTGAGCTCAGGCAGCGCACAGAGGAGCTCTGTAAACACTTAAACGTGTGCACTACAGTCTTGGATAACTGGACAAGCAAGTCTGGCTTTGTAGTTCGGGAGCAAAAATATTCTGTCCTGATGTAGCTTAAATCAAAAGTTAAAATCTATTTCTTCTAGTTGTTGGCCAACTTGTGCAGCCAGGGGCATGATGGATGTCTTGATAAAATATCTTGAAGGAGAGCTGAAATACCTGCTCTAGACCCTGAGGGCCAAACCTTCAATATAGGTTATTTCTGTGAAGGAACAGGATTTTTTTTTTTTTTTTAACCTTGGGCCCCTCTCTCTACTTTTTCTTTTCTGCTCTATTGTTCAGTGGGAAGGAATTTACTTTGTGACAGAGTCAAGGGGTGATGCAGCCTCTCCAGCGAGCAGGGTTTTTATACCAGGCTCCCGGGGCAGATCCTGCCGTGGCATCTGACAGCAACTAAGGCCAGAGCCTTTCCTCACCCTGGGTATCTGCTGTTACTTCCTCAGATACCTCTCATCTCGTGTTTCATGGGGTTTCACAGTTGGTCAGGATGATGGAAGGATTGAGAACTGGTTTTTAAGTAGGTATGTCAAAGAATTAAAACAGTAACTTTCCCATTACAGAAAACTGTTCATTTGGTCACATTAGACTTGTCTTTATTTTCTTTATTTCTTAATTTTCAATAGCTCATTAATCTCTGTGTTTTGTTACCTTAGTGCCTTTTTCTTTAATCAACTTAATTGCTCTTAAGTTATCTTGTGCTGTTCAGAGCCATTTTCAGTGCGGCTGTTGGCTTGTGTACTGATGTGTCTCTTGGATCTGTGCCCTCCAGATATGGAGGTGATGGGTGCCATGTTAATGAGTGTAACAATAGGAAGAAACAGGCTGTAACATGACATCACTTTTTTTAAAAAGAGGAACTTCCCTTGGCCTTGGACGCTTTGTTTCCAAAAGCAATATAGGATCCTCCAAAGTATAACAGAAAGTCCTTCCACGGCAAGGTGAAGGACATGATCTGAAGATAAAAAAGAAAATGCTGGGAGTCAGTCACACAGATTTCCTTCCTTTTTAAGCAGTGTTTGTTGGGTATTTCCCAGAAGTAATTAAACTGTAGGTTTTATTTTTCCGCAAAATATTTATTGCTAGAGGTGTGGAGGGTTTTGTTTATTTAAATTGTGGTTAGAAGATGAGAACCAAGGGACAGAGTTTGGCTCTTGAATTATTAAGAGCTGAAGTAAAGCGCAGGCTGGTTTCAGCCTTGGAACTATGAAGGTTTTGACTTTCTGCTTCCCTCTTTCTTCTGTTCTTTCAGTCCCTGCAGTGCTGGGTCCCTTTTGTGCCTGCCCCGCGGGGCATGGGAAGGGCTGGGGAGGCTGAGGTCCCTCGTGCGGGGGCCCAGAGGGAGGGCCTCCCTCTGGGAAGCAGAGCTGCCTGGTCTCTCCCTTTCTGGGAAGGGGTCACTGCAAACAGCCAACAAGCTTCTAATGGTGGAGATGGTTTTCACTTTTAGAAAGTCAGTTAGTATCCTGAGGTATCATATCGTGAGATGGTCGTCTGCTAGGGGAGGAAGTGGTTAATTACTAGCTCCATGTTACTGAGCTTGGTGAGAAAAAGCCAAAAGATGTGTGAAAGCCTGGAGTTAATATCTATTTAAAAAAAAAATCAAGCAGTAAATAACATTTTAAAATGATCTATTTAAATACCAAACTGATCACAATTGGGAAGTTAGGCTAAGCTTATATATCCTCAGAATCAGTGTTTGCACCAATTTTTGCATTATAGGCCCTGTTCCTTAATCTAGTTTGGTCTATATCTGAAGACCATAATGAAACAATTTGTCCCACAACTAACTCATTTGAGTTAGGTCCTGTCTCATTTATACATAAATAATAGTTTAATCTTCCAGAAATACACAAAAAATCTGAAAAACTTTATTTGAAAGTTAAGAGTAGGGAGAAAGATACTTTGGAAGAGATAATTGTATCACAGTTTGAATTGCTCGAACTTAGGCTGCATATTTCCTTTATCAGCAAGATTGAAGCTGTAAACAGTTGAGTTTCAGCAGTCCTGTGCCTACGTGGAGCAGTAGCATGTGGGGTTGTAGGTCCTGATTCAGCAAAAGACTCAGCATATATCTGAGCGCTCTGTTGAAGTGGCGCGTCTATGAGTGAACATGAAAGTCTGTTTCTTTGATTAAAATTGACTCTGGATGATGCCAAAGGAATTCTAAGAAACATCAGGCCCATAATGCTGCCCTTGTACGGTACAGATGCAGGCAAACAGAAACATTACTGAGTATCTGTGGAAGGAAATACTGAAATGATGAAAGATTTTGTAGAAAACTTTATAGCATAGTATGGTTAATAACATTTAACCTCAGCTTCCTAAGGAAATATATTAAAAAAAATGGGAAATAAATGTTTAACAAATTCTGAATATCATGTAATTATTTTATAAATATATTGCTAAAAAATAATTATTTTGTTTTCTGTAGGGAATTGGGATTTTGTTTTCAGATCTTTTGAAATGCTTTGCTGTAGACCACCAACATTTTTTAGCATCTTTTCCTTCTCTTATTTAGCTTAAAAAGACCATTATAATTAAGAAAAGTGGAAAGGACATAGCTAGTTAATTAGAAATTGACATGTTTTGTGTTGTCTAATGTCAAGAAGAGGCACAAAGTTTTCTGAAGCCACAGAGTTCAGTGTCTGCCGAGTGTGGTGATAATTGCTCTGGGGCATATCTTAAGAAAAACTATTTGTCCTTTAAAAAACCTATTTGTGCTAAAAATTTCTCCCATTAAAATCTCCTCAGCTCTAGATAATTCATCTTGTGGATGTTTTGAATCTTGCCCCAGAGACTGATAAGTTTATCCTATGCTTCTATTCTTTAGCCCTGTGATAATATGAATTCTGCCACTTGAACTGTTTGATCCTTTCCATAAATTCATCTTCATGAATTCTTTTTTTGTAAGTATATTTATATATGGTTTTGAGGCAGTGTTACATACTGCTAGCACGCTACATGGAGAGCATGTGCAAGCATCCAGCAGGGCGCCTGTCTGTTGTTGCAGGACAGGAAGAATGAAGTACTCTAAAACCCAATGGTCCCCAGTGTCCCAACAAGAAATGGAGCATTTGCTATTAGAAAAAACAGTTGCCACTTTTTCATGTGAACTGGATTTCTACAAGTCTTTTTTCTTTGATAAGCTTTTCTACTGAACTACATTTGCATGCATCAACAGTATTGTTTCATTCCTCGTGGTTTTGGTTACATTTAGTGTATAGAGCACATGGGGACCTGTTATATTACTTTTCAAAGCAGGAAAATAACTTCATCTTTTGTAGCTAATGACTGAATAAAAAGTATTGAGATCCCTTAGTCTCTTAAGACAGGAGTTTGGAAGAAAAAGGTGTTTAGCACAAAGACTCTCATGTGTTTTATTAGCTAGAGGCACTGGGTTGCATTCATCTTTGGTGCAAACTTATCTTAAGCTAATGGAATCTTAGCAAGAGTAAGTTTTCATCACAGATGACAAAAACAAAGGTTTTGATAATTGCCTGACGTTACTGCTTCACGTGGATTTCAGATTTCTAAGTATTCTTTATAGAACATAGAGCGCTTGCCTCCTTATCTGGCAGTCTTTACACTGTGGGAGTTACTAGTAGGCTGTTAATGAAGATGGGGTTGTAACTGGCAGGAGTGGAAAGAAGTTAACAGAGCAGATTTACCCCTTCACTGATTGTTAGGAAACAGCGAATGGGTGAAGAAAGACATGAATAAACTCGAGGCTAGGGAGGTGCCCTGCAAGCACCAGGCCATGGCCTGGGTTGGTTGTGCCGGTGACCGTAGGTGCGAGATGCATCGGGCCTGGTTTACAAAGCTCACCTCTTGGCGGAAGGGTGACAGGCTCGTGTCCTGCTCCGCGGCTTTCTCGGGGAACGTGCCATGAGGTGTTTCAGTTGTGGCCTCTTGATATGTAAAACAGAAGTGCTCTGTCCTGTCATCTTCCATGTGGGACTGCTCAGAGGATTCACACAATAGCTTCAAAGTGCTTGGATTTCACTAACTGCAGTTATCCTATTAATTCTTCAAAGTCTCCTTTTTTTTTTTTTTTTTTTTTCCCCCCCCTCTCTGTTTAATTGAGGCATGAAAATGGAAGAGGGCTTTATTTAAAGTTCTTTCATACTTTTTGCTTTCCTTACTTGAGCATCAGTTAGTCGGAAATCCGTGATCTCAGATAAGGAATGATCTGGTTGAAGTTTTAGCAAATCAGAAATTAGTGGTGATGTCCTGAGTAATGTCTTGATGGATGGAGTTATTGTTTTCTCCTCCTTCCTTATTTAGAAAAGTGACTATTTTCGTGAGAAATAGAACCACTCATACTAAAACTAACAGGGGAAAAAGATATGTGAGAGAAATTTGCTCTTAATTTGTTGCAGGCAAAAAGATTTTCAGGTGAAATGTGATTCTTTCCTTGCATCAACAGGAAAAAACTCACAACAGCAGGTAGAATTACGTTCTATCCCATGCAGAGTTTGGGCGACTTGGTAGAAGTTTAAGATGAGTCTTCATTTTCTTGGATTAAGACAGACTTCATCTTTAGAGATGATTTATTAGCTGTGTACCTGCTAGAAGGATGCCATTTTTCCTCATTTTTTCTTTGAAATATTAGCTTGGGTGGGCAAAGTTGCATTTTGTACATTTTGTAGGACTAATTAATTGTTTTACGGGATATTTTCACCTTCAAGCTAAAAAAAAAAAGTGGGTGTTTGAGAAAATTGGCAAGAAAACTGTAAAACTGTTCAGAAATTACTTTGGGTATTACTGCTCTTGATTTGCTTTTTGGAACTAGGCCAGTAGTAGCTTTTTTTCCCCTTGCTGAAATAGTGCTCCCGGCCATATTATTCTCCGTATTCCCTTTCATTCTGCCAGCGCTAATGTTTGATCTCTCTGATAATGTGCATCTTCATGGATGGAAGTAAGAGTGCTGAAATATGCATGATAGGAAGGGCTTTCTTTGAGACTTTTTTTAATAGAAGACTATAATTGCCTAAACTGTGACAACCAAGTAGATACTTCTTAAGTGTCCTGTTAAATGGACAGCAGATTGACTTTATAGTCTCTATGACAGCAAAGAAAACAAAACAGTCCCCCTCCTCCCCCCCAAAAAACAGCACGTTACTGAAATGCTCACAGTAATGAGTTTTTCATGTCAGCAGGAGAAAATAAGCATTCTTGAAAACACTTGTTTCTGTTACTTGTGAATTCTCTTGAAAAAAAAAAAATTCTGATAAATATGGCAAAGCTAGGATTCTTGAAGCAGTTCCAGGTCTATGATAAAGCTATGTGTAAGGCTCTGCAATAGGTGACTTTGAATGCAGTCATCTTAAAAACCTACATTGCTTAACTCCAGGCCTCTGTTACATTTACAGGATCTCAGATGTGCATTTGCAGCAAGAAGTCTGTGAATAAGTCCACACTTATGAATACCAGACCAAATTTCAACTTTATTGATGTGATTCAGGAGAAAAGAATTCTAATGAAAGTTTTGTGTGTTGAGCTGTTTAATGGCATTGTTAAAATCTTCCTGTATGCAGAGAAGGCCTGACCAGCTATTTCTTGTTGTTTCAACATCACACAAGTACGGCATGAATGTCTTCAGCAAAACGAACCAAAAAAATTGTCTAAGATGTTTCAAGGGTCTGCGAACAAAGAAGTATTTCTTTCTGCCTAGAGGAATCCAAGAGTGCAGTTTCCCTCTCTCCAAAGAAGCACTTAAGATCGTTTTATAGGTCAAATATTCAAGTATCTGGCTATAATTTGATGTGATTTCCACCCCCCAAAAATGTAGAGAAATATCAGTGTTTCCACCCCTCAAAAATGTAGAGAAATATCAGTGTTAAGGATATTAAGATTTTTGAGCAAGGAATCTTTGTTTTTAGGACTCATTCATATGATTAAGTTACAGCTAGAGGCTGAGCCCTGTGCAAGGGCAGTACTTCCAGTGAGGTGACTTGTGTTACTACTCACCTTGGATACAGTCGAAGAATTGAATCGGGTCCTTTGCTTGTTTCTGTTTGCATTACAGACTGTCTATGTAACAGCTAGTTTTTCTAAAATAGAAAATATATTCCCCACTTCTCTATCCAAATCAAAAACTATTTCTCATTATTTATGACTACCATGAAAATTGTTTTTTAAAAGTGTTTCTGTGTGTTTTGTTTTGATTTTGATGTTGTTGTTTTTGTTGTTTTTTCCCCCCCTCTGCAAAGCATCCAAGTATGCAAGATGAATACCACTGGCCATCCTTGACACTGTTAGGAATTCCAGCAAAGCAGGTTCTGTGGTACAAACTGCCACCACCAAATGCTGATTCCGGAATGGCTTTTACGCACGTCTCTGGTGTTAGCAGGAAGCTGCATTGCTCATTGTGATTCGTGCCCTTTCTGGGGGCAGTTCTGCAGCATGCAGCCGTGCACAAGGCTCCACAGCACACTGAGGTGGCTGTGAGTCTGGAAAGTTCCAGGATACCGTGACAGTTTTCTAAATAACACTGTCCTTACTGCACTTGAAAACAAAGCTACAGTGTAGTAAGTGTTGCCGAGTCACTTTGAAAGTCTTGCTGGAAGACTTGTCACCGTTCACCATGCGTGATGCTGCTGCTGTGCCCCGGGTTGGAAGGAAAAGGTGTCTGGTTCCAGTTAGGCTACAAGCAAGAAAGTTTCTGTGAGCTTGCAGCACAAACATCTCTAGACTTTCACATTTAGTTAATATTTTGTGTTTGCAGGATTTGCCTGCAGTTTGTTTTGCTGACCTCTACTTGGATGGTTTTTGAGAAAAGTGCCTGGAATTTGTGTACTGGGAAGGGCAGTGGAGCTGTGCGGTGTCTCTGGTAGCCGGGTTCCCTTCATACCACCCTCCAGTTGGTAGTGTGCAGGAGCTCGTGTTAAGGCAAACTCTTAAACATGGGTTGAACACCCCTACAGAGGGATGGATTTAAGCACCTGTAGGGCCTTTAGAAGGGAATAGGTGTGCTATGAACATATACTTTTGTGAAACTTGAATCAGTGATACTTTTTTCTAGGCAGCAGTAGCACTAGCATGTGGGGCACAAATGACTTATTTTCTGAATTAATACTGTTTCCCCTAACTTCCCTTAACAAGAAACAAAGCAAAAATCATCTAGAAATAATTTTAAGAGAAGAACTGTTGTGTTTTCATATGTAGACCATCTTGGTTCTCTTTTTACATGTGGCGCAGGCCTGGGAGTGTATGTGACATTTGTGGATTTGAATTATTTTCAACTTATTAATAGCTTTGAAAATGAGTTTAACAGCTCACTGCCAATATGTATGTGCTTTTCTGTTGCAGCTAACAAGCAGCTGGTCAGCACATTAACAAAATATGGACTCTGTTAACTCTCATCGAACCACATCTCAGCATGTTTTAAAACATCCTTACCAACTATATTGGGAAAATCTCTTGCTATGAAGCAAAGAGCACATGTTCAGTTGAGGAAGAAATGAGCAGAATGAAAACAAATTGGGAGGAGGCAGGGGTTTATGTTGGGAGTAAGGAATGCAAAGAACAGGACTTAAGTTGTGTTTCCTGTGGAGAGAAATACAGGTGAGAGGCAGTAATTGGTAAGGAAATCCTTATACAAGGTTTGCATCAAGAGAAATGGGAAGAAAGGCGTTAGTGATTTTTTAGAAGGGATCTGGCTGATTTTACAGATGGCCTTTTTCACAAGTCTCAAGTTGAGATATTTCTGAACTGAGCAATTTTCCTTGTTCACTGAGAGTAGTTTTATTTTGATGTGGCGTTTGTTTAATTTCTGGAGGGTGCTGATTAGAAAGTGCTTTATGGTACTATAGTGCTTATGGTTGCTTTAACAGTTGTGAAGATCTTAGCACTGGAAAAATTGACTCAAAACTTATATTTTGTGTAATCTTTAAAATCATGTTGTTCCCTCTTGCTTTTCAATCCAGAAGAGGCACAAGTATAGGATATATACGGTCAAATCTTTTTACATGTGGTTGCCATCTGCATGAGCCAAAGTATTCCCTATGAATCAGGCGTACAATATGCACACTCTGTTCTGTATAAAGATTTGCTCCCAAGTTGTTTAGACTCATCCTTTTTCACTCTTCATTTAGTTCATTCTCTGGCAGATCCCCCACGGACCGCATCTGGATTCCTGCCTGATTAAGGACTAAGGGCTTGATCCTGTGAGATAATATTAAAGAAAAAGGCCTCCCCACAAGGCTGCACAGACTTCAGTGGGGCATAGAGGCAGTATGTGCCTGCTTAAGGAGTGTTCAGCATGTATGTTGTGATTAAGGTAATGATTTCAGGACTTGGCTGTCTTACAGTACACATACTTGCTGGCCCTAACTTGATTGAACTGCAAGTATATTACCATGTTTTGGATCCTCTGTAGAAAGGAAAACACATGGTCTCTCTGCGGATTCTGTGGCTTATTTAACATGAATGTTCATCTTTTAAATGTGTATATTGATACGTTCCTCACCAGAAAATTCGAGTTTATTGGTTGTGTTATTCTTTTGGAGTTACTTTCCTATAAGCAGGGATCCAAGAGAAGAGATTCGTTTGTGAAGCTGAGGTGGTGAAATTGCAAGACCTAGGAAGGGTTGTAACTTTGACTCTTACTACCTACAGCTTTCCAAAAATGATTCACACTTTCCTTAAAGGATTCTGGTATCTCTAAGCTTTTGTTAAAAACAAAGAAACACAAAGATGATTATTATATCTCTGAATAAAAGCATTATTATAAAATTAGGCCATATAATGAGCTCAGGTCAGCAGTGACCTTCAGCTATTTGTGTGGATAATGCCCTTTGAGAGCAGAATACCTGGGAAACAAGACTTTTTAAGAGGGAAAAAAAAAAGTTGCAGAGAGAAAAGTAGTACTGAAGTTCTTGTATAGTTCCCAGATACTTTTTCATTAAAAGCCTAAGTGCAGAATGCAATTTAACTTGCAAATAATTTTTGACATAAAAAAGGTTGTTCTTTGATATAAGACTACTTTTGGGTTTCTTTCTGAATGCTGATGTGCTAGACGTGGGCACCTGGAACTCAATCTTAGGATGACCCTGCCCTTAAAGAACAGCAGTTTCTTGAGTTACTGGCTGGAGCATGGCTAAAGGATACCCCAGAGAGAGTCACTTTGTGCAGTTTACCTTTCAATACATAAAGGTAGAGTTCAGGTAAAGCAACATGCATTTAAAATGTAGGGACAGCACCTGGAAAAGAAGCAGGTAAGTTTTCTGGCGGTAAAATTCCTTCAGCCTTCCAAGAATGGCACTTCTGCTTCTATTAAAAAAAATAAGGTGCTCTTGGTGCCTCTTTTTATCCTATAATTGGCTCCATATGAGGTTCATGGGCTTAGGTTACACTGTGACTGGACGCAAGGTAATATCTGGTCAAACAAGATAACACTTGTGTTTTAAAACACATCACACATCTTCCTTCAATGTGGACTTCTGTTGTGCTGACCTAGTGACATCTTGTGTTTACATGGATTGGAAGAGCTGTGTGGGTTGTGCTTACACACAAGAGCTCTTAAGTTCATGGTGTGGAAGGCTGGGCCCAGCAGGTACAATAGGTTGCACAGCTGCCCTGCAGGCAGGTGTTGCATAGATATGTACTCCTCCTTCCTGCTGCACTTGCACCAGGTCTGTTTAACAATATGCTTTTTTTTAAAGGGAGATGTGATTAACTATTAAGTGGTGTTTTTCATGTAAAGCCTTGAAAAACAACATTCTGTGTTAGGCAAATAGAGTCAATTTGAATGCACTTATTTGAAAACCACTGAGTTATTTGCCTAAGGACAAGCTTCCTTTTTAAACTCCTAAATTTATTTTGCATTATAAATTAGTGGTAATAACACTAATTAGGTTGTAAAAGAAGAAAATATAGTCACAGAGTCATGTTAGTGCAAACTATTTATTAGAAGTGTTAAGTTGCCCTTTAAAGGATAGCTGTGTCTTTAGGAAGTCTACATCTGTTGCTGAGTCCAAGCATTTCAAGTGCTACAGATTCCTGATGATCTGAAAATACTCTAAAAATTATTTCTGTGGGTATAAATTGACCTGGAAGTTTTGATTTATGACATCTTTCTTCAAGATAATTTGCAGTGCACTGACAACCATGCCCAGTTCTGGTGGAAGGGCCTGTGAACTAGCAAAGAGTTGTTTGATTTTCCCATTTCAGTGTTAGCTTAACTGAGTTTAATATGTAATGTTGCGTTCTAAATGCAGTCAGTTTTCAGCTTGTGTCAAAAGCTTGAGCTTGTTAATGTTCAGGTATTTTTTTGGTTGCTGTTGGTGAGCCCCTTGGTGAGGAGCTTCATCATAGGGATTTCTTAGGCTGCCTGACCTCTGCCCTTGCCTTTTGCTCATCCTGTTGAGTCAGCCCTACTAGGGAACAAAGTTCAGTTTCTTCCAAGCTGAGGAGGAAAAAACAAAGATTGTTTCTCCTTTTGATAGCTCTTAAAACAGTTGGCTTAAATGAGAGCAGATTTATTTATTTGTCTGAATATTGACAGTTTTATAGAAGCAGCACAAGAATATGAGAAAATAAAAGCCAAGTAAAGCACATACTTTTCTAGATAGATATTATAACAAATAAGCCTCTAGATGTTATTGATAGGAAGGGATTTTATTAAAAAAAAAAAAAAAAACCCTATTTATGGCTAAAGACTCTCTGCTGCTCATGATTACACAGTTTTAGTCCTGGCCCAAATGGAAGGTGTTTCTCCTCCTATAAAAGGTTTTTCCCTCCTTTGAGGCATTAAAAAAGTGTATTGAGTCATCCAGCACCATCAAAAAAAACAATAATGGAAATGGATTTAAATTGTTTTTGATAAATCAGACTTTTTGATTCCCAATTCCATATATGATGGATGTGAGTGATGGTGCACTGCGAGGACTGGTGCCCTGGGTCCACACACCACTACCCGTTAGCTGATGGCCATACCCTTTTTCCAGCATGAAGAAGTGTGGCTCCCACCAGCAACCAGCCAGTCATGCAGAATGCATGCAGACGCTGAAATACGTGTGATTCATAGGAACAGCACGTTGCGCTCCTCTCCCGAGTTACTCATCTTCTGTCAACCCCCTTGGGCCATTGTCCCTGCTTACAGTCCACAATTTCTGTAAGTGCAGCTGGCCCCTCAGTTAGATGTTGCCTCTTGCACTAGGCTCCCCAGTACCCCTGTTAAATTAGTCTGGTCTTGCATTTTTTTTTCACTGTGCCTTCTGCCTGGATATTTTTTCAGGACAGAAAAGCAATAATTTGGCCAGTTGTCCACCAGCTTGATCAGAATGATTGATGCTGTTCTGGAAAGGCTGCCAGGTGTTGGGAAGCCCTGGACAGATGGCTGCTGTACGGGGACATGTAGGATGCGTGTGACGGCCATATGGTGGGCCAGTACTTCCTGTTGGGAGTTTAGGAACCCTAAACTGAACTGAATGTGCTTGGATTTTTTTCTATCAGAATCTTTAATTGTGTGTGTGTGTGCACACTATTGTGTTACTAGCTGACAAAGTCGCACTGGAAAAAAATCTAGTGAATGCAAGGCAGGTGAGAAGCAGGTGTAAGGAACTTTGTGTCATGGCTCTAGTGTCCTGCCATTATAAATGGTGAGTTTGGTAATGCTAGAGAAAGTAAGTGAAACCACTTCAGGAAAAGTTTTAATGTTTAGAAACAAGTCTCCCGTGTACTCTTCAAAAGTGGAACAGATCCCTTTGCATGACCCCTAAGTGTGATTGATTGTTCTCATTTCTGCTATATTTTTGGCATTGGTCAAATGACTATGGAGCATATATATTAATGCAGAACTTAAGCGATGTGTTGCATGGAGCCTATTGAGTAATCAAGGCAACTGCTGAACTATGCCTGTTGTGTTCTCCACTGGGAAATGGCTTAGTCAAAGATGTGCAAGTCACATTTGCAAGGGGCTAAGTGTCATAAAACTATCTCTGTTTATACCAGATGCTGTTTTCAACAGATGGATGTGTTAATCTTGAGCAAACTGATCTCAAGGGCAGGAGAATCGTCAGAGCTGAAGCTGAGGGGCCCTGCCCTATGTGCACAGGGACCGCGATGCGGCCTTTGCCCAAATGTGTATTTGACTGTAACTGCAGAACTCAACCACTTCCCGTCCCCCAAGATGAATTCCTGGTCGTTGAAGGGATGTGAAGTAAGTATGTGAGAGATGTGGTAGGCAGGGTGTGCTACGTGGTCAGCTCAGACTGCAAAGTGCAAATGCATGCTCTTTGGTTTTTGTGTTGCTGTTGTGCTGGTCGTGGACTAGGAGGAAAATGTGTGTGCAGTGTCAGCAGGTTTTCTAAAACAAAATCCCTGTCTAGGAAGGTCACTTCACGTTGGGGCTGAGGTTTTGTGTGCACACAAGTCGAACAGCTCCCTGCTGCCCAGAGTGGGTCAGGTCTTGTGGGTCAGGTGCAGCCCTGCCTGGATGCTTTTCAAGCCTTCCTCCTCCTCATTTAGTGCCCTAAAGCCCAGTGGAAACCTACTTAGTCTCTATTGCTGAGTTAATTTTCTGCCTTGTTAGTGAACTGAATCTACTCCTGGGGAAAGTGGGTCTGATGTGTGTCAAAATTAGGCATAAGGTAGCTGGGAAGTGCTGCTGGGAAGAAAAGAGGTGGAGGGAATGAGACACTCCAGTTTTGGCTGCGGTGAGATGCTGGGTGATTCATCTTGTCTCGTAAATCTGCAATGTTAGGTTTCAGTGTTTTTTTTCATTCCTATAGAATTAGCAGTGTAGGTATAGACCTATCAA
The DNA here is from genome assembly GCA_013389825.1 of Crypturellus undulatus. NCBI lineage: Eukaryota > Metazoa > Chordata > Aves > Tinamiformes > Tinamidae > Crypturellus > Crypturellus undulatus. The sequence continues at coordinate 642,638 of VWPW01001132.1, read as the reverse complement.
GTCTGCCCTCGCATGAACTCAAGTCCGTCCCTGCAGTCCTGTGCAGCGAGGGCTGCATCCTGTGAACGCGGTTCAGAGCTGTTCTCCCTTGCCTTCCCCTGGGCACCAGGCATGGTGTTTGTCACCCGCCAGCCAGCTTGCCTGCTTTGGGATGCCTTGCATGTCCTGCCCCTGGCCTTGGGTTTCCTAGCAAGGTTGGAGTAATAGCTGCGTGCCAAGTCATGGGACCCAGATGCTGCTGTAGCTTCTGGCTTCGCCCTGGCACAAAGCCCAGCGTTGCACTTCCCCTGGTCTGCCCACAGCATCCCCAAACCCGTGGGTAAGGGCGCTCACACCTTGGCCCTCAAGAAATGTTGATGTTTGTGGGGATGCAACTAGGTTTGGTCCTATGGGCTGTCTGCTGATAGTTCACCTCAAAGGCTCATCTAGATTTTTTGAACTTCAAGAACACGTTGAAAGTAGCACAGCCAGTATAAAGGAGAGAAATTATAATTATAGCATGCGTACAAAAGGTAAACTCACTGTTTTCTTCTCTTAAGGTTGTGTGAGGGACAGCCATCTATGAACACTTCTTGTCATGTTTGTGGTTTGCATACTTTTGAATGTATTGAGCCAAAGCCAAGTTGTATTTCTGGGATCCTTCTAGTAAAATTAGCTTTTGAATTGAAAATAATCCTTGCTGGTTGCTGACTTTTGGAGTGTTCATGATTTTGCTGGGCTCCTTGGACCAACATTGATTGTGGTCAGATGGTTTTAAATTATGTCTCTTGGGACTAGCTTACACTAGTAAACTGCATGGGTAAGGCTTATTGCTGTGGTGACTTAAAGACAATTTTTATGTTAGCTTTGATGCGTCTGTTTTGAAAAGAAAATGCAGCTGCAAATATCAGTAAGTCTTTCTTTTCACATTTGCTATTATTTGTCTGTGTTGAGGGTTGAAGTCATTTTGTAGCTGACTTTGTCATAGAGCAGGGATTTGAAATAGCCTTGATGCTAGGCACCTTAAATCATATTTTAAGGATTCTAGCAAATTCTAGAAATTTTTTTTCATTTTGTTCTGCAAGATATTCTTTCATACTCAGTCTACAAAACTTAATTGAATGCCAGCAGATCTGTATTAACATTTTATTTAAGCTTATTGTCTAGCTTGAGTTACAGATCTGCATGAGATTTATAGTATAGTATATAATACAGTATAATAGCGTAGGATTTAAAAGCTAAGGTGGTGGAAGTTTTTTTTATTTTAAACAAAATTGTCAGTATGAGAGAATTGTTGAGGAATAACTGGCACATATGGAAACAGTCAAGATAAACATTTCCAAATGCATAAATTAGATCAACAGCTCATCTCACTCCAGAATGTGTCTGCATGAGTTTATTTTGCTCTAAATTTTTCCTGGTTTTGGATTTTGGTGCACTATGGCATTAAGAGAAATTAAGCAAGATTTTGAGCAGCTTTGATTGTTTTGTGACCGTAGTTGATTCTTTTCCTTCCAGTTATATTCTTGGACAAATTTATGGGAGTAAAAGTTTAAAAAAAAAAAAAAAATGTGTTTGGGCTTTCCATGGCCTAGTAGATGTTATGCTGATTCCTGTCCCTTCATTTAACCCAAACTTGTTTAGAACTCCCAAGATACCTTCTGGCTTGCTGTATTAAATGGTTCTCTCACTGCTGTTGGTAACTGAAGGCTGTTGGGATTGACTCCTGCTTGTTGTGGTGAGCGTTTTTGTTCATTTGCTCCAGCACTATCTAGCTGCATGCCCTGGTGGGCTGGTGTTTCTAAGGTTTTGCAATACTGAGAAATCAACTTGCAGAATTCAGCAAAGACCATTCTACACCTCAGCCATCAAACTTTAATTAAAATGGTGTGAAGAAAATATGATTACACAGGCCTCTCGTGGAAGCTTCTGAGCAATCAGTGATCTGTGGACTGCTGCTCTGTTACGATGGTGGCTTTTGTTGCAGAGTTTGAAGACTCAGCTGTGGTTTGAACTCTCTCTGCCAGAATGAAATGGCCCTGACTCATTTTGGCCAGCTTGTGTTCGAGGTGTCTTGTGGAAAAACTTTTGTGAGCATTTAGTGTTTTGGCTTTCAAAAAGGAGGGTATGAACACTGTGTTCCTGCTGCAGGGTGATGCTGTCTGCAGGCTCAGCAGAGAGCAAGGACCTAATGCACCGTCCTTGGCCCTGGGGGAAATCTCTTATTTCCTACTCTTCTCTAGACCATTAAACAGAAGTAGGCACCGAGTCCTTCCTATACAAACACAAACAAATAAAACTGAATTCACAAATCTGAGAGAGAAACTGAAGCAGGACGTGTTCTGTGGTTGATTTCTTTGCTAACCTTAACTACATGTGGTCAGCCTCTGTCATAACTGAGTGAATGGTGGGGAAGACAGCAGTTTTGACATCTTTTTTATTATTTTTCCAAGACATCTCTGAAATTTTATTACAAAGAGGGGAGGGTTTGTTTTGCTTAAGCTCTTGACACAGATCAGTTTTCAAGGTTTGTGGTGCAGTGGGACATTTAATGACACTGAACTCCTCAAAGGGTCAGTAATAGGAATTCCACCTTTATCTAAACTTGTAATCTTGCTATTTTTAGTTAGTGAAGCACTGGTAGTCTTTTAAGTTATGGAGCCATCTTCCCACAAGCCTGTTTGAGGCCTACTCTGCATTTGGTGGCCCTTAGTAATGTAAGGACAGGTTGTTGCTGTGTTTTATGGGCAGTGGGCTTCCGAGGCAACAGCTGCAGCTAGGAACCGGGGAAGCAGCGAGGGCTCTGCACATCCCCACGTGCTCGTGCACGGATCAGCATTTCCAGCCTAGCCGCACCGTAGGGCGTGGGCAGGAAAGGCAGACTGTTTCTGTCCACTCCTGGCCTGAGGAGTAGGAATGAGCTGAGCTGCAGCATTTCAAAGGCTGCTGCTCGCCTCCGTCTCCATAGCTGCAGGCGTGTTTATCAGATCTTCCTGACATTCAGCACTAAGGAAAACGCTTCCTTTTTTAGTATAAAGTGATGGTTCTTAATTGTTAGCTGGCACCGGGAGGGGAGGACTCATGAAGCTTCCTGCCTCTGAGGAGCACCTAGGTATCAGCACAGAAGGGCTCCTGACTAACAAGGCCAAGGGATAAGAAAAACAAGTTTCCCTACAGCTGCTCTCCTGGCATTCAGAGCAGGGTCGGCAAGCTTCAGTCCTGGCCGGAGAGCAGAGCTGGTGACTGCTAGCCTGTCCTTCAGACCAGGAAACGTGCTAGGCATGGACAGACAGGCTGCCTGGTGCTCCAGGTAGTGAAGGGGCTAAAATCGGAGCAGATTGTGCACAAGTTGCTGTTGAGCTGAAAGCTGCACCGTCGCATGCTCCCCATCCCTATGGCTGTTGAAAAGATGTGTCTGAAATGAACTCATCACACTCCAGATCTACACGTATCCGTATGCGGCATCCAAAACTCACGATCTTTTCTCTGAAGACCAGGTGACCTGTCAGTAACCCAACTGATGGAGCTAAAACCAGGCATTTTGCTGAAAGAGGAGCCCTATGTGCTTGAGTGCACTGAATGACAAGTGCTAGTGAATTTGGGCAGCCGTGTAAAAGGAAAACTTGTATGGTTACACTTTTGTCTTGGAGATTAGATAGCCCATCAAAAAATAATGCAAATGGCATGAGGTGTAGGAATGGTTTATAAAAGTCCATAATTTACAGTTATGTGCTAAATATCGCTACTTAATTTCAGTAGCAGTAATTATAAAAAATATTACTGATTTGGAAAGGTAACTACCAAATCTGCGGTTGCTGTATACCTTGAGTTGGTTACCCTAAGACACCTTTCATCTTCTGTGATCTCCTTGAAGTTACTCTCGGTAGCCGTCAGATAAAGCTTTGAATATAAATTCCTTTTACAATATGGTATTATCTTTTAGGCAACCAGTATTATTAAACTTATACAGCACTTTCAAGTGGATACAAAGAGCTAAGGTATACATTTGCAATTTAAATAGGGAATGTTTTGCTATGAAAGTCTCAAATACGGTTCTCTGAGAAAGACAAAGATGCTGAGATCTGACCTGTGTTTCCATGTGTGTTTGTATGCATGTTGTTTACTGGTATAGGAGTTCCTCTGGAGCTCAACTTGAAACTAAACTGAGATTCTCCCTCCTTTCCTCTAGAAAATGATTTTATAAAGTCTGGAATTTCCTTTTGTTATCTTTAACTTACCAGAAGTTTATTATGACTTGTTTTCAGCAGTAAAATAGCAATAGCGTGGGTGGGATGGTATGATGATTTATTAAAAATACAATGAATTTAAAATGCATAAGTTATGCTTGCTATAACAGGCATTTAATTTTTTATATATTTTTTCCTTTTAGCCCCAATACACAGTTCTAATGTAAACGAAGCAAAACGCTTCCTGCCAGTGTCTGATAAAAAGTGCACTTCCATTCATTGTTTCCACGCAACTTCCTATTCTTTCTACAGTAAAAGAGGGGTAAATTTTAGACAATTTATGGTCTATCTCAGGGGAAATTAGACGCTCAAAGCTTAAATATTGCTTGGCATAATGAGCTAGGACAGTCAGAAACAGTTGTGTTTGCTCATTTCTTGCTTGTTGTACACTCATGCTTCTACACACTTAATCTGTTAGCACTTCTGAAGGCTGAGCACTACACGAGGTTCTTCTGTGAAGGTCATTAAGGCATCGTGGTTGCTTGGGTTTTAGGTACTGCTTGTTAGCTGGCAGAATTCCACATCTTTTACAGTCTTGAATTGCAGTTCTGTGATTACTCAGGCATTTATCAAATAAAGCTACTTCTGGGGTGGAGGTTAAGGTTGGATATTGCTTAAAAAAGGACATGGGAGCTGAGACTGATGCAAGAGGATCAACTACATTTGAATTTTAGACTGGTTGCTGGAAACTTATCACTTTTCCACCATTTGAGGATAACAAGGGGAAAAAATCAGCAACCCTTCCTGAAACATTGGTCAACTACTTTGTATCAGGTCATTGACATGGAAAATAAAAGTTGTGCTTTCTGGGATTACTTAAATAAAAGCCAACACATTAATGCTGTTGTGTTTATAGAGACAAAAAGATGCTCTTGTGCTGGTGGAGTGTTTTCCAAACACTCACTTGGGCGAAAGGGCTGGAGGAGGGAGGGAGGGTGAGCACATGAGTGCACACACTTTAGGCATGGAAAAATACTGGAGAAAAGGGCTTGTGAGCAGCATGTTGCTGCAAAGTTGAAGGAGGAGGAGAAAAAAAAAAAAAAGAGGAGTGGGGGAGACCAAAAGTACTGTCAGAGCTCTGACAGTAAATAAGTGCAGGAGAGGTTACATAAAACAACTCTTTGCAGAGGACACGGTACATCTGTTTTGAAAGACTTCTTTGTTTTTCAGGTACAGATGTTTGTTTTCTAAGATTATGCCTCATGCCTAGTAATGTCATACAGTTGGGTTCAGCAGATGTTAACCAAATGATTTTTATTCATTGTATTTTTTTGGTTTGATAGGTGTCTAAACAACTGAAGTGTATTTTACTCGATGAGCAACTTACTCTTTGGCACTGACTTGCTTACTCAGATACTGTGTTGAGTTTTGCTGCCTACATGTTGACTTTGTTGTTAATTTTCATAGAATGGATATGACGGTCTTTTTTGCTGCAGTGCAGTGCTACTTACAAAAAAAATTAATTTGATTATTAACTTTTATGAGTTAAAACTGAAATTGTTGAGTCATGCAAATTATAATTTAACCTGCATCATTTTTGCATCCTCTCAAAGGGGAAAAATGAGTAGGTGCTTATTTTTTAAGAAATTAAAAGAAACATTTCCTTCAAAATGCAATTTGCATTTTTTTCCATTAAGGGAATGCGATACGTGCAGGCAACACATGATGTCAGATCACCTCTGCTGCAGCAGATGAGATGAGCTTCATATTTTAACCAGTGGCTGGAAGCAATGGAAACAGTAATTTTGCAAGACACTTTCCAGAGGAGCATGGAAGATTCTCCTCTTTAAAAGGAATGAGCAGCTACAGCCATTCATACTGCGTGTAACTACAACCCCAAAAGGGTATGGGACACAGCATCTGTAGACGTAAATAATTCTGAATTGAATAATTCCAAAATGGGTGGAAATGCTCAGTAGGCTTTGCTGTGTGTAACACAAAGTGTCTAGAATGACTGCCAAAAAAAAAAAAAGCATCCTAATGNCAAAAAAAAAAAAAAAAAAAGCATCCTAATATATTGCAGATCTGGGTAAACTTCATCTGATATTCCAGTATATGGAAGCAGCAGAATGTTTTGGTCAATATGTGGAATATGCCTGGATAGAGTTGATTATAGTGGAATGAGGTGTCTTTGGGAGTGATAATAGTGGGCTGAGAGCACATATGGTGAGGGTCCCATTGCATGGGGCATTTAGTACTTAAAAAAAAAAAAAAAAAAAAAAGGTAAAGATGAGCTATGCAGGCTAATGCACAATTCCAGATGATAGACATTGCCTCTTGGAGAAAGAGGGAAAGAAAGCAGGGATGGTGTCACACAGTGGGGTTGCTGTGAGTGTTGGAATGGGGATCCTCTGATGTGTTTTTCGTGAGCACATGTCCTCAATTAATTTTGCCAGCGTGTTTTAACTTCTTCCACACTGGATCTTGCCATCTGTGTTGAATATGTTTTGGAGATTATTCTTACTCTTCTCAGTCAAGTTTAATAGCTCACTTATTTCAAGTAGATATATGTGGAGTCTGGTATATTTTGGGACCTGCTACTAATCCATTTTGAGGTTTGTTTGTTTATTTTAAAAGAGCCTAAATTGATTTGTATGCAAGAATCCTCCTGTAACTTTAAACCTCTCTCCCTTGTTCCTGTGCTCATTTGGTCAAAAGCACTGCCATGATAAATGTCCTTTTCCTGCTGATAAGAATTCTGTGCTTGAAATGTCAGTTTGGAGAGAGAGAGGGGGAAAAAAAAAAAAAAAAAAAAAAAAAAAAAACAAAAAAAACTTTGCAAAAGTTAGGGTTATAAAGAGAAGCCTATCTAGCTATAGTGAGTTGATAGTCTTTACTCTTAGTAAGGAGTAAAAGACTCTTATTGAGTCTTTTTAGTGTATGTTTGTGTGGCCCCCTTTGATTTGCTGTGTGCGTGTTTTATTGTTTTTTCCTTTTCTTCCCTGTTATTTTTGTTCCTTTTATCCCTTTCTGCTTAAAAAAAAAAAAAAAAGCTAGTAGCTGAGTCTTGAATATATTTAAAAGATTTCATGAATGAATGAAGTCTTTCGCTCAATTTCAATTCTGTTTCTGGAGAATTTAGTATCAGCAGTAGATTTAGACAAGTATAAAACTCACTCTGGACAGTTATTTTTTACCGTGTTTTTCTTACTGTCCAGTGTCCAGAGCAATAAAGCAAATGTCCAAGGGGCAAATCTCTCTTTAAACATCGTCTCTCCTATATGTTTTATTTGTGGAAGTCGCATTTATTCACAGATAAAGCACATAATCCAGGATGAGCCTGGGACAGCCCAGCTCCTGGGTGGTGGTGACAGTGGTGGAAACGCTTCACTTCCATGATGGACAGCACTGCGCTTCCAGGCATCATTGCTGCTGGTTAATTTAAAAAGAAATACCCTTGAGTTCACCTTCAAAATAACTTTTCATGATGCCCAAATGACAGGCTTTTACAAATCTCTGCTTTGATAGTTAGCGCTCTCTGAGACTTGTTTTTCTGGTGTTGGAAGTGATGAATTCTAGGAGGATCTGCAGCGCTGATAACTTCTATTACTTCATATGTGATAGTGCAGAGATCCCTGGTGTTTTTCCAGTCTGGATTTTAAATATTTTTATTATGTAAAATGACTAGAGTTGTCATTCCCTTATTCTAAAAACAATTAGAATGTATCTGCCCTCCTAAGGAGTGTTAGATCCCCTCGGTGGGGTGTGTGGCCTCTTGCACGGCGTGTGGGAGCCCCACGAATGCGCTGTGGAGCCTGCAGTGCAGCTGCAGCCAATTTGCAGGAGATGGTCACGCTTTTCTGTTGACAGCAATGTAGGAGCCCCCATGGAATATATCAGAAAGTGTATTAGCTTATATTTGAATAAAATATCTTATGTGTGAGTGGGTCTTGGGTTGTGGTATTCTACCGCTTCTCATCTTCCTTCCCTGTTTCCACTACTTTATTAAAACAGCGCACACATTACTCATTAGTAACATGGGAAATGAGATTGCTGAAATTGCACTGAATACATTCCAGATGTTTGTAGTGAACAAGACTGGATTTGCATTAAGATTTCTTTAAAAATATTCCTAGAGGAAAACAGAAATTCAGAGAACAGTTCAGTATTAAAATAAATTCTCTAAAAATTTGCTGTCATAAAACATGAATACATAAGAGCATATATTAACTCGTTACATACCTAACCTGCTTTTCTCCTAGGAAGGCTTTGCAGGCTTTAGGCAATTAATACTTAATTGCATTTAGATCCAGGATTTGCTAGCAAGATTGAATGAATACATAGTGCAAAGCTGTGATAGCTGACCAAAAGCCAAGCCGTGACTGTGTGCGTATTTATATTTTCAGTGGAGAGAGAACTGCATTCCAGAGGCTTGAAGCCACACCATGATACATAAGCTGGAGGCTGAAGATCTGCTGCAGGCTGTGCTTTTTGACTCTCTGAGTGCTAGTGTGATAGGGACGAGGAGCAAGAGTGTGTCTGTACTGGTGTGTAGGGGATGAGGTGACCTGGATGAGCATATTGGCGCGAGGCAGCGCTCGTGCTGGGTTTGGGCAGGGAGATGGGTGCAGGCGAGGTTGGCCAGAGCAGCTCTGGAACTGCGGTGGTGGCTGCGGTGTCAGATCCCAGCACTCGAGCAGGTGGAGTGGCAGCGTGGTGCACGCTGTGGTTTCATGCTGGCCTTCAGATGCAAGCAGGCTGCGCTGAGGTGATGAACAATCAGATTAGGCTTTTCTGTTTGTTTTTTCAGAGTTGTCAATGCACGCTTCCTTGGATATAAACTACCTAGGGGAAGTAACTGACTTTGTAGACAGCAGGAGGAGACAGGAGCGAGGGAAGGCAAATAGCAGGATGAGCCTGCGAGGAGCCCACAGTCATGGATCTGGTGCAGAGAGAGTTCTCCTGGCCTTGTGGAGCGCGAGCCCTGCGGAGGGCACCCGGCCAGCTGGAGCTGTGGGCACAGCACAGAGCGCTGGAGGTTGCATCGCAAACGGGTGTTCAGCAAGGAGCTCGGACGGGGCTGGTGTAAGAAGAAGCTGTGTAGAATAAGAGAGCCTAAGCAGAAAGGAGGTGGCAGAAAGACCTGGCTTGTGTCACGTACCAAGTGTCAGTGCATCTTGTGATACTGAAGTAAACTTTCATTTGGCACTAGCTCTAGAATAGTGTCCTTTTGCATCTCGTGGCACTGAAACTTCATTTAGTGGTTGGGCAGATGTGCAGATTTCAGAGCATTCCAAATCTAAGAGAAGTAGTATCCCCCAAACTCCTGAGAGCTCCTGGGAGTTGTGACAGGAACCTGGATCATACTGTGCCAGCATCTGTGCAGAGACTCAAGAGAAAGGCAATGTCTCTCTAATTTATCTCACCACATAATCTTATGTGTAGTTTGAAATAGTAGAAATAACCTCCCGCAACTATTGCAGTCTTTGGTTCAAGCGTTAAGGGCTGTTATCTCTGTCAGTGGTGAGGCCAAACTCTTCGCTGCAACGAAAGCAACTCTTCCAAAAGTAGTAACCCCTCTTCTGTGCGTCTCCCGCGGAGCTGCTTGTGGCGGCTGCCTTGGCGCAGCACTGTTTGGGAGGAGCACCGGGCTGGCAGGGCGCAGTGCCTCAAGTGAAAGCAGCGTGCAGGGCCCGCACGTGACGCGGCTGCACGGGAGAGGAGCAGAAGGGAGGCGGCCGGGCCGACATGAGCGGGGCGCGTGCTGCGCCCTCCCGCTGCCTGGGCGCGCGCCAGCCCCAGTCCGGCAGCGGTGCTGGCAGAGCCGTGCTCGTGAGCCAGGAGGCCCTGCGAGCGCTGCTGCGGGCACGTGGGCACGCGGCTCCCGCAGGAGGCCTGGCCTGCGGCCAGCGCCCGGGGAGCGCGGCGGGGTGGACGTGCCCCGCTCTGCCCTTCCTCGCGCAGATAAGCTGGGCCGCGTGCGCGGGCCGGACCCCGAGCTGCTGCTCTGCTCTGCTCTGCTCGCAAAGGTTCGTGTTTTGCAGCGAGGCCGACTGCATTGCGGAGCAGCCGTTCTGTGCGTGCAGGAGGGAGGCTCCCGCAGGCAACGCGGCAAAGAAAGTGTTTTTAGTCGGATGGCACCGGCACGTCTCGCTTGGGCCTGCCGCAAGCGCCGCTGTTCAATGCAGGTGGGCAGCGTCCGTAGTGCGTGCGGTGCTGCTCAGGAGACCCTTCCGCAGGTCAGGGCAGGCGTGACCTGGGGCTCTGGGAAAACCTCGCTGTCGGCAGTGGCTCTGCCTTTTCCCAATAAAGTCTGTTTCAGGACAGGCTTTCTGACTGCTAACCTATTTGAATGAGCTGCCTTTCTAACCTGCACAGTGTAGGTCAGTGCCAATAGCACAACTCAGCGTTTGTGTATCCGAGTGAAGTGACCTCTAGTGCTATTGCGGTGGGATGCAGACTTTCCAAAACCCAACAGAGTTCTGCTAGTTGATTATTTCAAGGTTTTCTTTCATTTTGAACTTTGAGAAGCATTTTCCTTTTAATTGCAAATGGATACTTAGCAGAAAAATCATATTTCTAGGTTGTATCCATCTTTTATAAGTTGTTGCTTCTGAACTGACCAGGAGGTCATCTGAGTCTAATATTTATCTCACTGGCTATGGTGCAAATAGGGGTTAAGTCAACTGACTTTCTCCTGTGACCTTCTGAATCAAAAACATATTGTATCTGTTGCTGTCAGGGGTGGGTTTGAACTATTTTGGAAAAGCAGGGCTACTTTTCATAAATATTTGTCTTACTTTAGTTTCCTGAGATATAATTTAAATGTAAACTGCTTCGTATGCTTCAGCTTTTGTGCTATCTTGCTGTATCACACCACGCTGCCTCGTGCACTGCATGTGAGAATGGCTCTACATCATACTGTGGTGATTATTTGAGAGGGCGTACACTCTGTTTTGGACTAGATACTCTTATCAGAGTAGATAATTGCTGTCACACAAAACAGATTCGGTAAACAAACATTTCATTTTATCATGTGATAAGTGTCTGCTGTTTTGTGCGGTGTATTTGAACGATATTCTCTATAAATCAGCGCTGCTTCAAAAGCAACAAATCAAAGTCTCCCAAATCCTTCCTGATGTAATTACTTTATACTAGAGATTAACTTTTCATTGTTATGTGTATGTGATGGCATTTTTTCAGAGTTTGGTGATAACAGTGTTTGACCCAAGCAAATAAGCCATGTCTAAGAATAACCAATTTCTCGCTCCACCGTCGCTGCTCTGCCCTTTTTCTTCTGGGGTATTTTTTCTAATCCTTCATTTTCTCCCTGGTAAAGGAAAGACTGCATCATTTTGGAGTGCATACTTTTAATTATGACTTTCCAAGAGAAATGGATTAATGATCTAGCACATACAGGAAAGGGAATTGAAGTAAACTTCCTAACATGGATAATGAAATATCCATTTTCCCATTGATGTAGTGACCAAAAGGTGATTATTGTTTGATATGTAATTAATATTTTGGTCTTTTCACTAAATGAGGGATATCTGTTGCTTCCTCTGCAGGTCCTGTGCCTAGGAGTGAGTGCGTCTTATCACCTGTTAACAATTCGCACCCAGTCCATGCCTTACTGGAGAGTTTTACAGTCTTGTCCGGCTGTGCAAGCCGGGGCACGACAAGCCTGCCGCAAGAGGTGCACATCCTCAATCTCAGAAATCCAGAGGAAGGTCTTGGCCATCATGAAAGAGAGGTAAAGGGGAAATTGCTTTTCATCCAGATTCCTGCGTACACGTGTGCCTGCAGATGGGATTGTCCTGCATTAGTTTACTCAATAAAGTTGTTTCTGAACTGTGAACAGAAAGACCGCAAAGAAGTGTGTGCAACTTGCTTTGGGTACTGTTCACCCATGCTTTGCATGTCATAGGAGTAAACCGTTTCCATAGCCCGTCATTCTCCCCATCACCTCTCTCAGCCACAAAGTATGCTGAAAGGTGGTGGGGTGGGCAAAGGAAATAAGAAACAGATTTAGATCTACAAGAGGCCTGGACAGAATAGGTTGTCTTCAAAGCCAGATCATTTACCTAAATGTGTTGTAAATTAACATGAATACCTTTGGATCCCTGCCATGACCACTATAAACAAATATTTAAGTTCAGATACTTTTACCTCTGTAGTACATCCTTAATTTTACACTGATAGGGAATGCAGTACAGAAAGCAAGTGCTGCTGACTATGGTAGTTTTTAAGCACAGTCCAATTACTTACTGATGTGTGTTGTACTCAGAGGGATTGGCAAGAACTTTGGTTCTCCAAAAGTGACAGCACAAGAAGAAAATTTTTGATGTGAACTTGTGCAGTATTCTTGTTTGCTCTGAAAACACAGCAAAATAAGGAGCTGAAGTGAAAGGAAAACATTGCATGTCATGGCAGCTGAGCTGCTCAGTCCTTGTACTTACAGTATTATAAAAAAAAAAAATTCCTGTGAGAGGAATGTGTGTGCACAAAATTAGCAGAATTTGTAATGAGAGAACAAAGATGATGAATCCAGCAGGATGAAGCTTAGAGACAGAGGGTCTAAATGTGTGTTGAAATAACTTCCAAGTGGAGTCTTTTGTTATGTTTTGAATACAGGCAGTTACTTGTGGCCGTAATGGAAGCCTTTCCACTGATTTCAATAGCAGCCTTGTCAGTTTGTGGGGAGTTCAGCTGAATGTGGATCGTACCCCTCCATGGAGCTTCAGCTGTTATACACATTTTCAGTATTTACACTGTCTCAAAAGTCCAGTGTATGGTGAAAAGGTTATTTATTATCTTTTCAGTAGGCATGTCATTGGCTGCCCTTAATAAAAAATGTCAGCTCTACTTCAGTTTGACTATCACCAAGTTAATTTAAAAAAATTACAGTCACTTATTTGTGTGCTTGAAATAAGGATTTTTTTTTTTTTTTTTTTGCAAGGCATTGGGTTATCAGCCTGAGGATTGCACTGTGAATGCCCCAAAGATGTAGGTACAGCCAGTTCCCTGGGCATGAAAACCACATTGTGTTTGGAATCTGTCCTTTGTTTTTTCAGTAGTTTAACTTTCTATGAAAATGAAACAGGCTTATGCGATTGTGGAGTATGTGAGAGCGCGTGCCTCTCTCCTCCCCCAAGAACTTTTAAAGCCATTGCCAAGTCCAGGACAAATTTGGTAGGAGAGGTAGGTCTCCAACAGTAGGTTTTGTGAAGGTGGCAGAAGAGCAAAGGACAGAGACCTTCCTGGTGCCCATGCAGGGGACGCCACAGGGCGAGCGTGCAAACAGTCACCAAGGGATCTCCGGGAGGGGAAAAGCAAGCGGGGTTTTGCACCTCCAGAGACGCCAAAATGAATCTAATGTGCAGCTCAAATTCACATACAGCCAAATTTCAGTCTCTCCCAATGCTCTGAGCACTGCTTGTTACCAATGCCGTTTCTACACAGGCGGATCTGGAGTTGCGTGTGCGCCAGGCTGCAGGCTGTGCCACCACTGCCTCTTCATCCAAACAGGATGACAGAAAAGGCAAATAGTTGGCTTTAAAACATTTGCTGTCTAGCTGAAAGCCTCGTGTGCCTCATCTGACTTGCTTATGTTAAGAATGAGATTTTCTCCAGCCTGTCTCCTCTGTGTATTTCTGGTGTATACTGAAATGCAGAGCACTGGCTACATTTTGCTAGCAGTAATCCCTGGCCACCTTCTCCCATCTCCCAGCCACAGCCCTTGGAGATGACTGCCCTGAAAATGAGCAGGAAGCAAGAGACAGGCTTGCTGGCGACAGCATACAGCAGAAGAGTGTAAACAACTTGGACAGAGCAGATCTTACTTATGGGATAAGAGCCTGAAAACAAAGCAGAGCAAATGTTATCTTTTCCATTATTGTAAAAATCAACTCAAGTGCCCTTTTGTATTAATGTAAAATGTATCCATCACCTCAAGTAAAATTAATTTGATTTACTAGTTTTGGTATTTCCTGTTGCCTGCAAATGCTGATAGCAAAGGTAGAGATCTGTTTATCATACAATACTTCCAATATATTTCACAATAAAAATATTTTCCTGTGACAGTACATTAGCTAAAATCTACAACATTTAATGTATATTTAAAATAAAGGACATGACTGGGTTGGTTGGTGATCTGATGACATGGAATGTGAGATCTCAATCTTTAAAGAAGGAGTTGCTTTGGGGGAGAAGAGGAGGTCAGGTTTTGTTTTGCTTTGTTTTAAACCTGCCCTGTACTGGATGCTGCTAAATTACACATTCCTTACTTGCTGGGAGGAGTGTAAACTTCCCGTAGCAAATTCCTTTGAGGGCTCATGCATTAAACATACTTGTGCAGTTATCCTGGTTCTCATAAATATGCAACATTTATATGTGCATTAATTTAACTTGCTTTGACATTTGTATAGAATATACAGGCAAGAAGCATTCTCAAATGTAAAGATAGGAGCACTGGTGGTGTGTGTGGGGGGAAGGCATGACACGGGCATGCATTCTTCCTATAATTGCGTGCAGATTTTTCTACAAAGATTAATAAGGCTTGGGTGTTGTTTTCCTTCACTGTAAACTAAAATTAATATCTGGACTGGAAATATTCCTGACAGCTTTTGCAAAACTAAATCACTGATTTATCACACTCAGGTTAAGGCTGAAATCTAATAAGTGTAGGGTCATATCATGAAATGCTGCATCATGTGTGCGGTTTTCAATGAGTTTATTTCTATTTCACTTAGTCTCTGGTGGGGGTAGTCATCTCATTTGTAGAGACTGTCAAGACATTTTCTTTAAGAGAGGACCTTAGAAGTGCCAATGGATTTTAGGTATTTTAGAAGTGTCTTTAATCACAATTCATATTGGCCCTGTTTTATCATAGGAAATAGAATACGGGTGCATGTAATAGCCACAAGTATTTATATAGAGCTTGGCATGAAAAATGCAATGCCTCTTTTGTTTGTTTTATTTGATCAAATATTCCTGGGGAAGTGAGTGCTTGTGTGAGTTTCTGTAGCAATCTAGGTCTCAGCTGAAAGCCAGGAACTACTGAACACTTACAATAACTTTCTCTTTGGCTTTGGCCAACTTCTCCGCTTAAGTTTCTTCTTCTTTTTTTTTTTTTTTTTTTTTTTTTTAAAGGGAGATGCTTCTTTTCTTAACCTACACATGATTTTATGATAAACAGTTGTTTGTGAAAGTGCTGTAAAACTATGGCAATGCACCAGAAAACATACATAAGAGAACTTAAAAAGTATTCTAAGATGAATGTCACTCTTACCTTAATGGAGGAGTCTTTTATTATACTTGTCAGTTAAATTCCCCTGAACTTCTTCAGGCACACAGCCATGATTGAAATAGCTAATGGGGGAAGGGGGAAATACAAAATTAATCTCATGTGAGTACCTAGAATTGAATACATATGAATACATGGAATCAGAATTCCTGGCAACGAATTCACTATTGTTTTCATTGACATCCTCATCCTAAGTAGCTTTAAGATGGTATTCCCGATACAGATGTTTGACATGTGTTACGTGAAATGAAGGCAGGAAAATCAAGGGCTTATATTTATCATTTTGAGTAGCTGCATTGAGGCTGGAATAAATTCTACTGAGTTTCTTTTCCCTGTTAAAGCAGTGTAATTTGGTAATGAATTCATAATGAAAATATACTCTCCTTTGAGAGCAAACATGATATTCAAAATCCTGTTAGTTTCTATGAATTAACTGGTTAATTACAGTTGCGTAGTACTGGAATAACTCACATTCTTGGACTGACCCTCCTAAGCCATAAAATAAGGGGCAAAATTTTTCAAGTCTAATATTTATGTATTTTCTGAAAAAACATCTCTGAATTCTAAAAATGGAACAGGAAAAGAAGTTGAAGCATATGCCCCTAATAATGTATTTCTGCATCCTGACCTTGGCACTGCATCCTGAATTCAGGGTAATTTTTTTGTATCCTTTTTTTTTTTTTAATTTTGAGACTATGAAGAGATCTAGAAGATGAGGGTGAAATTCTGGTTTATTTTGTCTGTTTGTTTCTTGCATATTTACTCTATTTCACAGTGTATTAATTTCAGCTATTTTAAGAAATAACAGTCTTTTAGGGGGAACAGATTCAGTTTTGAAATGTGCTTGTGCATGTTCGTGCACGCTTCAGACACATGTGCTGATGTACACACTTTATATCGCTGGGAAACCCTATGTGCACAGGGCAGCATGGAGCTAAAAACAACTGGCAAGCTCCTTCAACTAATTACATTTTCATTAAAAAATAACCAACAACAACAAAAAAAACCCACCAACAAAACACTATTATCCTCTTCAGTAGCACTGTACTAAAATGATAATATAATTATATATAGTATAATTAAACAGTTGAATACTGCATCTGTGCACTGCTAGATCACTTGGCCATACAAATTGGCTCTGGGCTCTGATCCTGCTTCTCGTGAACTGACTAGAGCGGGAAATAACGGGATGGGGCCCATTTTGCTGGGCTGTGTCGTGTCCGCGCTGCTCCGGCAGCTGGGTGCAGTGGGAGCCTGTAAGGGACGGGGGGCAACAACAGAGTCAGCTGGGCACCCCCCAGGAGCGAACACCAAAACACGAGGTGCCCAGGGGTCAGCCTGAGGCTTTTACTACCTCCGCTTCTGCTCCCCAGTTTCCCATCGGGAAGAAGAGAACGACGGGGAGCTTCCAGGCACTACTGAGCACCAGTCCATGGTGAGGAGCAGCTGGGAGGGGGAATTTGTGCCCTTACGTGACCACTATTTGATTGCTGCAAATTGCGGATAAACAGCACATAAGAATTTGAGGTATCCTGTTCTCTGCAGAGCCCATGCAGCAGCCCTGGGCCATGTTTGGTTGGGCTGGTAGGCCGAGGGCTTTTGTTTTGAAGAAAAACAGTTGCTGTTCTAGAAGAAGCTTTCAAAAAGAAAACAGCACTGTGCCTCTGCCAGAGTAAATACTGGATCTCAACACCGCAAGGGCGTCTTGCTTATTTTGACTGTCCGGGTTCTGAACACCTTGACTGTGCTGCAGCTCATAGTGGCGGCGGCTGTACGAGTAGCCCTGAAACCTCGGCAGGGCTGTTCAACAAGGAAGGGCACGAAAGAGAAGAGCTGTTGCTGGCTTCACCTGCTCACCAGTCTGGAGATGAAGAGGAGAGGGAAGAAATGAACGTGCTTAGTCTTTCTGGAAAAGTCTGGTTTGAGGTGCCAGTTAAGAACAATAACTTGGTAGCAAAGGATCTCACTCCAAATGTGGGAAGGTAGCCCCTAAGAAGACAACATCAGTATGGGAAAAGTGTTTGGTGAATGTCTAGGTTGAGCTTGTCTGACTTGAGTCCACCAACAAGAGAAGGTCTCTTTCCGGAAGGACTGCCAGCAGTTTTTGGATCTTGCAGACCCCAGACTAGCTTGGCGTGTGCCCTTGGCACTTGGGAAGATCTTGCGCTATGTTTCCTGGGCACAGCAGGAGTTTTGCTGCGGCAGGTATGCCAGACCTTGCTTTTGCAGCTGTACTGGGCCTTTTGTGGGGTCTTAGACTATTTCTGCTCCTGCTTTAGCAAAAACTGTTTCTGTTGGTTGGTTTCTTCAGAGTGGAGGGCAACGAGGGCTTCACCACCTGCCTGCTCTGCAGGCTTGAGGTTGATGGCTGCTGCTTTATCCCAATCTTTGCTCTCTCTGGTGCAGGGTACTTGCAAAGTAAGAGGAAGGGCCATGTCAGAGGGCTGAGAATGGGAAGCCCAGATGAATTGCTGTTTCCACCAGCACTTCTTGCCAGTGAAACCTTAACGAATCAAACTTTGAGGGTGCTACGACAAACTTGGTCCAGGATAGCTGGCTCTTGCCTGCTGTTTTGTAAGGCTGTGATGCTTTGAAAGTGGTTGTCCATCATGACGCATCTTTTGATCCTGGGTATTTTCCCAAGCTTGCCTGTGGTCCCTGGTTGCTCAGCTGTCTCTCCACAGAGCAGTCTGCTGGTTGCCATTCCCTTTTCCTCACAGCCCTGCTGGAGGGCCCTTTTGGCCTAACAGCTTAGACTGCAGACTTTACGGATTTATGGAGAAATTAAAAAAGGAGGATATTGGGAGAGAAAAAGAAAACGCAGAACTCAAAACTACAACAAACGATTTGGGTCTGTTGTGCAGAGCTCTTCACAGCTATGTTAGGAGAGCTTGGAAGATTTGTGGAACTTCAGGATGCTGAAGTGCCAGGCACAGCGGGAGGAAGTTGAGTCCCCGTGAGGATTTACATCCCAGGAGGCCTGGGCCAGGCCATTGTAGGAGAGGGGTGTCTGTTGTTCTGAAGTGTGGGACAGCACTCTGGAGTTTGCAAGTCTGCTCTGTGANATATTGGGAGAGAAAAAGAAAACGCAGAACTCAAAACTACAACAAACGATTTGGGTCTGTTGTGCAGAGCTCTTCACAGCTATGTTAGGAGAGCTTGGAAGATTTGTGGAACTTCAGGATGCTGAAGTGCCAGGCACAGCGGGAGGAAGTTGAGTCCCCGTGAGGATTTACATCCCAGGAGGCCTGGGCCAGGCCATTGTAGGAGAGGGGTGTCTGTTGTTCTGACAGCACTCTGGAGTTTGCAAGTCCTGTCCGCTCTGTGAGGATGCATTTTTAATGTAGTGCAAGGCATCCTGACCTAGACCATAGCTTAAGGGCTGTAGAAGGCAATTCCATTAAGACATGTGGTGAGTTGCTCAAGTCTGTCTCGGTGCAATGCCTCCTGAAATGTGTGCATGCAACTCATACTGTAATATGAAACACGCCTTAATTGCATTGATTGATGGGTGCTTCATCGCTATGCCAAAAAAAAAAAAAAAGGCAGCCCTCTGACATCTGAACCTCCAGTTCTGAAAAAAACATCACCATCCTCCCTTCTTTTCTTTGTAAGCACTTTGAGGCATCTGTGCGTGCATAAAACATGCATAAAATCCAGGCTTTTCCTTTTTTTTTTTTTTAGCGTGTTTTTTTCACCTTGTTTGCTCTGGCCCGCAGTACGTGCGGCTGTTTTCAGTCAGCTCAGGAATTGCTGGTCATTGCGCTTGGCCATCGCCTCGCGCTCTGCCCCGCGCAGCTGCCAGCGGAAGTCGTGTGTCGGCCAGGAGCGGCTGCGTGCGCGGGGCCCGCTGTCCTGCCGGAGCCCCGCTTCGTGCACGGCTACTCTTAAAGAGGCAGCAGTGACTTCCCAGCGCTTGGAAAGCGCTGTGCAAACCCTCGCTGTTTTCTGTTTTTAGAACTGGAATGGTTTGTTATGCACAGCAAACGAAACCTCTTCTCAGTTTTACAGAGCTGCGTGTGCAGCAGAGCCGAGGCTCACCACAAAAGGCTAAAGGTTTCAAAAGAAAAAATGTCAGTGTGAGTTTTATGACTGCTTGATTTTTTTTCTTATTTTTTTAAACTGTTATTTCAAATGACTTGTTGGAAGCAGGAAGTTGGACTCCTTCGCTGACATGTGTTTTCCTCTGCTCTGTGTGCCCATAGAAGCTGTTTTGTTGTTGTAGGATTTTAGAGAGAACTGGGCTGCTGCCTTTACTCAAACATTTTTCCTCCTTTTCTTTCTGTTACTTGAGAGCATGTAAGTGTGTGTGTACATACACAGCTTTCAGGCAAGTATATGTGTTTTGATTTTGATCGTAAACTGTGATTCAAACACTCTTCTCTTGTTTTCTGCCTTAAAGGAGGAAATCTGACATGCCTTTGAGTATTTAGAAATTACTGCTTTGTCTGTAGTTATTTTCTTCAAGAAAAGATAATCAGGAAAGGGTTGTCATTTCCAAAAATCCATTGATATCACAGNACTGTGATTCAAATTCTCTTCTCTTGTTTTCTGCCTTAAAGGAGGAAATCTGACATGCCTTTGAGTGTTTAGAAATAAAAAAGATAATCAGGAAAGGGTTGGCATTTCCAAAAATCCATTTATATCACAGACTTGATGGACGCATTCCAGTCTAGGTTTGGGCTTGTGCATGTGGGTGAGTGTGAGAGATGCTGGGGCAAAACTTGTTGTGAATGGTCGTTTTTATGATGCTGTGTAGAGCATCTGAACAAAAGTGGGTATAAATGAAGTCATTCTCGTTGTAGCTTGCAACACCCTGAAAATTTCCAACATAAATTGTCCCTTGCCTGACAGTCACTCTCCTATCTCAGTTGAAGAAGCCAAACCTTAGAGTGGGAAGGCACAAGAACATAGTTGAATCTAGTTTTGTTTAAACTTCTGAAAATGGTTTTATTTGTATCCAATTTTTCATACCACTTGTGTATATGCAGACAAGTGCAAGTCTGGATGCAAAACCTTTGAGGAACAAATTTGTTTGATAGTATTTGCCTATAAAACACTGACTTTTTTTTTGTATTGTGGTCTTCCATAGTCTATTTTGTTTACTACACATAATGCTTTCTTACTGTGTGCCTCACAGTGTCATGCTCTTCCCCTTCCCACCTTCAGCTTTTGGTGTTCAGTGTTCTGAACTTAGAGTTTTGGTGTTCAGNCATAATGCTTTCTTACTGTGTGCCTCACAGTGTCATGCTCTTCCCCTTCCCACCTTCAGCTTTTGGAGCAATGGAAAGTAGCATGTCCAGCTGTCCAGGACTTAGCTGAGACTTAGAGTTCAGGTGTTCACATGAACTAGGTGTTCAGTGTTCACATGTCAACTGCTTCATAATCATTTAGGGAGGAAGGAAGGGAGAAGGATATAAAGAAGGATGCAAAATTGAACTTCATCCACCAGCTAGTTCACCAGTGAAATGCTTACATATGTGATTTGTGTAAGAAAGTGCAGAGTAAAATACTGCCTGGACAAAAGTTTACATTTCTAGTGAGTCTTCTGGTGTAGCTGTTCAAATGAAGCTTGCCAAGTGGACGTGACACCACTGTGAGTGGCACGCTTGCAGAGAGGGCAGATGCTGTTCTTGGGGCTGACAGGAATGCATCCTGTGCCCTTAAACAGATGGAAAGCAAACAAGAAAAATTCCCACCAAATGTTTAAAAGGAGCACATTCCCCTTAGGATTCATTATAGAGCATGTGAACACTATTGACATCTCCTGATTTATGCCGAACTGAGAGAAACATGTTTTTAGGTCTCAAATGCTGGGAAGCCGGAGAGCTTTGTGAGAGGGCAGATGGCACAAATGGTTTCACTTAATCTTTGGGAGTCTGAGCTCCTTCTTTGGGTCCGAGGAGAATGGGCGCCGTGGGCATGGGCTCCATGCACGCGGGGCTGCCCTTCGCTGCAGGCGCCCTAGGTGGGCGGCGCGTGAAGGTTCAGGTGCGTTGGCAGAGCTGGAGGTGGTGCGTGAAGGTTCAGGTGCATTGGCGGAGCTGGGAGCTGCAGCCCAAAGCTTTCGGAAGCCTTATTTTTCAGGTGAGCTCTTGTTCTCCTAACTACAGAGTACATAAAATGAAGGAAAAGCACCAAAAAACTGAAGGTTGCTGGATGTGAAAACTAGATTGAAATACATATGCACAGGGAAAGCCAGATCCTTATTACGATGAGTAGAATTAAAATAGGTAGCTTATTGTATAGAAGTAGGCAGGTGTACTATGTGTATATTCTGTACATAAAAGATGTATCAGTAAGGTCTTTGAATTATATTATTTAATTGTTTTCATAGAAATAGCTGTATCATTGTATGATTTATATTAATAGTTACTACCTTTCATGTTCTGAAATAGCTTTATTTATATAAACCACTGTGTTACTTTTGTTGCTTATGCACTCCGAAAGTAATCCCACTTTTTAGTTCAAACAGGACTCTAATGAATGTCCTGCCAGTTTGCTGTTTCCAGAACAGCTCGATC
The DNA here is from genome assembly GCA_013389825.1 of Crypturellus undulatus. Lineage (NCBI taxonomy): Eukaryota > Metazoa > Chordata > Aves > Tinamiformes > Tinamidae > Crypturellus > Crypturellus undulatus. Next base: position 620,643 of record VWPW01001132.1, on the reverse strand, counting down.
CTAGTTTTTAGATTACCTAAATATTTGAATAAATGATTTACATCTAACATAATGTGATCACATTTGACTGTTTCAGCTTTAAAACAGCTCTGGAACACGAGCAATTAACTGGTCCCGTTTTATCTAAAGATAAATAGTGTGGCTGAGCCATGGCCAGAAACGAGCCAACATTTTTATAAAATTAGAAGAAATATTTTGCAATATCTATTTGTGTCAGAACTTTCTAACACTGTTTGAGATGTGATGCTTTTCGAAACTGCTCTTGAATTGCTGGTGAAAACTTACCAGCACAGATGGTTCCTCTTACATTTCTTGGGAGAAGTATCATGGTTCAGTAAAATATCAGTTATGAATCGGATACAAGTGGCACTGTTGCCAAGTCCTGAGCAGTATGTTTAGTGAAATAGACATAGAGCATGCTACTATTATATACTGTCCTTACTCGTGACTTTTCTGTAATGTATTCAACACTAAATTCTCCTTGTAATTTACTTTTTCTAGTCTACTAGCTGGGCCAGCTGAACTGTAAATCAGTATTAGGAGGTTTAAATAAGATATAATTCCATCCCATCACAGAATTTCTTAACTTTGGTTTGTTAATATTTAGAGCTAGAAAGACAGCAGAAGTTGGGCTGGAGGAAGAGACTACAGATAGTGTGTGAATATAGTGTGAACGCTTAGGTTTTCATTCTAGTAGACCATTTCATCACGGGTAGGTGCCATGGGCAGGTCAGGGTTTAAAGCTGGTGCTGAGGGTAGGTCTTAGATGCCCTTTAACAGCAGTGCCTCCAGTTGAGCGTGTTGCTCTGCTCGGGGTGTAAAAGGAACCAAGAGTCGGGCTGCAGCGCTGCCCCCGTCGCCAGCGATGGAGCTGCGGGTCCTTCCTCCCACCGGCCCTTTCTGCCCCACATTGGGCACGACGTGTCCCACTACAAGGATTCTGCGCAGGGACCAGGTGTGTTTCAGAGCTCTGTGCTGACCCCAGGCTTGGTTTCAGGCTTGAACGCCGTCATTTGTGAGCCCTCGGACAAGGAGCGTGGGGTCTGTGCAGTCCTTTACTGCAGGCCTTGGGGTCTCCAGCTTTCGGGGGTCTCCCCACTGTGGGTGGCAGGCGGTGCGTTGTGCAACAGCCACCTTTTTATTGGGTGGGATTGAATTCCTGCCTGGCTTAATGCCACCAACTCCAGAGGAACCACCCCAGGGTGACTTTCTCTTATGCTTATTTTCACAAGGAAGCTAAAACTGGTAGTGAATCAGTAGAGTGTGGATAAGATTACTAAGGCCAGTGCACTTGCAAAGCTGTATTTAGGTGAAGTAGCAAAAGGCTGTTTTTAGCATTAGTTTAAGGAGTGTCACCTGTAGCCTTGGAAGCAGCTTCATCCTTGACACACACCTGATAGGTGTCAGCACAGGGGCTGCCAGCTCAGCCTCTTCCTTGAGGACAGAACTGGGCCTCTTCAGCAGCAGCCCCTGAAGAGGGAGTTTCCCTCTGCGCGCTCCCTGTGTCTGATGTGCTGTGTGTCTGGCAGGGGCTGCAGGGATGCCCAGGGTTTGAGTCCTTCAAGGAGGAAAAACAAGTGTGTGGGTATGAGTGACTGAAACCGTTTCTGTAGCTGCAGTCCCTTGCATTTTCCCTGAAGATCTCTGATATTCCCATTCCAAGTATCTGTCTCATTGCTGGGGTGAGTTTTAAGAGAAATAGGTATTTGCCTTGTGGTGACAAATGAGAAATGTGCCTTTGAGAACCTTCCCAGAAGGGGAACCAAGGGGTCTTATATCCCTCTATGAACTTTGTTATGCAATTATTTGATTTATGAGTGTGAATACATAACCCTTTGAGCAAATTACCTTCAGGCAGTAATACCATGTGCACATATTTTGCCTTTCTTGGAAAAATCAGCAAACTCTCAGAAACTGCTGGCTCCCTGAAGCTGTACTTTGTAATCTACTATAGCTGGCTTTACACCAAATCTTTAACACAGTATTTAGAGGGAATTGTAAAAATACCCCCCAAAATGGATAAAATAGGTGTTCCATTTTGAATTCTCAGTCCCTGCGTGAAGAATGTATTTTTACCTTTCATCTTTAGAAAAAAAAAATCAACAGAGTAATATCCCTGCCCCCAAGCCACTGATAAACACTTTTCAAAGGTGATGCAGTGGGTAAACCTGACCATTTAAGGCAGTTTCATGAGTTATCCTTGACTGAATTCTTCTGCAGACAGTGTATTAGCATTAGACTTTGTCAAGTGAATTGCAGTAGAAACTGTAAATCTCTTCTATTGGATTGTATCCATCAGTAATTTGTTTCTATTAATTCTTTTCAAAGATTCAAAGTATTTATAGGGAGAAGTAATAAAAAGACATACAAACTATCTTATTTCTGTTCCAAACCTTTTTTTTTTTTTTCCATTTTGTGCTAATTACCTTCATATTTGCAGCTGGATATTCAATTAAGGTGTCATGAAGCCTTCTCTAGTGCATCATTCCTAAGCCAGTAAGGCTCCTTATATGGTCTGGGGTTACAATTGACTTTTTTTCTTCTGTTTTATTGAGCAGCTGTCTTAGCCTGGGCAGTGTAACTCAATACAACACAGCATATTTTGTGCTGGTATCTTAGCACAAATTCGTAATGGCTGTTTTGGAAAATGTGCCATGAATTTATCTCAAGGCCTTCACACTGGAATAGTTAATTCAACCTTACAAATCCTTGGCACTTGACTTTGATCTTTCATAACAAAACTCAGTGTCTGTGATTTGATGCCTTGAAGTCAGCAAAACAAAATGGTACTTTTGCAGCCATGTTTACTTTGATCAGTTTTCAACATTTGTGCCCTTGCCTTTCACGTAGTACAAATTGCTTTAGCAGAGCGCTGGGGCTGGAGCCCACAGACTGTTTTTGCAGTTGGTTACTGTGGTGATCCTGACCCTTCCCCGAGCCTCTGATCGCTGGGGAAGCAGAAATCTCCGCAGCTGGTGGAGCTTTCACTTTGTTGCCATCGTGGGGAGCTGCTGGAGACCTTAAAGGACCTTTTGGCAAGCTGCTGGAGGCCGGTGGTGGCCACAGACGCCTGCAGAGGTGCTCGCCGAGCTCTGCCTGTGCAAGCTTGGCGGACAGGGCGCCTGTGGAACACACGATCTTTATAAAGTCTCACTTTTTTCTAGCATGTATTGAAAGAATCAATCTAGCTCAAGTGACACAACTCTGCTGTGATTAATTTCCTGTTCATAATCACAGGCTTGGCTGTTGGCAAGACTTTTGTAAATTAATTTTTTTATGGTAAAATTTTTTAGACTAACCTTAACTATTTTATTTTTTCCTTCTTTTTTTAACCAATGACCAAGTGGTTGTACTGCGCCCAAGTTGGTCATGTGTTGCTTGGAGTCAGTGAGTGCCAAGGGAGAGAGATGGGCACAGCTGGGCCTGGGGGAGCAGCCTGTCTGGACAGACAGTTTCTAAAGCTGCGTCTTACTGCAAGAACCATGGCTTAAAAGCACGTCCAAAGAGTCTGGCCTAACTCTTGATTGCACAATAAAAATGTTGGCTACATAACAGCTTGGAAATCATGAGAGACCTTTGCAAGGGGGAAGGGCTGAGCTGGAGCACATTGCCTGACTTTCCCGCAGCGTGGCTGTGCCGCTGTTTGCTTGGGTAAGGCACTAGCCCGTTACGTGGTTTAAAAATAACATGGACTGAGCAATTGTCCACTGAATGGATTTGGTGACCGAAAAATCCTCAAGACCCTTTAATGATTCTGGTTTTACTTTTTTTGGTTTTGTTCAGCTCTGATGCACAAGCACCTGAGAAGAGAGTTTGGTTGAGGTAGGGGGTTGCTGAGAAAATGTGTGTGTTTTGTAAGTTTATTTAAACTAGTAAGAATGGGTGGAGGATGTCTCTCTTTAGGATACCTTATAACAAATTTTCCATGGGAGGTTCAGGACAATAGTTAATTTTACAGTGGCTTTCCAAAGGTTTTGCAGAATGCTGTGCCATGTCTTCATATCTGGCCGTACAGAGCTGACTTGTGAGTTCTCTGGGCAAAATGTCCCATAAATATTTAATAATGTGGTTTCTGCCAGTGAAAATACAAAAGGAAAGAAAGAGAAAATTTCTAGTTAGGTCTTCTGCTATTAATTAGAAAAGTTTTGTTTAGTGGTTAGAAGTGATCCAATACCTTTCTATTAGCTTATGCCATGCTTTTTAAAAGGTGCTATGCACTGTCTAGACATTTAGGAAAGGATGTGCCTTGAGCTCACAAACTAAGCTATGAAAGAGAGAGCAAATGTGGCCATGAAAAATTCCACTGACACAAGCTTAGATTTGCAGCAGGCAGAGATGGCTCCTTGAGGAGGGAGATCCCTGTAGGATGAGCAGCTCTGCAGTGGAGCAGCTGCAGAGGAGCACTGCTCACTGCTCAGGGAGGCAGCAGTGGCTTGAATTTCAATTGTTTGCCTTTTATTTAAATGTATATGTTTTAATCCTTGAAGTCTAAAGAAATAGCAACTGAGAAATCTAATGGAACATCCAGTTGCAAAGAGTTTGATTTTCTCACTTAAATAGTATTCTTTTCTTTTTGTACTCAAAGAGAAAATTTGAGATTAAATTAAGCAGAAATCTTCATAAAGCCTAAAACATCTGTCTTGTCTGATAAATTTGGCTTTGAATGGACTTGTCTGAGATCATTTGAAATGGAGATACTTCTGCACTTTCATATTACCCAAAGGACTTGACCCTACTCTTCTTAAGAAGAATTTTTGTTTTATTTTTTCTTAATCTCTCTTTTTATTTTTTAATAAATACCAGAGATTCTGAATATCAAGCATTTTTCAAATTTCTAACAGAAGCATCTTCATCTGCTTAGCTTGGCATTCCAATAAAAACACCACCAGGTTGTATCCTCAAACTTAGCGCTTCTGTTGGCCTATGTGAGAGGATTGCTATTGATTTTGTACTTTCGGTTATTTAAGTACACAAGCCTATGTTATACTTTATTTCATAAATATTTAGAATCTTTATTTTACTGAAGAAGAAAAGGTACTCAAGTTGGATCAGAATAAGCCAGTTACCATTTCTAGGTGGGAAAGTGGATGTAGGCACATACAAGAGGTAACCCATTTAATCTTCACTGCACTTAGTGTAGTCTTTTTTCTCTTGGACACTTTGGTGTTTAAAGGCTTTAAAATCAAATGCATTTTATGCCATTCGGAGCTGAAAAAATATCAGAATAAAGTGCGAACTCATGTTTGCCAGATCAGTATTACAAAGGATATAATTTAGCAACGTTGGTAAACTTAAATTGCAGTATTTTATTGCTTTGTAAGAAAACTATTACATAAAAGCAGAACAAGGTAATTATATTTAATAGCTTAAGCAGCTCATTACTAATTAGCCGTGATTATAGCTGAAAAGCCACAAGAATTAATGAAAGCTTTTTAATAGCAGAGAATTTAATAGCACTTCTAAACACCTTTGCCTTGCCACATTCATCTGCCCCCATTCCTAGAGACAACAAAGTGGGTGGGAGCCTTGCAAAATAAAGCAGCTTATCTTTTCCTGCGTTTTCAGCTAAAAGAAATGTTCTGGCTTTATGGCCAGCGAGCGCCCAGGCCAGGCATCCCTCACGCCACGGCCGCTCGTCGCAGCGATCCGGGAGGCTCCCGGAATAGCCAGCGGCGCAGGGAAAGGGCACGCTGGCAACAGATCTTGCGCTTACAGTAGGGTGCTTTTTTGTTTCTCTGGGTTGTTGAGTTTTTTTTTTTTTTTCTTCTAATATGGAATTAATCTTGCAATATTAGTTTTCCAACAAGTTTTCATCAAGCATGAGAAATGTGAAAGTACTGATATCCTCATGTTTCCTGACATGCGTTTATAGGGATTTCACTATGGTGACTTAAGCTGACAGAAATAAATATCCTGTGCAATCAGCATGTGTAAAGATGCATGTGATCAGGTAGATCATGCATGTAACCATCTCCTTGCTGATGGGCGGTGTGATAAGGAGGCAGCATGATGTTTGCCTTTCAAAATCTGTAAGTAGCAGGAAAACCCCTTCCTGCTGTGCTTCAGGGCCTGCTCAGGCCCATGAGACTGAGGTTCAGCTTTCACTTTGCAGCAAAAGTGAACTTTGCACTTCCTGGGGAGGGGGAGGTAAGAATAAAATGAGCTTTTTCTCTGGAAAAGACTGTTAGCTGTAATGACTACCATATCTTCAGTTTGTTGGTGTCTAGATGTCCTCTGCTTAGTTTGTCAAATTAGTCTGGGTTTACTTTTAACATGAGCTCCCTGGTGTGTCCCCCATGCAGGAATAATGCCATGAGCAGCACCGGCTAGGGTCGGTGCCTCACATTTCCTTGCAGGTTTTGGAGTAGGAGGCAGATACGGCTTAACTCACCTGTATGCTCATTTATATGTCACCACTCCAAACTGTGGTCGTGCTCCCATTTACCTCCTTAATCCCTTTTTTATAAAGAGTTATAACTTCTCCGGAGAATGTGCTCACGACTGTAGTTGTGACACACAAACTTGTCTTTCATAGTGTGTGGGGAGTGTATAATATCTTGTCTCTATTCCTAATGCCTTTTTTTTTCCATACAGCAACATAAATGCTGTCCACTTAGCAAGTGTATTTGCTACTACAAAAAAACTGTGATTTCTGCTAGCAGGTGCTGTGTTATGTGCTAAAAGGTGAGAGAAAGGGAGGGCTCTTGTTCATCCTTAAGGTCAGAGTTTGGCCCATTGGCAGCCCCTTTGCCCATGGGCAGCACTGGGCTCTGCAGGCCTGGGCAGAGCAACCTGCTTGTTTAGAAGGTGCTGCCGACAAGGGGTCTGTGATCTTCTGGGCCCTGCCTCCCGCTGCGCTCTGTGATCAGCTCCTCTGCTGCAGCCCGTGAGCTACCGTCCCCCTCCGCTCCTCTGCCCCGTTCCTTGCAGCCGCGGTGCCTTGTGCACGAGCGGCGCTTGGGAGTTACAAGTCCCTATTAGCCCTTGCGTAAGGGAATGGTAGTGATACCCAGCTACTTTAGAAATGCTTTTCAGCTTTGTGTATTAGCTAATTTTCCTCAGCTCTTTTTTACAGGTAACTTGTGGTTTTTCCTGTGTGGTTACTGTCCTCTTGACTCTTTCCTGTGTGATCCTTTTTGTCCCTGAAGATGGGCATTTTCTTTCCTCAATTTACCAAGATTTCTTTTGGAATTCCTTCCATAGACCAGTGAGAGGTTAACTTTTGTTTCTCGATTTTTCTCTTGTTTTTTGTTTGTTTGTTTATTTTGCAGATTAGATTTATGCCCCAATAGCATCAACAGGGCAGGGCCATACTGCAAGCCAGCTTTGTAGGCTACCATCTAGAGAGTAGAAATATAAATTGTCTTTGCAATTCCTTTTATCTCCTTGTTCTCCAACTCTCAGCTTAGTGGTTTGACCTTTTACATAAGCTATTTTTCATCTGCGTTTGCCAAGGTTTTCTTAAACACTTTAGCAGTGCTCTGCCAGTGTAGAGCACAAATGTTAACTCTTTCATTCCGCCTGGGTTCTGTTGGCTTTTCTTTTTCTTTTTTTTAATAGAGTAGCTCATAAATACTTGAGCCTTAATATGAATTAAAAAGGTCTTTAATTGAAAACTAAAGTAAAATTTGAAACAAACTTGCAAGGAAGTGTTCATGTGTTTTTGTATTTCTCCATAGGTCACCTTACATTTGACTCCAATTTCATCAGTGGACATTCACGAGAAGCCTCTGGTGTTCCTTCTCAACTCGCCATTGCCCCTGGTCTGGAAGCTAAAAACAGAGAGACTGGCACCTGGAATCCGGAGAGTGTTCCTCGTAAGTACACGCAGCCCTCGGGCCCGCTCTGGGTCACGGCTGCTAGTCGCACGAAGGGCAGAGTTAATGGTGTTCGTTTGGAAAATTTTTAAACATATGTTTAAAAACAAAAAAGAAAAAGTTCACAGGAGGTCAAGTTTCAGTGTAGGGCTCTGAAGAGCAGTTAAGTGACAGGGAAAAGCAGTTTGAAAAAGTGTGCAATTACTCGTTATGTGAATTCGAAGAAAAGAAACCAAAACTGTGTTTTTAGAATTTGCATGCTGCTTAGTTATTAACACCAGGAGTAATTTGAGTCTGCGGAGCAGTGTGGGTATGATGGATCTGCAGACATGATTAGAAGTTTCATACTACTGAAATACAAAGGCCTCAAAGCAATAGGAGACATGGGTGCAGGCTAGTTGTGTGGTCTGTGACTAAAACAAAAGTCTGTATGCATTAAGACTCTGATGTGCAACGCAAGGCTTATGTCTCTAATGAAGCTCCATCTATTGAAATGACCAAGCTAAGTCCAAAATGATGTCATTTTTGTTTCTCAGAAAGCCTGGAGCACTGCTTATAATGTAGGATCCAAATATTACCTAGTATTTGTAAATCATGTCCTTACAGTTTGCCAGGACATTCAAGTTTGCTATTTGTAGTGAAACAGACAAGTTGTTTGGATTAAATTTTTAATGTGTGACATCATGTCTAATCACGAGTTGTCTTTATTAGAGTTGCAGCTTTATTATATTCAACTCTAATTGCAGAATTACACTTGATTATTTTTAGCTATCTCCTTATAGGGTTTAATTTTGCTCTCCCAGCACAGCTGCGAGGCAGGCAAGACTGCCTCCGCAATTCCCCACGGGAATGCAATGCTGCCCCTTGCCCAGCAGCAGGAAAGGTGGTCGTGCTGCAGCCCTGTCACATGCTCAAGGGACACTTCTCTCTCTCATGACCTCGTAAGGTGGTGGTGCTTATCCAGGTACCCAACAGTCCCATTGCCCACCGGACACCAAGAGCTTTCTGGGACTGTTTTCATTTTTCTTCTAACAGGGTACAAGAGTAGGAGTACCCTTGATATTTTGAACTTTGAAGGACTTTATCCTGTTGCCAGGGTAGTTTGTTGATTTGTGTCAAAAGCACAGACTTGTTCTCTCTCTCGCTTGGTACTTAATGATCTCAGGTTTTCTCTTGTTGTATAAGAGACTCTTGCAAGAAAACGAGTGCAGTTTGTATCTGCTCATAAAATGAGTGCGGAACAAGGTGATGAACCAAGTGATAAGAGTTCTCACTCCTCTCCTGGGAAAAAAAACAACTTTCATCATTTGATCAAGTCTTGGGCCTACAATTAGCACATCGTTATTCCCATTCCATATCAGCTAATTCCATTACAGCTATTTCCTCCCTTCTCCTCCTTGCCTACTGTATTTCCTTCTGCATTGTGGACCCCTCACCCTTGTCTTGCCTGGCCTAGGGGTAAAGGTGTCTGCTGAGGGCCTTCCATTTCCACGCAGCAGATGCTCTGGTGTTGAGGTTGTGTTTGGGCTGGGCTTGCTCAGTTTGGCTCTGCGGGTCTTCAGCAGGCTGCGTTAAGCCATAGGAACAACAGGAATGTGCCAAGGCATCAGCTGCCAAAACTGCCTGATGAGCTAAGTGTTCACTTCGGAACGCTCTCTCACGCTCTCTGGGTTACAAAAATGGGCTTGCAAGTGTGAACAGCAGTCACCTTTTGTGCCAAAGTCATTTGATCCCCAGTGGTACCACAGCAGACCAGGGCATGGATGTAGCGGGAAGGGGTAGACTGTGTCCCAGGTGGGAGTGGAGTCCCCGATAGATCCTTTGGTTTGTTTTTCCCAGTGGGTCCAGTCAAATACCACCCTTCAAAGCCCTACCTGGTGAGGACTGGAAGCTGCTGGTCTCTTATCTCCTCTCAGCACACTCTTGGGGCACTGAATTAGCACTATTAGTAATTAGCTGAGTAAATCCAAGATCTTTCCTTTCTGTAGGCTTTCCTGTTGCAAAGAGTGAACTAGCTCTCGATGTTGACTTGTTCCTAACTGTGATTAAACATCTGAATAGGTTCTACATGGCATTTTCAGACCTCCACAGTTGTCAGGTAATTCATGTTCTTCATTCCACAGTAGCAAGGAGTTTTGTTTATTTGTGTTTTCTTTTTACATAAAGAGCTTGTGAAACAAGATTCTAGAATAAAAAAAATCTCAAAAAGCCTCTCCCAGTTTAATCCGTAAAGTTGCCATCTTAACAGGATTTTCTTATCTGTTTTCTCTTTAAAAATATATATCCTCCCCCCAACAACCACAAACTGGCTTCATTCTTCATCTAGGCTCTTTCCACTTTTCATGTGTTCAGTTTGAGATAGGTTACGAGTTTGCAGGCTAAATTACTTAAATTACGATGATCATCCATTGCCTTTCCCCAGATTGCACTCTGCTTGCAAAGACAGATGCCTTGTTTTGCAAATGTTTTGCTGGAGAAAAGCAAAAAATTGTGCAGACAGAATCCTGTAGATGATACTAAGGAAGTTCTAGCAAAACCTGTGGGCAAGTGGAATACACCAAAAAGAAATGGATGAGCTTTGATTTTGCAATACGGATGTTTATGTCTGCGTTAGGCCATGCCAGGTTGCAATCACTTGGACGGTCTCTGGCCTAAACACGAAGGCCGCCCAGTCTGGGCTGTGGAGTGAGGGTTCTTATTTCCAGGTGAGTCATGGAGCAGAGGGACATACTGTTTCTCCGCCAGTTGTGGAGAGACTCCTTGCTTCCTTGGCAGAGTCTTCAGTAAGTTTCAGAGAATTAAGCATGCAAGTGTAAATCACGGTTCCAGGGGTGCAGAGTGCACAACTTGTTTGCTGGCCCTTTTTGTTTGGAAATACTTTGGCTTATACATGTACTTAAGCAGCTCTGTCTCCATGTCTTGTTCAGTCTCCTTGATTTCATAGCCAAGCCAGAAAATGGAGTATTCTGAATCATAAAAGATTTCATATTTAAAAAACCTTTTTTAATGTCCATGAATTGTAAGTTCAAAACAGAAATCTGTGTCACATACCATAGGAGTGTCATAACTATTGTGTCTGTCTCTATGGAAGCCTTAGATTGGGTAATAACTGACTTCCCAGCTTTTCTGTTTCAGACTTTTCATGCAACAGGTTCACCTAGTCACAGTTTTATTAAAGTACAATATTTAAAGTCAGAATTCCACTGCTTTATTAATTGATCTTCAGTTAGAATAGTGTAGCCAGTTAATTGTAAACTGCTGAGACTCTTTGGTGATAGCAAAATACCTCTAGACCAGATCAGAGTCACTAATCACAGGGTCATGTAACCATTTAGAGAACTCCCAGTTATTTATTTCTTTGGATAACTACCTATTCGTTTTTTGTTTTTCTTACTCCAGTGAAACTTTGTCAGATTATTACAGGGAAGTATGTTTGAATAAATTAAACAAACTACAAGTTAATTATATACAAAGATTCAACCTTATTTCTAACAGACAACTCTTGCATATGGGTAGGTGATGTATCAGAGCACTATGCAAAGCAGTTTGTGCTGTTGATCAAGTGGAGAAACTAAAATACACTTGAGATTAAATGATGTCTCTGTAGCACCAGGGGGTAGAGTCAGGGCTGTTTATGTGCAATGTCCTCATTAGTAGGATGATCTGCTAGCTTCAGTCTGTGAATTCACTGTTTCAGTTTTCACTGCAATGCTCTGGATAAGACTGCAAAACTAAGCATCCCTAAATTGCTTTTTGCTAAAGGAAGGGATTAAAAGATTTAAAACTCAGGTCAGTGCATCTCCAAAAGACCAGGAAAACACATGGTAGTGCTGAGTAGTTTTGGAGTTTAACTTCTTACCATACAGCTAAAGCTGAGATTTTTGTTTTTGGCCTGATTCTCTATTCGTTAGAAGTTTAAGATTAATGCAGGATAAAATCCAGTCTTTGTGAGTATAATTCCAGGATAGAAAGAAGCATGAAATATTTCCTTGCAAAACATTTTTTTCAGTAGAAAAATATAACCAGCATTTAAGTTTGGAGTATGCAGGTCAGTTTGCACGTACTTTTACCACCTTATGTGCATAGTGTCACTCAGCACAGTGTCTTGTCATACTGCACACTGTTTCACTGTCGCAAATGTTCAGCAGGGGAATCTCTAGCATCTCCGCTAAATGGTTTTTTGCTTGTTTGCTTGTTTTCCTGAGGGTCTAAGTGCCAAAAACTGTATTGGAAGTTAGGGAGTGGGTGATGGAGTTAAAATACATCTTCACCAGTGATTAAACCGGTAGGTTATGACAGGTCTTAATCTTATATAAGTTAGGCAAAACCTGTGGAAAATGCTTTTACCTGTCATTGTATTGCAGATCAGTGTTGCAGAAAAACCTTGACAGATCTGTTCACCACCCTCTCCTTAAGTTTCTGTATAACCAAATAATCTACTTCCCCCCTCAAGGGTGCTTTTTTTTTTTTTTTTTCCCCTTTCCCTCCTTCTCCAGGAGCAATTTATTGCAAACATGTCTTGGCAAGAAAACAAGAAATTTATGAAACTGCCCAAAAAGAGGGTTTTACGGTGCTGTTCAGCTCATGAATTCTTCCTTGGGAACAGGTAGCTTTCCCCATTGCTTTTGTAGCCTAGCAATTTCCTTGCTGAGAAAGTAAAATCAGTGAGGAGATGGATCCAATCCTTTGTGATTTGCTGACAGCAATCTCTATTGAAAGAATTTTTTTTTTTTTTAGAAAGAAGTCTTATATATCTACATAGGTGACTGTTAGTAATATTTAACAAAAGATTGATGCTTTGGGTCTTTCTCTGAGTTTAGTTACTCAAAATGAATGAGTAGGAGTTTCAGATGAGAAAGCACTTGTGCAAGTGAAAGTGAATGAGTTTGTTCACAAGAACTCCTTTAATAGGATGGACTGTGTGAAGTTATTAAAATAGAGGTGGGGATAAGGAAGCAACAGCAGTAGTAATAAATGCAAAACCAGATCATATGTCCTCTTGGCTTGAGATTTTTAGAAGAAAAAAAAACAGTTATAGGATAAAGAGTTTAATTATTAGTCATTTATGTATTTCTGTGAAGAAGAAAAAAAGAGTTCTTAGTTCATCCAAAAGCTGGTTTATTCCTTTCACTTCACAAAAATATGGTTCACATATTTTGGGTCTCTGCCACCAAACCACAGGCTGTTCTACGGTTTGCACTAGCTTTTGGATGACTGACAAAACTCACTGAAAAACAAGTGCTATTTGTTTTCCTGTGCCTAGTATTTAACGGGAAATCAGGAGACTAAATTTCCAATCATTTGTTAAACAGACCCAGATGTGAACAGAGTGCTTTGCTAGGAGAAGAGTGAGGAAGGATAGGAAATGCATGACTAGTGATAAATTCAGTATAAATAGTGACCTTTCACTATTGCAAGTGAAGTGCAGTAGGTTTACAGTGTTGTGTAACAATGTGAAGAGGAATTTAAAAGGATACTTACACTCCTGCAGATTGCTACGTTTGTTTTTTCTTTTAATCTTTGTCCTACTCAGAAGCTGGAAATAATCCTGTAGTTGCCCTTTTCCACTTGGCAGCGTTCGTGTTCCTCCTTCCTCTCCCCGCACCATTTCCTTGCCTTTTGAAAGAATGTGGAAAATAACATTAAGTGTCTAATTAAAAGCTGTGTTTACTAAACAAAAACCCTTATTATACTTTTTCACAATAGAAAATTTCCCTGTAGACTTCATCACATGGCCTGTTTCAACTCCCTCAAAATACTTCTTTTATGAAGCCTGTGTAATTGGGACTTAACTCTCAAAATTATCAGAGGCATCTCAGACGTATGTTCTTGGCAATAGAGCAGAAGTATTTGGGTCAGAAGTAAGGACAGTAGAAAATGACAGGGTGGTAAATATATGTTTGAGAGTGATGCGTTTTCCTCGTTCCGTAAAACAGATTTAAGATTTACAATAACCCTAGTAAGGCATCTTTAAATATCTTTCTTTTTCATTCAGAGCTTGTGTCATGAAGGAATTACAGAAGGGAAGTGATATTTTTGGATTATGAAGCAAAATGTAGTGTATAAAGCAAATATGTAGTGTATGGCAAAAATGTCTATATGTGATAGTATGATGTCCCAAAATAGTAATTTTCTTTTTCTTTTTTTTTTTTTTTTTAATGATACGTAGGCATCTCTTGTTTTCCTTTTAACCATTATGGTCTTGGTATTTTTGAAACACTTCTACCTGATTTGGTGGTACCATGACAAGTTTCAGAAGCAGCGTAGTAGGTCAGTGTGCCTCAGTTTCCTCTGACAAATTCTGGTTTTGAATCAATTAAAGCACTTTTTTAGTAGCTTGATCTGTTATCACATAGTTCCTATTAGCTTTCCTTCCAGTTCCCTTAGTCCCAGGTGATTTAAGCCATCTTTCCAAACTCAAGCTTTATTGCTTGATGCTTTATTAAGCTTCTTGGTCTGCCTACACGTGCCTGTTCTTCAACCAGAGCTTTCAACTGGTGGTTTGACAGACCGGGCCTGGGCGCTGCTGCTCCTCAGGGGCCTCACACTGGTCCGAATTGCAAGAGTTCAGAAAGAAATAGGGAGGGTGAAGTTTGCTGCCAGGGCCATTTTGCAGTAGCCCAAAGGGCCTGAAGCAGTCGTCTGTGGCAGCCTCCTCTCGTGTCTCTGCTCAGGGCTCCTTCCCGTCTCCGGTGCTCCCGTCAGCTGGGGTTTCGCGTGTGGAAGTTTACAGAAGCCGGCTTTGGCAGGCGGCTGCTGCTAGTGACGCGGAGGCAATAAATCACAACAGGTTGTGTTACTGAGTCATCGATTCCAGTGGAAACTCTAGCTGCGATTGCCTAGATAGGCTTTAATTCTGCCCTTCTCATCTTCCTACTAAATTAAATCTAATCTGGAACAGAGTCACTGAAAAAGGCTTCTGCTGCTGATTTATTTTGTTCATGTTAGCTGAATGCATTATACTGATTCTATTAAGATTATGGTAGAATAATAAGAGGAGAGTGGACAGTTAGGTGTGTATGATTAATATGGATAAACTGCTGCCAACAGCCCTGAATTTGGGGAAAGAGTTTCCCTCCACATGGGTTTTCGGTCATTTGAGCAACTGCCTCACCCGAGTTCTGAAGGCAGCCCTCGCTTTGCAGTGCTGTCATGGACTTCAGTGGAAAACCCCAGCATCTTTTTCTTATACACATGAAAATACACTTGTATAAGTGACCACAAAGTGTTAATTCCTATCAAGATCTTTAGCAGTTGGAGAACTTGCTATCTCCTAGGCAGCAAAATTAAAATCTGCAGATAAGAAATGTTGTTTCTTTTTTACCTCTAATTTCAAAAATGTGAGAAGTGGAATTTTGTGATAATTGCAAATGGTCTTGAGAACACTGAACTGAAATGAAAAATGAACACTAAACTGAAAATGAAAAACTTTACTACATGAAAATATCTGATCTCTGTGGCTGGAAAGGTCTATTCAAAATGCTTAGATGATTCATGGATTTGTAGCACATTTTATGTTGCATCTAATTTCAAAAGCAATGTTTCTTAACTATCTACCAAATAGAACTGTTGTCTTGGTGATTGCACTTTGTGCAGATTTGTGAACAACCAAGAAGATACTTCGAGATTCAGGGTGTGTAATATTTTTCTATTTCATATTTTTTACCTTTCCTCTTAAAGAGACCAAAGCCTATTAGTGTGTATTATCAAAAACACTAACTGAATCCCAACAGTCTTCATGGGCTTTTCTGAAAGTTATTTTGAGTTCCTGTGTTTTACTCAGATTTACTCCCCTCTTAAAATTTCTGTTGCAGGTCTGGTACTATATAGCTTGGGTGAAAATTCAAAGAAAGCTGCTTTTCTGCTCATTTACTGCCTCAGTCTTGGCTTGTTTCCTTTATTGGTGCTGGGGGGCAGGTAGTGATGGAACTGGTGCTGTGGTGGGAGGGTGATTCACCCTGGGGAGCTGCAAGTGCTTCACCCTGGTACTCTTGAGTCATCTCCTGCAGGTGCCAACCTCTTTATTGAGATTAAGAAATGAAGTTGCTTCTTACCTCAGTGTTCTGAGTGATAACTGCATTAAATAGTTAAAATGTCTTAAGGCAAAGTAGTATGTTGAGGAGTCCGTTCAAAAAAATATATTGTAAAGGAGAAAAGATGGGTAAAATAGGAAGCAGAAGGGTTGTTTTCAGTGGTGTGCCATGTTGAGGCAGACCAGTGTATATACTTGAGAAACCTGTGGTTGGTTCTGAGGCTTTTCCTCCTGAGAAATGGTAACCTATGCAGTTTGTCTCTCATCTGCGGGTAACTCATGTCTTTAACTACCACAATAGAGTTGCAGTGACAATTCCTGTACGGTTGGAAAGTTTCCTTAATAGAGCTATAAAGGCCTTTTCAGCATGCTTTCTTGTCAACGTACAGTGCAAAGAAAATTACCATCCCCATTTCCTGCAGTGGTCAGTGGGCTTTACCTGGCTGGTCGTGTGCATGATCACAGTGCGTCGCTGAGCACGTTTTGTCCTTTGGAGGAATACTTGGTTCCTCAACAGCGTGTTTTCAGAACACTGTATTGATACGTGCAGCCTTTTGAGCTGTGTTTCTCGCTACAGTTAGAGTCCCTG
The DNA here is from genome assembly GCA_013389825.1 of Crypturellus undulatus. NCBI lineage: Eukaryota > Metazoa > Chordata > Aves > Tinamiformes > Tinamidae > Crypturellus > Crypturellus undulatus. The sequence goes on along the minus strand of VWPW01001132.1, from coordinate 604,205 downwards.
GCCAGGGTCTTCTGGGCCCGCAAGCATGTGGTGCGGTTGGGGGCTCCTCAGGCGACCCGCGACGCGTGACGGGTGCGGGTGAGCGCCGCCGCTGCCGCCCGTGCAGTCATTTTGAGTGTCCTCACAACAACAGGAAGAAACAGAGCTGGGGCACTTTTTCCACTTCACAGCTTCTGAAAGCAACCGTTGAAGGAGATGAAGGGAGAAGATAAGAGTGGATGTGGCAGCAGTTTCCTATCAGCTGGCAGGCTGTGTAAGGCTTGAGAAGAGGTGTAGGTATATTCCTGCACATATGAAACATTCCTTAGTTCAAGTGCTCTGGCATCCCGAAGTACTTAGTGAAAGAGCTGCTTTGGGTTTGTCCTGAGGAGTAAGTAGTTAATGTTCAAGGCAGGTGTTGAAACAAAGTGCTGGTTGCCTTTTTTGGAAGAGCCAGTTGAATGCCTTCCAGAAAAAATAACGTGCTTGGCTCACTTAACCTCGCCTTAGGTCCTTGTAGTAAAAATCCATGCCCTGGCAGGCGCAGCGGATCCTTTCTGAAATGTATTGTGGAACAATACAGATACAGGTTGCAGTGTGTGATTTAGAAGAGAGAAGAAGTAAAAACAAAAACAGATGAGCTTGGTGCTTCTTTGAAGGTGCTTAACTGGCTGACTGTAGTGTCAGCGAGTGCGGGCGCTGACGCCAGGCCCTGCGTTGCCCCACGACCTACCCATGCCCTTCTGCTGCAGCTCAGGGGCCTCGAGGACTCACGGGCAGGACCTCGCTCGCAGGGAGCTGGTTGTCGTGCTCCAGAACAGTGCAGAATATTATGTTTTAATAATACGTGGAAAAACAAGTGTATTCTGAGGAAGAAAGTTAAATTCCTGTTAAGTGCTATCATACCAAGTAGAAAGTATGTTATTGTCCACTAAAGTGTTTCTTACGTCCATGTTCAGGAGGATTATGGCTCTTCTCTTGTGTTTTCCTCAAATGTCCTACAGGGTTACACCAGCACTTAGCTTGCTCTCTGTTAGTGATCATAAAAAAAAATAGGGGGGATGTTATGAAACTCTGTACATGGACAGTGATTGCTGTAGTTCTTGAACACAGTGTGTGGCATTTCTGAAAGTGTTAAGGAGTTTTGGTTACTGAGAGTGGGATGACAGGATGTATTGAATATCTTTGCAAAATAATTGATTAAATCCTTAAATCCTGCAACCTTTCTGCACAGATTTTCTTGGTTACGCTGAGCCTGTATAAAGATGTCCCATGTAGCTGCTGCGTGCAGCAGCTCAGGAGGAAAGAGCAGCTGAGTGGGCCCTGCACGTGGCCTGGCTGGGCTGTGTCCATGGGCTCTTCATCACCCTGCGTTGCAGAGGTGCCCCATAAAATCATTATGTAACTTCATTTAAGTAGTGGGATTACAAGGAGAATGCTTCATGCTAAATAATACTTTTTAAAAATATTGGTGTGGCTGCCTTTTCCTAGTATTCATGCTGAGGGGAGTGGATTTTCCTTAGGGGAATACACCGGCAGTGAACATCTCTGAAAACCCCAGGCGCAGCTGAGAGATGTGTGTTGGATACAGCGCAGTGGTGTCTCACCGTGTCTCGCCCTAAGAAGGGAGAGTTTGCTTCCTTATTTGAGAAGTGGGCTAATAAGGTGCATTCAGTGTTAGGTTGAATAAAGTTTTTTTTTCTCTCTCCAGTTAAAGGAAATGTTCTGATAGTCTTTTTTTTTAAAAAAAAAAGAAAAATAAAAAAAGAAGGGTCCTTCAGAATTGAAACAGATGTTACTTTAAACTTTGAAAACTATTCTGGCAAAGGCATAAAGAATTCCTAAGCTGTTTTCTGTGACAGGTCTGGTCATACAGAGCTCTGCATTATATGGGTCTCCTCCTAGAGGGGAGTAGAGGGGAGTTATATAATAACGCGAGGTGTGAGTAAGGACTGTTGAAATTCACTCTATATGCCATTGACATAATTTATATGTCTACTTTGACAAATATTTGTGTATGCTGAACAAACTGATATAGAGCATTGTGACATAGTGCTAGTAACTCAAAGTCCCAAGGGAGGTAATGGCTGGTTGTTTTTAGTTAATTTTATGTAATTGGAGCCTGATTGAAGATAATAATAATTGCAGATAATCCCTGTTATTTAATTCCTCTTGCTGTATTTTATTCTTTAAAATGTTAGATACTTAAGACCATAATTCTGTTATAAAATGTATAAGTAATGTTTAGAAAATGCTACAGTGTATTTTTTTCACAGGTCGGATCAACATCATTGTTAGCAGTTTGGGATTTTCAAGAGCTCAAGAAAAAAATATATACTTTTGTCTCATCAAAGAATGGAGTAGCCCTGATTAGTAGAAAGTCTTGGCATTGCAGCAACATTAATGAACGCTTGTATATCCTCTTGGTGTCTTGTGCAAGACCTAATACAGTTTTTTTTTTCTCCCTTGAGGTGCTATACTATGCTTTTACCTCAGAAAGTAGCATGCTGAATGTGGCAGCTGGTTACCTCCCGTCATATTTATCGTATTCACCATTCTGTGAACTATTTGGTCTATGGTATTCTTCTTCCTGTCTTCTTAGAGGCTTAGAAGTAGGCTGCCACGTGTACCCTTTCTACACTGATTGGTTGGAAACCTTATGCTTTTTAAAACAGCTGCTTAAAAAAAAAAAAACAAAAAAAACCCAACAAAACCCCGCTTTTTTTTAAAGGAATCACTATGTTGATGTAAAATATACAAAATTTAGGCAGTAATGGCGAATAGACTGTAATTATCTTCAGTGAATGCATTTTGGTGTGACAGCTTACATTGTTCTTAAATGTTCTACCTGTCTATGCAGAAAAATGTATCACACTAAAATATGTTTTGTTCCCTTCAGGTATCTTTAGGTTCCATTGTTCAGTTTGAGAAGGGAAATTTCTCCTTGTCAGCAGAAACAGAAGAAAAATTTTTTCCTGAAAAAAATGAACATCTGCTGCAGTGGGCCCGAAAGGAATATGGAGCAGTCACATCTTTCACTGAACTCAAAATATCAAGAAACATCTATATCAAAGTAGGAGAAGGTAAAAAATTAACAGAATTGTTTAACAGTTCTAGATGGGGAGAGTATGCCTTGTTAGAGTAACATTTCACATTCTATGTTTGAATCATTAAACATAACTCTCAAGTTCCAAGTGATGTGATGTGAAAGGGAGAGGCAGGGGAAAAAGTAATTCTATTGACTAGAGCTTGGATTTAGGCAGCTTTCAGTGGATTCTGGGGCCCTAATTTTAAGCTCATAAACTTGGATGCAGGATCATTGGCCAGAATCTTACCAAAGACATATTATGCAAATTCTAAAATGACCAGATTGGTCACAGTGATGGGCTAGGTGTCTCCCTGTAAAGGCTGATGTCTAAAAACATCTGAGGTATATTTTTCCCCCCAATATTTCCTTGTACAAGCATCCAGACTAGTTTGAGCAAAGAATCATCTTCCTCACTGAAGTAGCCACAGTCTAATATTCCTGTGAATTTTCAATGTAAGGAGCAAGATTTCCAGCTTGGGAGCTGGATGCCAAGTCCCTCAGGTGGCTAAGAGCCATGGGATAAATGCCATGCCGATAACAGGGGAAGCTCTGGTTGCAGGTGGGAGATGACGACAGCTCCTGAGGGATCTCACAGGCCTGTGTTAGGGTAGGGCTGTGCTGGCTGTGCAGCTGAGAGAGTAGGAGCCTCTGCAGCCCTTTCTGGCTCTCGCTTTCCCTCAGCTGGTCATGCGGCAGTTTCTGCAGGGAAGCTGTGCTTGAACTGCAGATGAAGAGCCACAGCTTTTCTAGATGAAGGCATTACATTCTTGGAGCAAAGCATCCATTTGGGAGGAGTACACTAGTTTTTTCAATTCAAACTATCTTCAAACTATTTCTAACAACATCCAACAAGTGCTGGTGGGCTCAGCAGCCTTGTTTTCATTAGTAGAGCTTCAGCACTATTTCTAAAGAAGCCCCTGAATAGCTGAAAAAGTTGATTACCCAAAAAAGCCTTCTATGGAGAAAACTCTTTCCTGACCACCTGTATGTGATCATTTGATTTCCTGAAGCATGAGGCTTGACCCGAAGAATCAGAATATACCTGTGTTGGTTTTATCCAGAATCTACTAAATTCATGCAGGATTCCCCTCTATGATTTTTGTTCTGCTTGGCACCAGTTTTGCATTTTAGTGCCAGAAGATCATTCAGAAATATATTTATTAGCTTATTACAGTGCTCTTGGAACATATGCATGGGAGTAGTGGTCTCTGTATTGTGGAGACTAACGTTTAATTTGGTGTATCAAAAAAAAATCAAATTTTTGTTTGTTGATTTGCACATCTGCAGTCAAACTAAGCAGTTAAATATCTGAGAGCTTTGCATCATCCTTAGTGTGGTAAAACACAATTTAGTTAGGAGTAAGCACACAAAATGGAACTTGGCAAGCAACCAAAATAGACAGTTTCTAAGAATGCTTTTACAAACTAGCTGAACTGTAACCATATTTGATTTTGATTTAAATTCTTGGCAGAAGAATGAATATGTGTGGGGATTATGCGGGTGTTGAGGGGTGGGGAGAGGGTCAGTTCTTGAGCTGCAACAGTTGTACATGAGTTCTACGAAAAACACATGGGAGACAGGCTAGACCTACATCGCTGCAGAGTGAGCAACGCAGCCGCAAAACACAGCATATGCTGGTGGATGCTTCAGACTTTTGATACAAATATCATGCTGCTCACTGCCTTAGTTGGGTACCCTCAGCCACCACACTCACGGGCAATATTACCCACCACCATAGGTTTCCTCATTGCGCGGTTGGTGGCTACATGGAGCAGTGTCTTGTTATGTGACTGATAAAGATTTGAATGGTGATGTTCACATATCAGTTAACTGAATGTTGCTTAAACTTCTTGTTTTTCTAAACTTCTTTACTTCTAAAACTTCTGGTACCACCAGACTAAATGCAGGGCAGATTTGGTAGCCTGGAGAGAGCTTAATTTCTGAAGTAAATAATAACAAACAACAGTAATGCTGTGCTCCTGTCCTGGGAGAAGTTTAAGCTTTAGCCCTGACGCAGTGCCCTGTATGTACTGATGCCGCACGTGTTCTGCTCTGCACACCAGATGCTTGGCTGAAAGCTGAAAGGTTGCTGCCTTGTGCCATGCTGTGGCTCTTAGGTGCCCACCTCGCTGGCCCAGGCAAGTGCCTAAAGGGCTTTGCCTCCCTGATGCCCATGGATCACCACAGCTTTCCTCATAGGGCTGCCTGCCACTAGGTTTCCTGTGGTGAACCTTTAAAGCTGAGGTTTTGATCTTAATACTAACAGCCAACAGCCTTTAAAATGCACTGAGGGAAACCATAGCTGCCTGAGAGGAGAGCCCTGCCGCCTTGCTCATCCCCAGCTCGGAAGAGAAAGTCGAGCTCCCCATGCATGGGATTTTTATTGCTGCCATCACCTGCTGCTGCCAAGGGCGTCTGTCTTGGAGGGTGACACCTGATTAATGGCTCTCATTTTCTCAAAAATGCAATGATTTTGAGCTGGGATACTCAGCTCCATCCAGCTCAGCCAAGAACCTGTGGACAACACCTAATATGTACAGAGCAGTGCAGACTGCCTCTGTCCTCATCTTTGAGGCCTGCAGGGGCTCTAGGTCCCAGCATGTGAAATGCAGCCTCAGCTCGACCCCCGTCAAGCCCCGAATGGAGAGGCCGCTGCCAGCGGCTCCACTGCCCTCCTCGGGTGCCAGCTGGGCACCATGTGCCAGGATGTTTGCCTGGCCCCGGCAGAGCCCCCGATCCACCGCCGTTCCAGGCATTCCTCCTGTCGGATTCCATGCTGGTAGCGCCGGGAGATGAGAGGGAAGTGTAGGGTCTGCAAGCTGACCGTTTGCTGACTGCTTTAATGAGCTTTCTAATTGCTTACAGGCACTTGCAGCCTCTTTCCAAAGTAAGTAAACAGCTCTGAAAACAGCTTAAAAAGAAGAAGGAAGTGTAGTGGCCAGAGACGAAGATGGGTCTCCTTTCAGTTTCTGTTGCAGCCAGGGTCTGGGTGGCACTGGCACTTTTGTGGGGGTAAATGTGCATGGTGGCACACACCAGCCACAGCGCAGTGGGCTGCAGAGCCAACGCGAGCCGTTGGTTGCAGGCCCCGGTGCTTTGGGGCTTGCCGAGGGTCCAATGCAGATGCCAAGAGCAGGAATCAAGCTCGTGGCAGTGGTTAATGGAAGCACGTGCAGCAGTTACCCACAAGCTACTCAGAGGCTGTTACTTTATTGCATGACATGTTCTGCAGCACTGCAGCTGAGGATTAAGTACCTGCTGTCTTTTTGTGTATGTAAGTGTGTATTCATTTGTAAATTTAAGTTCAGCGTAGATCTTTAGGGATCATTTTCCATCCTCTGCTGGGGTGGGAGGAGCTGGTGGGACTGCAGCTGTGTTCAAGGCTGATCTGGCAGGGCATAGACCAGATGTTAGGGGAGGGCTTCTCTGGGCAGTGTGACTATTACAGCCTTGTATAGCTTGCACAGAATCTCTGGAGAAGAACGTGAGGTTAGTATTGAAGGACTGCTTTGTGTAAGATCCGGAGAAGAAGCTCTCCGGATTGGTTTCACTGTCACCAGGGTCGCAGGAGTCTGTGGTCTCTTCATAAAGTTGTCTACCATTCACAAATGACACTTCAGCTTTATCTTAATAAATGGTAAAGTGGTCTCAACCTTTAAGAGATTGTCTGCATTTTTGCATGCATCACATTTGCACATTTGATGCGTGCTTTCTGCCTTGCTGCTGCTTTTAATAGGAAAGGTTTTGTGGTCAAAGCAAAGCTCAGAGGAAACTTGGGGATTCCAGAGCTCTTCCTCCCAAGCTTTATGTGGCTGTGAACAAGGCATAATCCTTCTGTGTGTTGTAATAATTCATATGTAAAGTCACCTCAGAAGTGCGAAGTATTCCTGTTTTTCCAGTGGAAAAGTATGCAACTTTGCAGGCTGCACATGAGAACTTCATACCAAGTGACTGTGTTTCTGCTCTGCATTGTACACTCAAAATGTTCATGATCAGCTAGGCAATTAAAAATGAAATGCAGATTTAATATCTACACTATGTTTTTCTCATTGTAGTTATGGGTATTACGATCAGCCTTCCTTAAAAGCAAAAACTCACTTCATTGTTTTCATGATATATTCATTTTTCTGTACACAAGAGAACTGCAGTGTTTCTAGACTACACTGACTGACCACAGAAAATAATGACAAATATATTGAGTAAGGAATAAAAATGGAATATTTTCTAAAGGAAGGAGAAGTTGATCATATCTCCTTTTGTTTTCTGAGTTAATTTCAAAAGAAAAGTCTTTTCTTAAATGTGCAAAAAATAAATGTATTCCTTTTGAAAAGTGTTTATATATTTTTCTTCAATACTATTTTGAGATTTTTCTTTATTTTTTTTTCCAATTTTCTTTCAGTGTTCAAATTCATAAATAGAAACTATTCAAGTTAGAAGTGTCTGTCTTCAGAGATGTGCTTAGAGTTTCAACAAAGATTTCACTTTCAATATTTTGTTAATTTGTCATAACTTCGCATGGGGGATAACAGACAAACCTTTTAGTCTAAAGATCTGCTTCATAAAAACAGTGCTGCATTTAAGCAAATGTTGTCATACACCTGGGTAAACAGTTGTGTATGTATAAAGATGCATATACTGTTGTTTTTCTTTTTTCCAGATCAAGTTTTTCCTCCATCATGCAACATAGAAAAGAACTTTCTCTCTTTAAATTATCTTGCGGGATACCTACAACCAAAGACAGCAGAAGGGTGCCTTATGTCTAACTCAGTCCAAGAAAGAGAAGTTCATATCATTGAATTAATCACTCCGAATTCGAATCCATACAGGTAGAGTATTCACCAGCAGGTTAAAACTGTATTTATATGCTTGTATATGCTGTCTGTATATGTGCTTTAATACTTTATGTCAAATAGAAAGTAGTTCTTCAGTGTGTAAAAATTTTTGGATTCTGCCTCAGGATTCCAGGGTTAGTTTTTCTGGGCAAGACCCTGTTTTTGTTTTGTGGGCAGAAATCCTGCTCAGGCCAGTTGGATTTCTCTAAGAATAATATGAACTAGGAAATATGAAGAATCTCAGAATCAGACCTAGAGGATTTAAGATGCATCCACTATTGGAGGAGGCAAGAGAGACTGAGGTAGTCTGGGCCCTGTCACAGGTAGCTATGACTGACAGCAAGGCCTAGAGCAGGCCTGGTCCATGGGTCACAGGTGACCCATGGCAGATGCCGAAGGTCCATTCAGTGTCCACAGTTACACTGCAGAATCACAAATGACAGTATTTTCTGTAAAGTTTCCAATTGAGTTAAGGATAATCTGTAAGAAAAACTGAGGGTTGGCAGTGGTCCACTGACTAAAAAAAACGTTTAGGAACTAGTGGTCAGGGAGAAGTATCTAACTCCCCATATGGGTGGTTAGGGTTAGAATCAGTCACTGTGAACTTGGGAGGAGAGAGATTTAACACATTCATCCTTGGCCTCTCTTTCCTGTGTCTTAGGGGCAGCATAAGAGTGGGGTTTGCGTCAGAAAACCTGGCCTGTAAAAGCCCTTCATAGGCATAGAGTATTGCTGCTGGAGAGATACTTGTGAGACCGAGACACTTGTCCCTTTGTGAGAAAGAAATAAGGAAAGGGGTTTTGCAAGGATAGCCGTCTCACTGCAGAATTCCCAAAAGACTCCCTCGCATAGCAGCATTGGGAGAGAAAGGAAATGCAGAGATGTGGTGGAAGGCGAGCAGATGAGTCTGAGTAGTTTGCCTCCGTGTGGTATGAGTAACTACCCCATCCTAAACGGAGCTGCCCTTCTGCACCGACCTGCTGGGAGCCCCTTGACGCAGCAGCAGCCTCTGCCTCGTTGCCCTCTGGGCTTTGGCTGGGAGCGCACAGCAAGAATTTACTTTACACAGGATCGCACTGCAAAAAAAAAAGATTTACTGGTAAAGCTTAGAATAATGAGTATTTAAACTTCGGCTTTCATCATTGAGAATTACCTACACTATCCATAGCTATCTTTACAGAGTTTATATCTGCATAGAAACATATAGAAGCTAAGTTGGACGTGTGTAACTGCAGGGAAAAAACTGAAGATTCCGAGATACTAAATGGCAGTGCGAAATATTAGATGAAATGTGTTATTTGGAGATGAACACATTCCTCTTATGACATGCAGTCCAATAAGATCATCTGGAAGTTGATATTTTTTTCTGTTGAATTAATATTGTGCATGAGGAGGTATTATTGATGGGTACAGATCCATTTGCTCTACTTATTTTACTGAGGTCTTGAAAATCTGGATGTTCCTCAATTTTCCAGCAATCAGTAGGCTGGACATCTGTTTTCTCTTCTTTTTTAAATAAGTATATATCCAGAAGTATCGGAAACTAAATACGACCATATAATAATTCCTCAACACACGCAAGAGCCTAAGCAAAATAATTTCCACAGTTTAACTGTGAAAAGCTTTCCCTGACAGTATTTGTGCTTTTTTTATTGTTAAAATTGTTTACTTTCTTTTTGCCCTTTTTTTAACTATGGTGTTGACTTTCGAGGGGTAACTGGTACAATTATATTTAGACATTCCTACAGCAAGGAAAGAAAACAGTATTTACTGTATAAAGTCCACTATCAGTCATTTAACTAACCTGTTCCAAATAATAGCTGAAATGAGTAGCATACTTTTTGTAAATAAGAGACCAAAAAAACCCAAATAATTATTTGTTTTAAAAGTATTTGTTTCTATTGTTACGTAAAATCATTTAGGCATATGTGGAATAACAATCTGTTTTGCACATGTTGTGTTGTCTGGGATAACCTCCAAAATTTTAATCAGCTGGCCAGACGCTGGAAGCATGATGGATTGGAAGAAGGTGGATAGCTGAAAATTTCTGGCATTCTGGTCTTACTTTCTCTCTGTTTTTCCACATACAGTGCTTTCCAGGTGGATATAATCGTTGACATTAAACCATCTCAACCAGGCGCCAAGCTTGTCAGAGACATCGTACTCGTGCTCAAGTGTAAAAAGTCTGTCAATTGGGTTATCAAATCGCATGATGTCCAAGGAAAGCTGGAAGTGATTGTAAGTAAAGGCACCCTTTTTGTGTGTGTGTGTGAGATACAATGCTGTGAACAGTGTATCATCTGTTTGAATGTGTCATGGCACTCTACCGTATTGATTTCTTGAATGTTTTCTCTGTTAGGTGCTTTTTCTGAATTCTTACTGCATTTCAAGCAGTAAACACAGAAACAATATGTTTTGGTTTTCTCTTTCATATAATATATGGGCTGTTAAATGGACCAGCCCATCACAGAAGCCAGGTGTTTAGTGTATAGGGTATGTATCTTGTTTCGCTTGTCCTGCAGATGCACCCTAAGCATTGACTGGGGTGTCCCTCTCCCTTTGCTGTTAGCCCGGTGTGTCTGCAGGTTCAGCACAGCAGCTGGAAAGATGCCCATGGCTGCGGAACGGGTAATCCTAGATACAAGGCATCCACCCACATCCCTTTAGAAGTGGAAACTGTCTGCTCCTTCCACTTGTGATTATAGTAACCTCTGAGCCTCTCCCTTACCAGTATTTCTGTCTCCCGTAAGTGTTTGGTCTGCTTGACCTCACCTTTGCTCAAACCACAAATAATAGGTCTTAAAAAGATTAAAATCAAGTCGCTAAAGTTATACTTTTGCCACCATACTCAGGTATATATGGAAGTTCCAATTCAGAATGATTTTTTGGCACAATTTCTGTGGCTTAACACCGTTTGTACTGACAAAATATAAACAGTATTCCTTTTCTCTAACCGGAAAAAAGAAATTGATCTCACAGCCTGTTTGTAGATGTGTGGTCTGTTTTTGTCTTAAGTGATTGGCTAGAGAGGGCTGGATGATCGAGCTTAGTGTTTGCTCAGGACTGCCCAGGGACAAACAGCTCCAAGTGTCTGTGTTGCACTAGCAGAATAGGCTTCTGTGCTTCCTGTGCACCAAGGCAATTCCAACAGGATTCACCAGCTGCTCAACCTACATGGTCCAAGAGAACTAAGGGGTAGGCAGGATTTGAGGGTTTGAAGTGAAGGATTTAGAAAGAAAGAAGTTATGGTGCTGCTCAGAAAATGGACTAGAAGGTGATGATTATTTGAGGTGATGATGAAATTCCCTGACCCATCCTGCTCTTACGGATGGGAAAGGATGTTCTGATCATTATCTAGCTTTAAGTAATTGAGCCTTGAGAAAATTTGTGATTTTCTTAGTAAGCTAAGATTAGCAAATTGGTTAGGAGAAAAGCAAAGAAAATCATCTGACTTCATAGCTTCCTTCTGGGTTATTACATAAAGTTTGCTGCTGTGTATTTAGGCCTCATAGCCAGTACTGTGTGGGCCTGCTTTTGCAGACTAGAGAATAGTGCATTAACTCACTTTGTGCTTTTAGCTATTCGAGGAGCTATATTTCGTATCCATGCAGCTCGCTGTCTATGATGAATTTCAGGGAGAGAAATGCTAGAGGATTTAAAAATATCTCAAGTGCTGTACTTATGTTGAGTGTACAAAGCAAGACCATTATGTTTATTTAAAAATTTTCCTATAATAATGATTTGAGAGTAGAAGTAAAAATCTGTTAAATTTTATTCTTTCTCTAAGGGGTGGTATTAGATAACATGTTACTTAGTTTTAACGAAATGAGAAGTGTTACTGTAATTGGAAATGTTAGTATGTAAAAAAGCTTTATTTACTGCCTCGTTCTTGTTAGGTGCCTCAGTTTCTGCATGTGTGTCTGATCTGCTTTATTTTGGGGGAGGAGAGGGGACTAAACACCCCAATGTCACTGTCTTGAGCTGAAGGCCTTTCTAAGCCCATTTTAGATAATGCATAAAAAACTTACTAAGCACTTAGCATTCCTTTGGCTCATTGAGTCCGTTCCATGTGCTTCAATATCCCTAACTTCTTGCTCTCCATAAAGATCACAATTGTCCTGAGGGCACTGGGAAAGCGAGAGGGGAAGGTTAATGCCAAGCTGCCTCGGAGTCATGAGTGCGGCTTTTTGAGGCCCAGGTTCATAGATTAGAAATGGAAAAGACCTGTCAGATAATCTCTCAGCTTGCATTGGTTCCTGGAAGTTTGAAAAAGATGGACCTCACGCCCAGCAAAATTTGTAAAGTTAAGGCAAGGTAATACACAACTGAAGTGCACGCACATCCAAATTCACCAAAAATACGTGCATAAAGCTTTTCTGGTAGGCTCTCTTTGGCTTCTGATTGCAGCTTCCATTTTTTTCAAAGAAAAGAAGTGCTATGAGGGGGAAAGAACAAGGGAGGTGGAATGCACAGATGAAGAAATTTTCAAAGATTTTAAAAGCTTGGAGACTTAAGAGGACCATTCCCTAAATGAGAAAACCAGCTAATTGCTGAGGTTTTCTCCCTTCATTCAGAAGCGTTTGCTGGATGTCTCTGCTGCCTGTGTCCACACGTTACCTAGGAAGGTGCTGGCGGCAGGAAGGTTTCCTGCCCTTGCAAGCCCCCACGATGGGTTCTGTTTTGCTGAGCAGTGCAGGACTGAACACCACGGGGTCACTGTGAGTTGAGAAGTATTATATAAGCCCTGGAAATGGTCAGGTGCCAGTTAAGACAGTAAAAATCTACATTAATATTTGTTCAGCTGTCTCATCTTCACACACCAAAACAACAACAACAACAACAAAAAAAAGGGAAAGCAGAGGGGGAAACCCAGCAAAACTGGACCTGCCTGATATTTCCAACCAATCAGATCTCTATGGTAGCTGAAAAATGTGCGATAAATCATGTTCAGATTTGTATCTGGTGAAAAATAAAATATTGTCTGCCCCAAAACGGTAATAAAGCAGTGTAACTGGAACACCTACTGCTTCCTTTTTCTTGTCTTCAAAGACCTTTGTTGGTCATTGGTGACAGCAGAAATAACAGTCCCCACACGCTAGGCAGCCTCCACTTAAAATTCCCATTAACTCTGATTCTGAAGCTTTGGATGTTCACTGAAAATGGGACAGGATCATCAGGAAGAAATGAAGGAGGGAAGGAAAGAGGGAGAAAGAGGTAAATTATTCCATTTCATCAGACCTGTTATAAGCTTTGTTCAAAGCAGCATTTCTGAAGCAAGGACAAAAATGCAACCTTACTTTTTGACCCTATGTAGAAGGCCCATATAACCAATTTGCAAAAATGAACTGGGGAAGAAGGGGATCAGTGCTGTAAATCTGTTAAAATTCTATAGTGGGAGAGGATTAAGATTTGATAACTTTGAGGGAAAACAACAGAGATTAAGAAAATAAGGAATACCTGGAGAAGATAACCAGGCATGGAAGCAAAAGTGTTTGTTGTGCAGCATGAAGCAGTACAATCCACATGCAGAAGTACAAGTCAGTCCCACTGCAGGAACCATTGAAAGGTGGGTCGTTGTGCCCTTTACTGAGCTGAGAATGTTCAGCTTTTTCTGTAGCTGTGAAAATGCTTGCTTTAGTGATAAAAGTAATATTGAGATGGTGATACATAAATTTATATGTTTAGCCTTGTGTGTTTAAGATGCTAAAAACTTAAAACTTAGTGTAACACGAGTCAATATCCTGTGTCTGTCCCTCTGACAGATAGAAGTGTTCATAGTAACATTTTGACTTGCAATTTGGATAACAAAAATAGAAATTTTGCAAAACTCATAGTAAAATGAAAGTTAACTGGCTTGTCTGTATTTCAGGGCTACTTTTTGATGAGCAATAGTGCATAATTAAAGATAAAGCTTAGAAGATGGCAAATGTATTTTTGTGAGTTTGTATCAGTCTATTTGAGTAAAATAGCGTAGTTCATTAAGTTTAATGTGTAGAAAATATGTATTGTCTTTTAAGTAGTTAAGTTTTGGCAAAAGTTGAGAACTCTCACTTATCACTGTATGCAGCATTTACTGTAGTACTGTTTAGCATTTTGAACATTTTGCAGGACCCACAATATTTACAGTCTCAAGCCCACTAAGCAGCTTGCAGAATTACCTCAGTTCCAGCTGATTTTAAAGCCTTAACTGGAATCAGCTCCACTTCATGGATCGGGTCCTACTGCCCTTTTCAGTACTACTGGTTTGTCCAAAGGTTTCGCCAGATCTAGTTAAAGTTATACCCTAACCTGGCCAAATAAATGAGGGAGGACATTTGAAAAATCAGTTGTGTTGGAACTCAGAATTCACTCCAGTGCACATCTTTTAATTTAAAAATATGGCATTACATTCATGACCATAAATATGTCCTTGTCTCTTCTAGGAGTTGACAGTTTCTGGCTGCTTTGGTTTATTTTACTGCAGTAGAGCCTTGACCTATCAGAGGCTGGAGGGAGGGGGAAGAAAAGGGCCATGGTTTTCTGCGTGTGAGCAGCAGTTCTATGTCCGAGGTGGCAGAGTTTATTTCCCAGCTGATCTGCCTGCTGTTATTAGCAGAGTAAAATTTGTCAGCAAACCATGAGCAATCAGTACCACTGTTCCATTTTAAATATCCTTAAATGGTAAATCATGAACCATTTTTTTTTCTCCTTTGTTTGCAGACATCAAATAGTATTGGTTTTGGAAAAGAAACAGAACGATCCATGACTATGAGTAAATCAATAATACCTGATATTCCCTCATCACATGAGAGCTTGATCAAGTGGGCCTATGAGCATAACTATAGCCCAGTTACTTCTTACACAAAAGCCCCTGTTGCTAATCGTTTCCATCTGCAACTTGAAGATACAGGTAAGTTTGAAGGTGGACTTCAAAAAGCATATACAAAAACATATGTAAACCTCAGTTCTCAGGTTTTGTCCTTTATGGCTGTATTACTTCCACTGTTCAATATCAAGGATACTGATGCCCCCCAGTTACCAAAATATCTGTGGCTTTTTGGTTAGAAGATTCCAAACAAATTATGTTATTTGTTTGTGAAATAGTGAGGGAACGGACAGTTATACTTTGTCCAACTCAGAAGCCATTTTAGCTAACCGTACTCAGTATTCCCTGGAATTAAAGGATATTTTGTTAGCTAATAAATCCAGCTTTGGCTTTCAAAAATATGAACACAGTGTTTCCTTAATTCAATTAAATAAACATTTAAATTGTTTACAGACCAAAATGCCTCACTAGAAAAGTTTGAGCAAATGGGATAAATACAACCACAAAAAAATAATTTGGCCGAAGTCATTGCTGACGTAAAGATGTCCTGATATGTTGAAGCCAGAGGCATTGCATCTCTTTGCACTAATTCTGATCATGGAGGATGGAGAACATTGTTTAACTGTTTTGACAAAGCTTGTAATCATGTTCACTTTATCAGTTGTGCCCTTATGGGTTGCAGATAATTGTCTGCTTAACCCAGAGGTTAAGATTTCAATACTGAGCAGTACTCTTTATAAGTCAGGGAATAAGCACTGTTATTATGCATGCAGTTAATTCTGATGTTAACTTCAGTCTTGTAAATACTTCCACAATAGTGGGGTTGCCTGAGTTTGTGCTGGCAGATAGTAGAAGTTGTGCTATGTCAGCAGTGCTAAAATGATGCATTTGTTGGTTGTGATATTTCCTTTACCTTTGTGGCTGCCTTTTTGTTTGCATGGGACCCACTCTTCAAGGCTGGTTTTCAGTACTACAGATTTGTTGCAGGAAATCTATATGCCAAGATTAGCTGCCTCAGTAATAGCTAAACTCTTAGTGCAGGAAATGTGCCCAGTTACCTGGAAGGTACAAAAATGCTGCTTTTGATGTCCTTCAAGAACTTGCCTTCTGGATAATATTGAGATGGGAAGAGTTCCTCTTCTGAACAGCATTGGGAAAGGATCTAATAATCTAATATACCTTTTTTTCCTCTGTTTTTAGAAGAGATGAATGATGAAGAAGTTCATTCCCTTCCTCCAGAGCTGACAGAATTGTTGGATGCTAGCCCACTGCCTGCCCCAAAGAATCCTGCATTAAGTGACGGCCTGGCTTTTCCTTTTCACATTAACAGAGGAAGACATGGCACAGCAGGAGAAGGAATCTTCCCATCCAGAGATTCAGCAGACACATTAATAAACCGTGACTTTGTGCATTCCCTTCCAAAGCATAAAGAACCTGAAGAGGTTCAGGGTAGTGCTAATGTAGCTCTATCCATAAAGTGTGATGACAAAGTAATGACAGTAGCTGTAGAGAAAGACTCCCTGCAGGTTGGTGTGATCTCATAGCAGGGTTTGATAAAACATTTAAAATGTATTTTGAGTGGAAAATGAATATTCTAAGATTTACAGCCACCTCACCCCACCCTCCCACCTCCAGTCACTGCAGAATTCTGGGTCATTTTCCCTCTTCAGGGTTTGTAGAGGTATTTCTGATAAAAGGTTTGCAGGTTAGTTCTGTCAAAAACTATTCAGCCATCAGTGTGAGCTTTTAATCTCCAAAGTCCCTACTTTTGATAGCTATGCAAGACCTGAATAAATCTGTGAAGAGAGTTAGAAGGTTAGAGGGTGGAACTCTGGATTCTCTTCATCCATTATGTGGTATTTTCTTCTTTGCCTTCACTGTCTACTGGCTGTGAAATGGTTGTTGCCATTTGCATTGTGGAAGAGAGCTTGATACAGAGTAGAGCTTTTTTAGTTCATTTTAGATGAAGCAGAGCTTATGTCAGTAGACTAATAATGATCCTATTGTTTTCTGTGTTCCATGTTACATTTATCCCTCAGTCATGTGCATTTTGGGATTGACCTTCCCTAGATCTCAGTACAATGAACTTCACTTCCTCTTACCCGTAGTCATAAAGAGTATTCCAAGTTGCCCTTCGCACTATAGTCTGTCGAATTGTGCAGGAGCTGAGCTTCCAGTCACTTACAAAGCGTTTTTGTTTCAGGCTAATGGCTACACAAGGACAGAGCTTTCACTGCTGGATCACTCTTGCAAGGCCAGGATGAATGGTACCCATTTCATTTTGGAATCTTTGCCGAACAAATGTGGGACTCGAACAGCATATATCTTGGACAAGATTGTTTATTTTAACTCTGTAAGTATTTTACAAAGGGCAGCCTTTCTATTCTGCTGCACATCAATAGTGCTACAAGGAAGCCATTGTACTTAGCAATGGTCTTAGCAAAAAGGAGGTATCTTGAACTTTTTCTTGTCTAGCTCAAACTTAGTTGCTGCTAAACTCCCCGGGTTCAAGGATCTGTAAAGGTTGCACCTTCTTTGTGCTCCTATGGCTGGATAGTATCCCAAAGAAAGCAGGAGAAGGGTGGATCTCTCAGTTTTACAAAACTGCGTGGCTGCACTTTGGGGACTGGCTGAACCATTCTCAGAGAAGTTGCCCAGCTTGCTCTGGGCAGCATTGGTGTATCTGCCTTTAAGCAGAACTATGTGGCTAAATGTGGGACAGGAACAGAGTCATGGTTGCACAGAGCAATATGATTTAATTCATGTGCTGAAATGTTTCAGGTGATTCTTTTTCTATTAGGGATGGAAAAGGCTCTCAAAAGTGTGAGGAAAAGGCATTATCTCTGTATGTTTCTGTTTTGTACTTTGTATTTGTATTTGCTGTCAGCTAATGTATGTGGGGAAGGACCTCTGAAGACTTCTATGTAAAGGATGATGCAATGAAGTAAGAAGCCCACTTAGAATCTAAGAGGCTGCCTCTGGACTGACCCTGTTCATGAACTTGAATACATTGTGGCTAAGCTGCATTAGGAAGCAATGACATGTTTCTCTTGCCGGGCTTTTCAGCACATCCAAGTAACTTGGCAAATGAAGAATAGTCTATAGTCCAACCCAAACACAGCTAAGGCAATCTGATCTGAACCTGCCTGTCTAAAGCTCTTCCATACTGGCAGGTCTGTAGCACCTGACTTTAGAAAGAGACTCTTATCAAAGCCCATAACTTGTAGGGTGTCTTTCAGCACTTGATGGGGGCAGGGAGAGAGAAAATATTTTGATCCTAAAACTTCTAATGATGGTCCTTGAGAGAGTCAACCAAAGCTATAAAGTGTGGAAAAAAACACTTCAGAAAGCCATTTCTTATCAGTGTTGGTTAATGAAATAGCAGAAATGGAGTGGGACTGCCTGGTGCTCGTTTTGATGAGAGTACCCAGACTGCCTTTGCACCATGTGGAGCATTTTTATGGCTTTACTGGTTCTGACATCTGGAAATAGACAACAGGGTGTGCTGCAAGTGTAACCTGCACACATATCTGGACTACTCAACACAAGGCTGTTTAAGACATGCCTTTCCCACCTGGTTTGTTGACTCCCTTTAGGCTTTTGCATTTTTCTGAGGAAAGATGATGATAACTGGAAAGAGAGTGCTCAGTTAGCACCTAATTGTGTGTGTGTGCGATACCTCTTGTGCAGATTGTCGTTCAGCTGTCATCACCAGTGGAAAGCAGTGGCTCTGATGACGATGACATGGAGTCAGGTGATAATGGATTTCCAGGGGATGCCGATGAGGGAGATGTTGCTTTCTCAAGCTGGCCTGAAATTGCGGTATGTTACTTTTGGTTTTGCACCTGGCAGTAGAGAAATGCCTGTTGTAATATGCTTACCATAGAAATTAAATTATTTATTAATTATTTGATTTTACTTATATTCCTTGTGATCCCATTGAAGAGTTGTGCAAAGTAGATGGAGTGTGAGTGCACCTGTTTTATTTGCTCCAAATTTGTCCTTATCCAGCTACCTGCTCTTCCTGACTCCGAGTGTATTTCTATCGTTTTGTTATTTCAGTTTAATTGCACACTGCACCAGCTGGAGAACGATAGAGCCTTTTTAAATCCTTCCATGCTCTGGCCTCCTGAACGGCATGTCGCCAATGTGACCTTCAACATGGAGCTGTACAAAACTGATCTGTTTCTTGCTCCATCCCAAGAACTCTTCTCTGTTGCTGAGAATGGGCCAATATATGTAGAGGTAAATAACTGCAAATAGCTTTCAAATCAGTGAAGACATTTTGCAAGGCATATGCAAGATTTGTTTGTTTTGTTTTGAGAAATACAGCTGAACGACATTTGAAAGATGCAAGAAACAATTACAAGCATCTTCCCCTTATATGCTGGTGTTCCCACGTTACGAAGTTAATGTAGCTGGTGGTAAGGCAGGCAAACAGGTCTACTGTCCTTCAGTACAGTACAGTCCTTCTACTGCCCCATGGCATCACCCCATGGCATCGCTGGGTTGTGCTTCTCCTGCCCAGCTGGTTTCTTTTTGCGAGCCTGCATTAGGTAGATGAAGGACAGCGCCTCATTTGATAATAGGGCAGCTTTTTTATTGTTTCAGTGTATTATGGCTCTCATTTTCTGTTCAGTGCAAAGGTTTCTGCTTCTCTGCACAAAGACAAGAAAGATTCATCTGGAGAACTCACCATACACAGTAATTTTTGTATGAGTTTCTCTGCGTCTCTGTAATATTCTACAGTGCCAAGATACGTGTCTGATGGAAACTCAGAGAAGGGGATGTCTCTCAGCCCCAGATTTTTCTCTCCTGCTACCATGCCCACAATCCTGCCCTGTTATGACATCTTTCACTGGAGCCGTTTTCTACTTCCTGCCTTTAAAAAAAAAAAATCACTGTGTTTATTTCAGAGCTCTTAGCAGACAGACACTGAAAGTCTGCATCTTTTTTTTTTTGGTTCATTTTCCTTTTTGTGCCTAAAATACTAGTGAAACAATAATGAGAAATAACAGGAACTTTGCCCATATGATACTCTCAGAGCTAAAAAGAAATCTGTATCATCAGTGAAGGCCTCTCTAGAGAGATTACATATTTTTAGCACTCTTACCCCAGCAAGTAGATTTGGGAACAGTATTTAAATGCGACTTTTAGTTGCTGGTGGTATATTTTGTGTTCAGTAAATATTCAGTTGCCTGTCTTCTACCTAAAGTCAGTAATGTTTACTTCATAAAGTTGAAGCGAAAATGAAGTATTTCACAATCGTTAAGAATATGTTTATAAAAGACACATGATTTCTTCATTTGGACAAAATCTGCTACTTCCTTCAGCATTCTGGGATGAATCCTTCTGGCTCCAAGCCCTCTGGATTGTCTGGTGCTGGAGCTGTTTTTTCAGACAGATGTTCTAATTTCTTCATCACCTGTCCTGGCACAAGTTTTTCTTTTCTTTTTTTTTTTTTTCTCCCTGTTTTTTCTTCTTGCACAGTGGAAAATTTGTCTCAGATATGGACTTCTGTGATACCGTCTTTAACTGACACAAAGGACGTGCTGTGTTTTGTTTGTTTGGCTTTAAAACATGTAGAACATATAAAAACATTTACTTTTTATAATCAATAAACTTCTTGGGCCCCCTTCCAGTAACTAATTTACACCATCAACCTGTTCATCTGTCAATATCCACGACTTGATCTTCATTCATTACTCTCTATTTCTGTATTTTTAGAAGATGGTCTCTCTTGGTTTAAATGCTTCAGACTATCACTTTTGTCTCTGGTTTGATTACTGCTTAATTAGGAGGAAAAAAGAAATGCTGCTACTCTCTGCACAATTCATAGAATCCAAAAGGTCTTTGTAGACCACAGGAAAATTTGACAAGCTCTTCATTAAATATACATGCAGTACATATGGATTAGGTACATATTTAAGGCATATCTTTACTACGAAAATTATTTCTATTTTTGTCATGCACTGTTAGTGGTTGGGCACAAACTCTGTTGCCTCTCAAGAGGGACATGCTTCATTTGTTACAAATTCTGTTTCATTTTTTCCTGATTACTCGAGGCCCTTTGTCTCTACTCCAGTTCAGCTGAAAAACATCAGTGCCCTGGAAGTTTGTGGCCATAGTTGCTTTTCATAAAAGTATACGAGTTTCTTGTAATGAACTAAAAGGATCGTTGCATAAAAGAAATTACAGCTTTTCAGTAGTCTGCCTTCTCCCCTCAGTCCAGGAATGCCACCCACACATCAGACCATGACCTCGGCTCTGCCTCTGCATTCCTCTCTTGGCTGGGGGTGGGTTTTTGTTGTCTGTTGCTTTTCCTTTTTTTTTTTTCCTTTTTTTCCTCTTCCCTGAAGTAAAGTTTGAAACAGATGCAAAGACTTAGTAACTAGTAACTTTCGTAGTGTTCTACTATAACCTGTATGTTTATGACGGAAGCCACACTGTCCCCTTCCCCAGACTCCTCAGGCAGTAGTAGCATTCATTCACTAAATATTACAGATCCAGATGGAATTTTTCATCTGTTTTTGAAAAGATGAGAAATGATTGTGTATGTGCATGGTTATACTGTTAAGCACTAACTTTTGAAGCCGCATATTTTCTGACTTTCACTTTTAACAGTTGACCCTGAATATTCAGCCTTCAAAATGGTTCTGGTTGAAAGTGACACGGGAAAACATCTTAATAGTTGTTGAAAATGTTCATGAAACCTGTGATTTAAGATGTAATTTCTGAGATCTTACCACCTCTTTCTTTTTGATGCAGGTTTCTGTGACTAAAGCTGACAGATCCTTGGGCTTTGCCATTCAAACATGCTTTGTTTCCCCATTTTCAAATCCGGATCGAATGTCTGATTACACTATTATAGAAAATATTTGTCCGAAAGATGAATCTGTTAAATTCTACAGCATTGAGAAGGTGAACTTTCCAATACCACATGCACAGAAGGACAAAAAAAGGTTTAGCTTTGTGTTTAAACCAATATTCAACATCTCCCTGCTCTTTCTTCATTGCGAGCTGACTTTGTGTACAAATAAAGACAAAGATACTCAAGGATTGCCTAAGGTCAGTAATTTATTCCCGCATAAACTTCTGATTTAGATGTTTTGTTTAATCTGAATTTTCAGTTGAGTGAACAATTTCAGGTATTAGCTCTTCTGTTGAGACTTCACGTTAGTTTGAACTGCTGTAATGAGCATCTTAGACTCATGATCTTAAAAGCCGGGAGTTACAGTACAGTTTGACTGCAAGACGTTTTCCAGTTCATTTTCACTAGGCTGCATGGGATAAATAGAAATCCCATTTTAATTATGCAAGTGATTCAGATTTTTCTCCGCTATTCATATCACATACCATTAGTGCAAACAATGTTAGCTTTAACTTTCAAAGGGCTGCTGAGTGGCAGCTTTGCAGCTGTTTTTGATCCTTCTTTTAGGAATTGTGAGATTAACCCGTCTCAGTAGAACTTAGATAAAAATAAGTAAAGGTTTGCATTTGTTTGCTCCGTTTCAGCACCATGTGTCTTGTGGGCTCTTACAGGAAATTCACTGTTCAGAAGTGCTGTAATATATCTAAATAGAGTTCATGTTTTGTATCTGATTGTTACAAGAGACAGTTGCCTAATTTTGTTTCATAACGAGTTGAAATGTCTGTAAATTCTTTGTTAAAAAATTTGTTCTAAGACTTATGAACTTCTTTTTACTTTTGGGAACTTGTGTATATAACCCTTAAAATGTAACCCCTTAAAGATGATTTGTCATATTGAACAACACATTAGTAGCTGTGGTATTGTCCACCTGATTTTTTTAGATGGCGTAATTTTTATTATCCTAAAACAATTACTGTGTCTTGAATTTAATAGCAACACACTCATGAAAGTTAGAGAACTCTTAATGACAGCAATGTTTGTGTCCTGAAGCACAGCTGGGAATTACTTTTGCCAGTATATTTCACTGGGATTATTTGCAGGATCTGATAATACTCAATTCTGCTCTCTCTTATCTAAGCAATATTTAGTGCTGCTTCTGCAGGCATTGTAGATATTTTGAGTGAATCTCTAGCCTCATACACAGTTTCTTCCACCTGCAGTGCATTCCTCCTGATGAAGCTTGCACCTCGCTCAATGTGGATATGATCTTGGCCATGATGCATAACAAGAAAACTTTCACCAAACCCCTCGCTGTAGTAACATACGAAGTAAAACAAGAAGGTATGAAAGAGCATTCTAAATTATATATATTATGTTATGTAACATGCAGCCCATTGAAATGAGGTAAAAAAGAGTGTTCCAAGTGTGAGCAATTGCATAATCTTAGGGTATTTGTAAGATGTTATTTAGACTTTCCCTTACCAGTAATCATTGTGGTGGTTGATTGCCATTTTTTAATCTTCTTTATTGACCTCTGAAAAAGTGGTTTTGCCTAAGCATCAGAAAAGAAATACCATAATGCCCAAGAATATGAGTTTGATGAGTATGAATACAGCAGTAGAGGTTTCAGCAATGTATTACTGTTCAAAGATGGAAAGCAGTGCTCTACTCCCTGCTGTATCATATCTTCTTGCGGTGGTAAGCAACCTGTTAGTTTAGCAGAACATTAAGAAAAAAAGATGAGAGGTGGAAAGGTATCTTACCTCCACATCGGTGAGGTTTGTTTGATTGTGTAGTCTTCAAGAAAAAGAATTGAGGTCAACTTTGTAGAAGCCTATAGGTGTTCCTTAGGTGGCAGGACGAGAGGGACGCGTTACCTGCTGCCCGTATGTGACTGCGCCGAGTCCCGAGGCCAGCTTCACTGCCAGGACCTACCACCCTGCTCCTGCTGGGGTGGCAGCTGAGCAAGCCAAGGCTGGGGTTCACAGCCTCCCTTGCCCCAGGAAAGAAGGGAAGGATGAAAAAGGAAAAATAAAACAATTTGGCGTGATATGAGGTCAGAGAAAGAACTAGGACAAACAGACTGAGATAGGGATCTCTCTTGACCATACTAGTATGTGTGAGGAGGTTTCTGTGGTTTTTGTTTATTTGCTTGTTTGTTTTTTTAGTTTGCAGTTATTCTTGCATTGGTTGTCTTTTCAATAGCTTTAAGAGTTTATGTAAACCTTTGAGGTATTATACAACTTTCATTTAAGCTGTGCTTTAGCTACATTTATTTATGTAGGGGTTTTTGAATACCTCTTATCTGCATCTGTTTCAGAGGGAGTGAAGCTTTCATCTTCCAATGTTTCTAATGAATATTTTTAATCTACTTGTTGCAACCATTAAAAATAGGAAACCTTAGAACCTGGACCTTAAAAGGCTCTGAAGTTACCAGCATATGTTGAAAGCTTAAGAAAAAAAATGACACAGCTGGCTTGAACTCCTTGTTCCTGTGACAAGATCACCAACCCATTTAAGACAGGGGTCCAAGTATCTCTAGCCCTGATGTCTCTTTAGGTTCCTAATTTTCCAGTGAATACTATGGAAGTTGAGTGTAACTAGGAATGAGGAGCCCTTCTGAACTTGGGCCTGAGTAGCTCAGCCACAGGTTGCTTTGCTCTATAGCTGTAAACCTCCCAGTCCTCTGTGTTGTTTCAGAGGGTGGTTTCGGAGCCTGTCGAGCTTTGCATTGGTGGCCTGCCACGGTGCTGCAGTTGGTGGAAGCAGGTTGGAGGGCTTGACAAGCTGTAGATGTAAGCAGGGGTGGCCTCGAGTGCCCCTTACACAGAAAAGGCTTTCCTAGGTAAAGCATGGCAGCTCGATTAGAAGCTTTCAGGGGCTTTACATGGACATCAGAATCATCAATTGTGTGCAAGGGCTGCTTGAAACTTAGGAATGCTTTTCAGAAAGCATCAGAGAACGAGGATCAGAAATTCTGTAAGCTCAGTTGTACAGAGCATGCTTTTCAGTCTTCAAGTGATTTATAGTACCATGCAGCATGGCTAGGGGACATAAGCAACAATTGTTTCTGTTTAACTCTGCAATTCAGCCTGTGTTTTTTACAAAATTCTGCTTAATACAGATTGAAATCTCAAAGAACTAAAAGCAAGTATTTCATCTGTAAATGCACATATTAAAATTGTGCTTTGGGCCTGATTCTGTGCTCTGCCTTTTTGCAAAGCTCCCACTATATTTCAGAAGTTGTTCTTTTGGGAATGAGTAAATCCTACAACTGAAGTTCATCCTTCAATAAACAGACTTATACTCTGAGCTCCATTTCCCTTCGGATGTGAGGGCCATTGTGTGCAGCTCCTGACTCGGACTTCTCTTAGAATGTTGTCTTTGTGGGAAGCACAAGCTCTCAGTGTGTAAAGACGAGCTAAATTTATAAAGACTAGTTATGACACAACAGGGCAATAGAGCATTTTGTTGGACTGTGGGTGATTCAGTCTAACTGTGGGATGTTTGATGGAAATGTCCCCAGCATATCCCAGCTTCCAGATGTAATACAAAATGGCATATTAACAACGTAGCTTAGTTGCTGTGCAGTTGTTCTGCAGTGAATCAAACAGCCCCTTTCTAAAAGCTAAATGTCATTGCTAGCCAATACATGAACCAAAGATCTGGAGGAGAAATTGTATCACATTACTGAATAGGAGAATTCCCATCACAGAGGTGGGGCTCTCCATTTTCCTTCAAACAAACAGGACAGCTTCTGTTGTTGTAAACCCTATTATTTGACTTACCACTTTGGTTCTGGTCTCAAAGTTGTGTGTGTAACATTCTGAAAGTCAGAAGAAATCGATCTTTACAGAGATGTCTGCTTCTTTATTCAAGCTTATGACTCTCATTGGCTGTTATCAGAATTGTGCATCTAAATGAGAATAGCTCTTCTTCCATCACTAATTTGTAGTAGTTTACCAGATCATTTGCTTCCATTATTGCAGTAGAACTTAATGGAAGCACCTTAAATTTCTCACTCTGCTTCTATTTGCATTCTAGCATTTCAGTGATTTTTTTTTTTTTAAACTTCAGTGGAAGGCATATAGATAGTCACTTAAATGCTAGGAAATGTGTATTCTTCTGAAAATTCATTGTTTGTTCAAATTACTTTACAGCATGAGAATTTAGAAGCATAGCTTTGGTAAAAGAATACTCTAAGTAAAATAATACATTTCTTTTCAGTTCCTATTTTTACAGTTACTATATTTACTTCACAGTTAGAGTTGTTTTTTCAGTTGCTAAAGATACAAAAGCAGGTATGGGAACATTGTCTTATTAAATCCTTTTGCAGGTGATGCACTGCATATGCTCAGATATGGTAGAATTTAAATGAGAGCCCTAAGTTCCTCAGCAATCCAGAAGCAAAGTGGAGCTTTCTAAACAGGTCCTTGGTTCGGGAAGCAGAATCTCTAGTTGAGATGGCAGTCTTGGAAAAAGATGAACAGAAGCCAGTAAAGCAATGAAAAGAAAAATTTTAAATTTTTTAACATTTAACGCTTTTTAACACTTTTAGCCATCTATCATATCATAATGCCAACTTTTCTTTGGGGGCGATAGTCGTTGTTTGACCTCTGGTGATTTGGAAAGCTGGCATCTCCTCTTTGTGACCAGGGAATGGCACCCGGAGACAGTGACCTCGGAACAGCCTTGGTGTGCAGGAGAGCCCTGCACGCAGCCGCTCGCTTCCTGCTGACAGCTGTGGGGAAGATGCAGAGGTTGCCAGTCTGCCAGCAAAACATATGGGGCCTGAGCTGGGCTGTATGTAGATGTATGTTCCTCTGAAGAGTAAGCAAATGGAATCTTAAATAAATGGAATTTTTATAAGCAGGTTATTGAATTCAAGCTGGTTTTCCTAAAGTTGCTGGCCTATAAAAATTACAATAATATCTTTCTTCTAGATAAGATGCTGAAGGCTGCACAAGTATTATCTAGGCTGTATATGCAGCTCTGTCTGATAAATATTTCTTTCTTTTAATACAGATCCATCCATTATAAAGCCAAATGTGAGACAGCCACGTAAGTAAACCTTTTAAGTCTTAAACTTTTGTCTAGAAGTTGTTAGATTAATGAAGAAAATTATATTCCCCTTTCTAAATTATAGTGGGTGTTTTAAACTCTAGCATAGGGCAGAATTCTGACTGTACTGCTGCTAGGGATGTTCCCATTTAGAGAGAAAGGCCGTAATCATTTGTGTATGTGAAAATCACCTTTGGGAAAACATGCCTGTGATAAAATACTGGCTTTGAGAGTCTCAGCCTTAATTTGCAGATGTGTGTGTTATTTCCCCTTTGTCTGTCAAGGCCAAAGCTTCCCAATACAAGAGTTTTGGAACCACTGCCATCCCCCGTATCCCACTCCAAGTCTCATTCCCACCCTTGGAAGCAGTTGGCCATATCACCTGTGTGACATGAACACCTGTGGCTCACACTGTAGATAAGATCTCTGAATTGATCTGGATTCATTGATTTTTCTTTTCCACTTTTTTTCCAAAGTGAACTGTATTTTTAACCAGAGTCAGTTACTGCCCTTGTCTACGATGCAGCAGCTTGCACGGGGGTGCGGGAGCGCGCTGGGTTTGGTGCAGCTCGTGCTGCTGCAGCCGACGTGGCTGCGGACACACAAGCTGCACTTATGCGGACCCGCTGCGGCGCTGCAAATGCCACCTCCTTGGTTAAGAGCACAAGTTGGTTTTAACAGGGGAGAGAGGGAAAGAAATGTTACTAAGGGCAGTAAGAAAACAGGAACACAAGGAAGAGCTGTAATTAAAACCAAGAGTGAATGGAGACAAGGGGAAAGTAGAAGGGAAAATGCGAAGAAAGTGGTTTCTTCTTCTCCTGTGCCTATATCTTTGGGACTTGGATCTAAGTTCACTCAAAATAGCAAAAAGAACGAGACTCTGGCCTGGTGTCTTGTGCTTAAAAAAAAAAAAAAATCAGTTTAGGAATCTCTTTTAGCTTTTGCATTAAAAATGAGAAAACATGACCAAACAAATCAAAAGTGGCTCATGTAAGAAATGGGAGGAAAAAAAATCTAAGCCTTTATTTGGCTGGGGTTCTCCATCTCCATGAGAATTTGATTGCAGGCACCCGGAAGCAGATCCTGAAGGACTTTGTCAACAGGAACTGAAAGGAAAATACATTCGTTGCAAAGGAAATTGCCCTGAGGATCTCAGGAGCTGCTAGGCTGTGTCCTGTCCATGGGGATATTACTTGGATGCAAGGTTTCTAATTATTTGTATATAGTTAGGGTGTTGGTTGGATTTAGAGAACTCAATTCCGCTGAAGGATACTGCTGAAAAGATCCAGTCTGCTCGTTTCCTGACCAGCTTAGTCAGTAAAATGTTATTCACTGGTCTAAGCCATTTTGTGTACTGGGAGACATTAAAAATACTGAAACTAGAAAATAATTTTGCAAGAAAATTTTTCCTAAATGATTGATGGAGGAGTGATTTGAAGTCTTTCTAATCAGGAAAAATTAAAAAACACAAAAGCCAGAAATTTCTCTATTTGGACAGTTAACATTCAGCACAACACATCCAGAAACCAGATGCTGTTACTGTTCAAATGGTACTGTAAAGGGCCTCTCCCCTAGAAAGTGATTTCGTGTGTGCTTGTGTGTTTCTATTTTTGTGTTCTGGAATTAATTTAGTTAATGAAAGCATTGCCAAATGTGAAAAACAATTGTTTCTATTTATGTTTTCGCTGACTTTTTTGCTGGCATCAATTCTCTCTCAACAGCAGTTCCGTTCTCCACCTAGATTTTAAACTGAAGTTGCAGGAGATGTGGGGGAAAGTTTGTTTGAGTGTCAGGACATAGAAATTAAAACCATATTTTCCCCAAAATCTCAGCCTTTTTAAAGCATATTTGTAAGTTAAATGGTTGTTTAATTGAAAGTTATTAACAGCCAGCTGAACATGCTTAATTTCTGCCATGTTTTCAGAATTTGGGTATGCTGAGCTGTGGTTTTGCTTTGTGATGTGGAACAGTTCTTAATGTTCCCTGAAAGCCTCACTTTGGTTTTCTTTATGCAAATCTGCTAATCTTTTCCTTAAAATGTTACTTAAGTATGAAATTTAAAAAAAGAAAAAAAAAAGAGAGAAAAACAAACTTTTCCATGGAACTTTCCCCTTACCTTTCCCTTGGTAAGGGCCAAGTTTTGTAAAACGCTCTTTGTCACTGCAAATGAGAAGGCCTCACGGTGCCCGTTTGCCCTTGCAGCTGTGCTCTACGGGCTGGACACCCTCACGGTGGTGGGCATCGCCTTCGCGGCGTTCGTCATCGGCGCGCTGCTCACTGGCGCGCTCTGGTTCATCTACTCGCACACAGGTGAGTAACAGGCTCTCGCGTCTTGCGGCGGATTCGGCCACAGGGGATGCAGCATGGTCTGAATCCTGCAAGGAAGGGAGGAAAAGGAAGGGGTCAGCAATGACAGTCCCGCCCTCCTCTCTTGCTCTCTGTTCTTATTAGGGTGTTTTCCAGCAACTTCTTGCTTGAGCCGGATGGTATGTATCAGCACATGCACATACGCCCCTTCCCTAAAGGGACATACAATGCCTTATGAACCCAATTTAAAAAATTGCCAGAAGAATATTAAATGTTAGCCTTGAAATCTCACCTGGGATCTGAGAGTAAAACAGAGTATTTCTGGCTTGTGCATTATCTTCAGTAACATCTCTATACTTGGAATTTAGTTGACAATTAAGTTAACGGATCCCCTTTGATACACAGACTTTAATTTTATGTAGCTAAAGTTGGTTGATGTGACTCAGAATGAGTGTAAGTACATGAAATAGACCAAATGACTAAGAGGATGCCATATTTATGTAGATATTTTCTCAATAAAACTACATTTGAAAATATTTCTAAGGTGTTGATTACATAGATGTTATGCCCCAGGTTGATTATTTATTCCTCTATTCTTTAACAGCTAGACTGAATTGATAAAAGTCAAAGGTAGATTTCCATTCAGTTATGTCCAGGCGCAGTAATTTGTATTGGTTAAAAAAGAATAACCAGAAGTGGCTGAGTTGGGACAAGTTTTATGCAGAGATAATTTTTCAGTAGCAGCTTTCCATCCATAATAAATGGTGTTAGCAGGAACACAATGCAATAATAAGAAGGGGGAGTTTAGGCCGCTTTCTGATCACATAATCTGTGTGTTTAAGAACCAAGACTGGGTGCTCATGGGACCTTGATGTGCAGAATCTGACCCAGGCTACCTGTGGGTGCTGGGTGTCCTATAATGTGCTGGTCCCTGTAACGTGCCAGACTCTCAGCTTTTCCCATGCCTGACCTCGCAGGACCCAGCCAAGGGCTTTGGAAGGTGGGGAGAGTGTGAGGTTATTTACTGCAAACCTGTGCAACTCCAAAGTCCTGGAATTCTCCCTGTCCCGCTGCAGATTCCTCTCCATAACCTCCTGGAAGATGAAGACGTGTAGGACTCTGAATCTGGCCTTGTCAGGTCAGAGCTTCTGTAAATATTATGACCCAGGAGCTTATGTTAATATGGAAAAAAAAAATCTTTTTTTCCATTTGGCTGTACAACTCTGTATAAGCAGTTTAATGCTCCTGAATGCATCAGCTGTGTCTGAAGCTTGTTTGGAATTCAGAGCAAATATGGAAACTGTGAAGGTTGTGCTAATTGGTGCGGATAGTGTACTTTTGCCTCACATACTACTGAAACAGCACGGAAGAAGTTTAGCTGCTGTTCTAATGGATAAATGTGTAAATTGAGGCAATATGTCCAAATGGGTAGCTTTTATTAGAGGAGGAAAAAAAAAAGAAAAGAAAAAAGGTGAATAGTTTTAAAATTTGTTTGGTCCTGTGTTCATGGATACTGAATTTCTGTTCATACACAGAACCATCTGTAGACACATGTTGTGTGTCAAATATTAACTGTGGTAAACTTTTTATAGTACCACAACATGATATAATACTGTAACATGATAAGAAATGTAATAATAAGAGAACACCGGGAAGCAACTATAATGAATCCTTCACCAACAATGGGACTTATACCAATTCTATTGTAAGATTTACAGTAACAAACTACACAAGCCATAGTTACCATGTACAAATAGTGAAAACGACAGGAAAATAAGGAAAGAAAAAGGCCAGAGTAATAGATGGGAAGAGAAGAAAGGAGGGGAATGCTGTAACTCATCGGATCAGAGAATCACAGACGAGATAAGAAAATTATCTGGGTCAGATTTTCAAAGGATTCTTGAAGTCAGCCTGTGTTCCTGTGCACGCAATTTTTCCATGAATAATAACTTGTATCAACAAGGCAGAACTTGCAGCAGAGTGCAGGGAAGGCTCTGGCAGGGACAATCTCTTAGAGGAC
Source organism: Crypturellus undulatus (assembly GCA_013389825.1). Classification (NCBI taxonomy): domain Eukaryota; kingdom Metazoa; phylum Chordata; class Aves; order Tinamiformes; family Tinamidae; genus Crypturellus; species Crypturellus undulatus. The sequence continues at coordinate 573,242 of VWPW01001132.1, read as the reverse complement.
AACTGCTGTGGCAACCAAGATAGTCTAGTTGCATTTTAGAGTCAGATGAAGATTATTTCAAAATAATAAAAAGCAGAACATAGATAATTAACATCATGCTCAGAGTGGCTGTATTTTGTATTTAGTGAATGCACTCTTTGTTGAATTTTGTGCTCCAAAATCTCAGCTTTTGTTTTAAGAAATACCCATGATTTAGAATAGAAGCTGGAAAACATGAATTTATTGTAAATTTGTGTTTTGACGATCCTAAGATTTTGCAGGAAGCCTTTGAGCATGGACAAAACTGTTTTTAGTGGACAATGTCACCTTGGAATACAAAGTAAGGTATTTCTGCTATAGCTCTATAAGCAGTAAAACAGAAGAGCACCATTTTTGCCAGCAGTGAGAAGGTTTATTGATACACTTTTATCAGTAAGCCTCTCTTGGGACACTCACTCTGGCGTGGAGGAAACTTGAGCTGAATGAGCTCCTTTGTTCATCTTAATAGATTGTTAGCATTAAAACTCCAAGCAACTGATAGAAGTACTACAAAGTAACTAGAAGTTTATCTCAAAAAAAAATGAGCCAGGATTGTTGGGAGGTGATTTTTGTTTGTTTTATTTTGTTTTTATTTTTTTTTTCTATGTAAGCCTTTTGCTGATTTACATAATGAAAGCAATCAGGGATTTTCAGCTAGAATACAAAAAATTCTCCAGAATCTCTGACACAGTCCAACGCAGAGTACAGGTGTCTTAAGATACAGGTGGTAGGGGGAAAGAGAGGAGGAAACTGGTGGTTAGAACTTAAGAGGAATTTTAGCCTACATTTCTGGCACAGAACTCTGTATTTTAAATCTTTTTGCAGTTAGTTAAAGGGCTTGAAAGGTGACCGAAAGCTTTTCACAGCAGTGTTTTTTCTATGTGAAGAGGTTCCAAGAAAAAGAGAAAACGAGGGAGATGTGCTACCGTGACCCAGATTTACCTGAGCCTTTTGAGAATAAGCAAAACTTCTGCAGTTGTACACAGATGAGGAAACCCTTCAGATTTTAACTGTGTAAATATCTACAAATGCAATGTCTGCCTTAATGGGAACAATTGACTATGTTTAGGAAAGAACACGTACAGTCTGATTAGTTAACAAGCAAACTTACCCAACCATATAAGCCCAACACTGTGTTGCACAGATTCAGTCACCTCCGTCTCTTCAAAGAGTGTTTTTCTTCTTCAGACAGTGTACCAGCCTAACAGGATAAAATGTCCCAAAATTTGAGAAGCTAAAAGCATCTCTCCTCCCCCACTTCTCCTTTTTATGGGATCTGATTTAAAATAAACTGACATAGCAACCAATTATATTTGGCAAGTGGAGATAGAAAAGCAAACATTCAGACTTCCTGGACAGGGAGTACAACTGGCAGCTTTCCTAAGTGTGAATAATAAAGTGCATGTTGTCGCATTCAGATGGGTAAAAGCTTGTTTACTGTCAATAGATGAGACGTGTCCATTTTGAGGAGCTCTGGTTCAGTAACATTAGATACATGAGGCAGTTTACACAAAGAAAGAAGACGGGACTGGGATGAGGGAATTGTGCCTCTCTAGTCATAATTTGCTCCACATTTCCTTCACCACTTTTCAGGAATATTCTTTTCTATTTAAAGTGTTTTTACAGGTTAGCCATGTGATAAGAAAAGGCCAAATGTAATTGCTTCACTGCTCCTAATTTCACTGTGATTTGAATTCTTCTATTGAGCATAGTGAAGATTTATTTGTGTTTCACAAACTGACTGTGGTACATCAGAAATGGCGATAATATTCTAGAAAGGAGAGGCACAGGAAAAGAAGACAAATTACATCAGAGGGTTGCCACTGAGGGAAAGGGCTGTCACCCCACGCTGATGGGACGATACCTCCCAGGGCTCATCACAAGGAAAGGGGAGAGGAGCCGGCAGTGTCACTCAGCTTGCAGTTACTGTTGCTTTGCTTCTCGCTTTTCCTTAAAGGAGAAAAAAAAAAGCGTGTGTGTTTAGCTTATATATGAATTTATGGTTGAGTATATACAGATCGTATTGATATGCTGTGGCTGATGCAAAGCGATGTGTAATCGTGTGGTTTGTAAAATGGGTGACAGTGAAGCTGTAATAAGAGCTAGGAGGGGAATCCGGGCCAGCTCTGCCTTCGGAGGCCTGTGCTCTTGGCAGGGCTGCTGAGGGGCCCTGCTGAGGGAGCGCGAGCAACTGCAGCGCCTCCGCTCCAGCCCTCATAGCTTTTCCTAGCCTCGTTGGGGGCAGCGAGGAGCAGTTGGGTTGCTTTCTGGTTTTGTTGTTGTTGATTTGCTGCTTTTGTTTTAATGAAAGGGAGTTTGTTGGTCACAGCCTGTTTAGTACAAAAGGAAGGAGTCCTGCTCTATGCAGGCGGGAGCAGCTCCGAGGAGAGCCGGGCTTAAGAAAGCTTTCACAGTCCAGTAACATGACATTGTTTTAATGCAGTTTATTCTGATGAGCTACGAAACTGTTTCCAATGAAAGTTAAACACATTCTCCTTGTAGATAAATGAGGGTTGATGCTGAGCTGCTGCATGGGAGTAGAAATCTGCAGATCAGCTATTTCTTGTATTGTGGAAGGCAGAGTCAGAATCACACAGGACAGAAAGATGCTGAACGTGGGGCTGAGTTCAAGAGCCGGATTCTGTCTCCTGAAACGTCTTATTGGCCTCTTGGCAATGAATGCTCGAGTTTGTGTTTCTTCTGTCCTGCCCCATCGCTTCTTTCCTGCTCATTCCTAAAGCAGTGGGATGTAAGGTGAAAGCTATGTAATGTGGGGCCTTACATGTGCTCACAGCTGCAGCTGCAGCGTGAGCCAGCAGTGAGGCCGGCCGTTTCCATTACAAACAGCGCTCGCAATCTCTGCTGTGAGAAATCCGCAGAGCCCCTTGTTTAGGACAGGCCTCTGAATACGTAGCAGCCTGCAGAGGTACCTTTTCTTCGCCCTGTGAGAGGCTGTTGACTTTGGCCTGAGATGCGAAGCATTGAGCACAGGCTTCCTCCCTGCGCTGCGCATCCCGCGCGCCCGGCCGTGGGCAGCGGAGCGGCTCCCGCGGGAGGAAGCAGCCTGTCCCCGCGCACAGCGTGTGCTTCCAGCAGCCAACCTGCCGCTGGAGCCAGCGCTCCTGGACGGCAGCTTTACAAATCCTGAGCAAGGAAGCAAAGGCCTGTAGCTTTCTCTGCTGCCTCTCAGCGACCTGGAGTGACACATGAAGCAGAAGATATGCAGCCTCCCAAGCTCACAAGGAGATCTCCCCGTCTTTGATTATCCTCAGTTATTCCCGACCATGGTTTTGCAAAACATTTGCTCTTTGTCCCTCTGCATGGCTGCTGTCTGCCCTCGAGCTCACGGAGCAGCTTGTCTCCCTCTGGGTCACAGTGCTGAGCTCCCAGGTTCATATCCTGGTGATGAGCTCAAGGCAGGGGTGGCCACAGCGCGTTTTATATAAACTTAGCTTTGTCCTTCTGTTCTAAAGAGGTGTCTTGTAATGTTATTAAATTTGCAGTTTTGAGCACTGAAACTTAAAAAACCACTACATTTACATTTTCCTACCTGGCCTCGGTATAATCTTTTGGGCATACCTATCATTGTGCAGTCTTTGGTTACGCACAAGTAGGATCTAGATTTTTCTGTAGGAGTCCAGGTACATGTCTAGAAGGAATGTGAGGAAATCAGACAAAACCTAGGTTTTACAGGGGTCCTAAATCTACTTTTTATAACTTCAGAGTGCTTGATTTGGCAATGCAGATAACAAAGGGCTTCTCATTTATTGTCAGTAAACAATTAACAAGAAATGATGAGGATTGTTCTATGTGTTATAAAAGCTACAGCTCTACATACTGTGGTACTGTGGAACTAAAGCACTCCTTGTGGAACTGTAGAGGAACCTCCTACAGAGTAAATCAGGTCAAACTTGCAGGATAGTCTATTTTTTGTTATTTTTGTTTGTTTTTTTACACTAAGAAAACCAGTCACGTCTCGGGATATGTGGGATCCAGCTGATAGAAGAACATTGACTTCAGCTGCAGCTTCTCAGTTGGAGTAAACATGGTGCTCCATGAGCTGGTGTTAAAACAAAACCCTGCATTTTGTTGGCCTTTCTCCATAAAACAAATAGCAATCCAAGTCATGTAGCAAGGCCCTTTCGAGGGACAGCTGACAACAGAAGATGGACAGTATCTCTCTAGACAGGCTCTGCCTATAGCTGCTATTCAAAATGCTGAGGCAAACAGTGTCGCTTTCCCTGTGAGCATAGCAAAACTAAGGTGACAAAGTCTAGCAAAAAATATAGCACTCCTCTGCTTTAGATCTGTCACCCAAGACATGAATTTTATGGAAATAAAAGCCACCAGGAGATGACGAGTCGGAAGGAACTATTTTCTGTGATAATGAGCATCCCTCTTCCCCTCTCCCCTTCCCTCAGGGGAGCCAGCCGGAAGGCAGCAGGTCCGCACGTCGCCCCCGGCCTCGGAGAACAGCAGCGCGGCGCACAGCATCGGCAGCACGCAGAGCACCCCCTGCTCCAGCAGCAGCACCGCATAGCGCCGCGGGGCACGCAGAGCTGCCCGCAGAGCACAGCGTCCAAGCGCTGCTGGTGACGTCCGCTGTAGAAAGTTAAATGGGTGAATTTGGTTTCTTTCGGAAAAAATGTGAGGAGAGGTTTTTCTGCAGGAACAAAAAAAGAACTGATTCTATTTTGGGGAAGCCACTGTGTGTATGTGTGTGTGTGTCCGTGTGCACACGATGTGTGGGTAAGCACAGCCTTATGGATCTTCTGTAGCAGATTATGCTATATGTGACAAGGCTACTAATTTTACAGTACTGCAATCTGTTCAAGGGGTCTGTGGACCCTCAATGTGAAGTCTATGCCAGTTTGGAAAAATGCTGCTTTATCTGTAACAACTTTTTTTTTTTCCATCTAAACCTTCTCACTGGTATATTTGCGAAGGGAATTCAACAAGATAAGCCAAGCAAAGAAGATCTTAGGTCAAAGGTTTTCTATTTGTCTAAGCAAGAAAGTCTCAAGTCAGATCTATTTGCTTAATAACATTTTATTACTTCAAATATGTTTAGCCACTTTTGAATAACCTTTGTTTTGTTAAGCTTACTGCTACAGCATCTCATTTGCTTTCCTGTTGTGTTTGCAGCTTCAGGTTTGTTCCAGGTGTTTTTATTTTAATATGCATTGGTTTGATAATCAGATTGGAGCACACACTGACATTCCCTTTTCCTGTTTGCTGTGGGCCAAAACTCCTAAGAGATTTTTTGACGTCATATATCAAATACAGACACACACACAGAAGCTAATTCAGACAAATAATGTCCTTGTGCACTAATGTAGATGTGTGTGTGTACATTTAATGGCAATATCTTTATGCAGGTAGATGTATATGTAAATACACAGAACCTAATGCACCTGCCTTAACAGTTGGGAAATTAGCCCAGCTGATTTTATTCCAATATTAAATGTGTGTGTGTGTGTGTATGCACATATATACCCACATATATGCTTTTTGTATGTATATGCATGTGTATATATTTGCACACACACACATGTATATGCATATGTATGTATAGTTACATAAAATATACATATATGTATATATGCATACAAAAACTGGCTTTTCAGTTTATAATTAGGTGGAAATGTGAGATAAAAAGAGAAATAGATGACAGTTCTAACCCTTTAGCTCCCCCAAATTCCCTTTGAATTCAGAGAGTTTTGAGGGTATAAAGAATGTACGATAGAGCCTGTTATTTGTGTAAACTACTGCCTATAAAAATGAAACTATTAGGGTAGTTGTGCAGTTGTTTGTGTCCAACTGTTGTATAAACATTGCAATCAGATAGTCCCAAAGTAGTGTTCAAATGCAGAAATGGTAGAAAGGTACTGATTGTCACAGTATTTTTTTCAGTGTCATTGCCATATCCTGGCCTTCAAGTAGATGCCAGGTGAAAAGAAAGAAGATATTTCTGAATGTGTAATTCTTTGACTTTTATGTTGCCACTCTGCATTTATAACATGTTCTACTGATCCTTCTCCTTTGAGGAAAATTAACATTGTTTTCCTTTCAAAATGAGATGAGTAACTTCCCTTAATTGTAGTACAGGTCACTTGCCTTCTGCAAGAGGAGAAGGGGATTCATTACACTAGTGACAGTCTGCTCCAAAGTCTGGCCTGAAGATTCTTTTGCTGATTCTACACTTGTGCCTTGCTGATGCCAGGATAGTCAAAGTGCATAAATGCCTAAGATCAGATAGAAGAATATTACTCATCTTAAATCAAATTTGGTAGTAATCCTGCAATCGTGTACACAGATGAGTAACTGGACATGCCTTTTCCTTGGTGGTGTTCAACTCTGCATATTATGAGCAGGCTCAGAGCCAATGGAGATATTGGTGCATACAGCTGAGCACAAGAAAAGTGTTTTACATTACCAGGCCCATGGAACAGACGTGTTAACATCAACAGAAATTGTCTCATAAGCATAGCTATCCTCGTGCACAGGAGGATAGAGGATTGGTTGTGTTATGAGGTGTCAGGAGAATGAACACGCTACCTGTGTGGTTGGAAAGAAAGCGCTTTGCCTAACCTTCAGCAGAATGTATTGTATAAGCATATCCTATGTGTAAAATCTTTAAAGATGTCTTCAAAGAAGACTAGAGTCTTTAAATTCAATCATAGCTATATTTTACTACATTAAATTTGTGTATAAAGATATATTTAAATGTTTTAGACAAATGTAAGTTACTCTATATGAAATGTTTAATTTCAGTTACTGTGAAATTTACATATTTTGTAAATTCTTCTACGTGTTTTAACCCTCTCCTTCCTCAGATATTTTATTAAGTAGTTTCTCATAGGAATATTAGATTCTGTTGTTGAGATGATCAGATTTTAAACTTTTATGTAAAATAGCTAATTGTATATTTTTGAGAGAAACATGCTGCATTATCAGTGTTTTTATTAAAAGAACTCTAATTTTAAAATAACTTACAGATTTATATTTACCGCTGGATAAACCAAAAATATATGAAGATCAAAGATTCAATTTTATTGGCTTGTATTTTTAAATATAGTTTAAATTAACTAAACTTGGTGTCCTCAGCTGTTTAATTCAAAATTTTTAATCAATTTGAATCAGTTTGCTATTGAAAATTACCAATTACCAATTGTTTAGCATATGGGACAGCCATCTCTGCTTAAATAGCTAGAACTAAAACTTGGCAATCCCATTTAATAGCTGTATTACAAAAATGTGTAGTTCTTAACCAGCAGCTATTGAGCTGTCTGCAGTTTACAGTACCAATATGTTTGTAAGCTCTGCTTTTGTAACAGCCATTCATATCAAGCTATAGCGTTCATATAGCAAGTAGATACCTACAGCATTCATATCTACAGCGATATGAGATGTGGTAACTGCAAAGCCACCAGTTCCAAAGCAGTCAGTCTGATCTTGCCGCACTGACTTTTGTGGGACAAAATACCAGGTGTGAAAACCAGCAAGACACTTCTGTCCTATTCATGTCTCAGCATCGGTCTTTAAGAGGGGACTTAGGAGGGACTTGTTTGGTGCTGGGTCTCTTCACAGTGGTAAATTTCTGGGTAATCCAATTGACTCCAAAGGAACTTCTTACATAAGAATGGAAGAGTTGGGCTTCAAAAGAGATACCTTCTAACTGTAAAAGCTATTATTAGAATATTAAAACTCTCAAGTAGATTCTTTGTTGTGTCATGCATTGTCTAATCACTAATAATCTTTTACAGTATTTGGTGTTGACATTATTATTTCAGTGTTTCAAGAAGTCAGAGCAATTTCTGTAGCATTTTTCACGTGGAAATGGATTTTGCAAAGTGTCTCTACATGTTGATGATTGTAAACTTCCCCTGTGCCCCTTTCTAACAATTTCCCTGATGTGTGTACCAGTCTTCGTTACGTTTATCTACCTCATGCTTCACAAGAAGATGGGGCTGTCGGTTGTGCTGACAGCCCTTCCTGTGAGGTGACTGTTCTGCCCTGTTGTTTGTTTGTTTGTTTGTCATTCATGGGGTTGTTCGTGGAATTACCAGATTTTCGCTGCCATGTTCCTGTTAGTTCCAAATGCCATATTCTCACCTTTAAATAAATAAAAAGATCCAAATGTCAGATTTAAAAAAAAAGTGATAAATTTACCTGCTAAAACCTGTGGCCAGTCTGAACACCCCATTAGTATTCCATACTATGCTCAGTATTTCAGAGACTTGAGGAAATGCTTCGTTGTACAGTTTTGATAACCACCGTGTCATGTCATCATAGTCTCTTGTGCATAATAAAGTATATATCAATTATTAACAAATGATGCGATGTCTCATTTATTTGGATTTGGTACAGATACCAACAGCCACTGCCAAAACACTGGAACAGATTCTGCCTTACAGCCTGGTCCTCCTCTCCCATAAACTTAAGCAAGAACTGTGTATGCTAAGGCAGAATCAGTTTCATGTGATTGTAGTCATTCTTTTCCCTTCTGTGCTCCTTTATTCATTGACTTTTGTAATTTTCCCAGTATTATGGGTTACTGCAGAAGCCAGTAGACATAGTCAATGAAATGCTCCCGTTTTTTGCCCTCAAGTGCAAAGTTCTGATCTCGCAGGCTGTTAGCTGCTGTGGGTCAGGGTCCTGCCTCGGTCCAGTCCTGCATCAGAACGACATGGCCCGACCTGAGCACAGTCAAGACTGAGGCTTTGCTGATGGACCGTCCCCCGGGGCAGCAGATCGCTCGGGCTTGTCTTGTGCCCTTGACTGCAGCTGAACGGGAGGCACGTCTCAGAAACACTGAGAGGTATTTCCACTACTAAAGGGTCTTTGTTAAAGCAGAGAGATTTCCAGTGTTCTGGCAGGAAAAGGATTTGGATCATTACTGCCCTAGTTATTGCTTTGTTTCTTTTATTTCATGTAAAAAATATGCTGTATGGGTGCTCTGAGGGAGCTTTCCTTGAGTTGTTTAAAGTTTTGGGCTGTTCACCCACAAAATAAGGTGGCCTAAGGAAAGAATTAAATTGTTTAATGAAAACGTTTTAATGTCAGGATTCCTTCAGTATGGGAAAGATTATTTACGAGATGTGATCATCATAAGCTTACAGGTTGCTTATGAATTTAACTCACAGAGATGCAATAGATTTATTGCTTCATAACCACCATATTTCAGTTTCTGGATTAAGACATTTTCTCTTTGGAGCTGAGGTATCTTGAGCTGACTCTCAGCAAAAGATATTGAAGCTCTTCACCTTTAAGATTTAGATTTGGATAGAAGTACAGTGCAAAAGCATGATATATGTCTTATGTGAGGATTTAATTTTAAAATGCAATGAGTAGCCAACAATTTAGGATATTTACATGAATATTTTTAGATATAAAGAAGTAAGAGTCTTACTGCATTACAAAGTAAGCAACAATCTTGCAAGTGTTTGTTTCTGCCAGGTATTTGTGCATAATATAAGCATTCTGGAAAGCTAAAAAAATACCTCCAAGTGCCAGCTTCAAGAAAAACACAGTCCAGATCTTTTCTGTTGTAAACAGAATTAAATATATAGCGCCATTCCCTCCAGGACAATATGAAAGGAAAAGGAGCCAATATTTTGATACATTTTCAGAGTTGTCATTTTGTGACTGTAAAGGAGATATTTATGAGGCTGGAAGTCTCTTTGCAGCTTCACTTTTACGCTGCATTCCCCATTCTTCAGCCCTAGAGCCGGCCTTGAGAACCTGTGTGCATTTATGCTGCCAGGATTCTTTGTGCACGAAAGATCAAATTACATCACTTCACCTACCCAGGCAAGGTTACAGCTTAAATTACGTTTTAATAGATATTCATTTGCTAAAAGCCGCCGGAGAGACTCCACAGCGTTCCGAGTGCTGAGGCAGCTCTCGACCCGCTGTGCAGCCACTGTCGCCCATCGGGTGCTGGGTCCTGTGCAGCTCTGCCGTTGTACTTTGTACAGAAAAAGTAAAGAATTGATGTACGGATAGTTGGGAAAAGCAGCACCAAAATGTTACTTTTGCACTTTTTTTAAATTAGCTTTTTCTTCCCATCCAATTACTTTGGCATGTGTATCTGAAGAATCAGTTGAAAGATGCTTGGGTGGAGTCTCTTTTTCACTCCATCCTTGCTGCCGCTTGTAAACTGTCTGTGACAGGTCCAGGAGGAAGGAACATCCTGTGCTTAGAAAAAAATAAACCAGCATTTTAAAAATCAAAAGATTTCTCTGTCAAGCAGAGAAAGCTGATTGTGCTATCCCATTAAATTGAAATAGAGCTCCTATAAGGGAGCATTTTGTGCCTAGTTTCCTAGACATATAACTTCCTAATCTTTTTTGTAAGTGAAATGAAAGGAACAACAAGATTTCACTCTGTCCTTCAGTGTAAAGAGCCATAGCCCATGGAGCCAGAAGTGTTTTTTGGTGGTTCATCCTAAAGGTGATTAAACATTAGCTATTAAGAATGTAAAATAAAATAAGCAGGAGGATTAAAAGGGTCATACAGAGTATTTTCACCAGGAATATTTAGCCCGTTTACAAATTATTTTAAGCTGGTCTAAAGCATGTGACGGAAAATTTAAATCACTGAACGGGAGCTATAAAACGGCACAGAGCAGTTAGGAAGCGTGCAGGGATGCGAAGCCCCAGGCCGCATGTCGTGCGAGCGCGGTCGCTCTCTCTGCAGGGAAAGGCTCCGGGCCGTGGCCCTGCGCCGGCCCCAGCGCAGAGCGGGATCCATGCGGGAAGGCTGCCCGTTGCCAGAGACCCGGCTCTGCGGGCTGTGGGGCACCCACGCACCCAACGGGATCGTTATCAACAGGTCTCGTGATACCAGCAGGTGCACGGTGTGTCTACCCTTGCAAGTAACAAGGAGTTTAGCAAATGGTTGCTTTTTCAGGCAAATGAGCTTTCCGCGGAAGCCAAGCAGCTTTCTGGCCTGTGCCTGAAGAAGAGGGACCACCAATGCCGTACAGAATCTCCGCAGGGCGCCTGGCAGGGCTGGGGCTGAGCGAGCGGCTATCGGGAGGGGGTGAAGCACAAGAAGGCCCTGGAGGAAGGAGCCGCCGTGGGTCTTGTGTTTGACAGGACAGAATAAGGTGCCCCAAAGCTTGGTGCCGGAGCTTGGGCAAAGAGAACAGATGAGCCTGCCAGCACGGGCAGGCTCATCTGGAAGATGTGGGGAATGTGGGGCCGTGCTCGGTGACGCACGCAGTCCCCGTGTGCGAGGCGGGAGCGCACGGGAAGNCTGCCAGCACGGGCAGGCTCATCTGCCCAGGAAGATGTGGGGAATGTGGGGCCGTGCTCGGTGACGGCCCCTCAGAAACAGGGGCGTCAAGGAGAGGCTGGAGAGGGGCCGGCAGTCCCCGTGTGCGAGGCGGGAGCTCACGGGAAGGGGGTGCTGAGCGCTTTGCGGCAGAACTGAGCGATGCTGCTGCTGAAGGGCCCACCCGGCTGCTGGAAGGACGAGGAGCGGCTGACGCCTTCGAGCCTGGTGGCTGAGCCGACACCTGCCGAGGCTGCCAGGTGGGGCCCGTCGGACCCACCAGGCCCTGCCCAGGGCGCAGGCGGCGCCCTGCCCGTGCTCGCCTCTGCCTTCCACACCTGCGGCAGATGCGGAAACAGATTTAGAGGCCGTGTCTGGAGCTCAGGCCTCAGGTTAAGCGTTTCAGAAACCACAAAGTGTCTTTACTGGGTGGCTGCCTGCATGATGCAGGTGCTGAATGTGGATGTCTGCGAGCAGCGAGGGGCAGGAGCAGGCGCTGCGGTGACGTGAGCGCTTGTGCGGAGAGGGAGGTGAGACTGTATTTTTATTTTACATCCGTGAAGCTGGGGTGCCATTAATCTGAGGGTTAGAACAAGGAGAGGATCTGCAATGAGGGTACTGTGAAGGTGTTTGACAAAAAAGCTGGATCAATGCTGTGATGAGCAGTATTGCAGCACAGCGAGTGGAGACGATTAGGTGGTCTGGGGTGGTTGGAGGAAAAGGTGTAGCCTGATGATGTTCCTGGTGTCGTTACAAACCCCCAAGGTCACCGCTATATTGGGAGCTGCAGAACTGCGGCTGTGGCAAAATGTTACAGCCAATTCTTTTTGTTATCAAGTTTAACTTTAATGGTAATAGTAGGGTTTTGCCAAGCTAGTTCTAGAAGACTTCATAAGCTTTCAGTTATAGCACTGTTCATATCGCAGGAAAAAATGAGAAGCTTAAAGTTACATCATAGGCTAAAAATACAGAGTGTTGAAAATCAGTCCCTGTAAAGTGAATGCTTTGTAGTATCTGGTTTAAAAAGACATGAATCGAGCAGATTTTAGAAGAGAAACTTTAATTTTCTGTTTTAGAAGTTGACAGAAAACAGTAATAGTAATTAATTACTATTTTACTGAGTAACGGCAAATAGCACTGTTGTGGAATTTAGATGTATTTTATAATTTTGTTTGTATTATTTGAATAATGAGAAAATGTGATACCACCAAGCTAGGTGGTCAAGCATTTGTTTCTAAATACCTATGCACATAGATATCCAAATATACATAATTCCGTATAGTGAAAGGAGAGTTTAAAAAAGGACAAGTATCAGTGCATCTCTTAAAGGACAAATGGACGTGGACAAAAGGCCTTGCAGATGCATGTACATGATAGTGTGTGTTAGAGTATGCAAGGAAGGGTAACTCGGCACGCGTTGCCTGTTTCCTATGTGCCCACATCTCCTCTGCCCCATGGGAATGGGGAGAGCCCAGGGCACCCCTGTTCCTATGTGAGCACCTGAGTCTAACCAGCGTGTGTCTTTTTTGAATTGCATTGCTTTGTGTAGGGAGCAGTTATTACAAATACCGTATAGTTTAATGGGATTGAACTCATAAATTCCTTGGGTTGTGTGTGCTGGTGGTTTAAGGTTAAGACTACGATAAAATTTGCTTCTACACCATAGTTGCATAGAAGGAGGCCGGAAGGGATCACACTTGTGGCTCTGCAGGGGTGTAGCCCCTGTCCCTACTTGGGGTAAGTGAAGTGTTGCCTTCTGCTTACAAAGTGTGCATAGACTTTGTCACAATGCTGTAAGAAACCGTGGGTAAGAATGGAGGCACCTCCCACTATCCAGACTTAGTGCCACATTTGAAGAAAAGTAGGCCTTGCTATTATCCAGAGTCCATTACTTCACTTTCATAGCAAACTAAGGGCCAGATTCTCAGCTGGTACAAACCAGCTAATTTGACTTTAGTCAATTTGTATCTCTGTAAACCAGCAGAGATTTTTTTCCTCTAGTGTATTTTTTCCTCTAGTGTTCCTTTGCACTGAGTAACAGAAATATAATCTGTCAAGCAGCCAATTTGAACAGCTGCCTATGTAGGTTTTCAAATCCAAAGATGATTCCTTGAACCCCAGCTCTTCCCTATTTTTGTTTTTTATTCAAAATGGGAATTATTGCCCAGTCTCTTGTGTCATACTTCCTAGAACCCTAGTTCTGCACACTGTCTGCTTGCTCCAAGCATCTGACTATTGCTCATCATGAGTAAAGTCTTTTTCCATAGCTCTAATCAGCGTTAAAGCTCGTATTTCCAGCTGAAGATCTGACAACTGCAGTGTTGGTCTTAGTTTTCACATTTAAATCAAGAAGGCTCAGATTTTGGATCAGCCACTGCAAAGGGTTATATATATATATATATTTTTTTTAAAGTACATGCATGTTCTAATGGGGATGTGCTCGCTGTCAAAGTACTACAGCTATTCTGACTGCCATGACTTGTGTAGGTTGTAATATAAAACCCCCAAACTAAGCTTAAAGCAAGTGTTCTGGGCAGTATTCATGCAGATATATGAATAATGTGTGTGTTAGTCACAGAGATGGTCTAAAGCAAAACTTACAGGCTTTATCTGACACTGCAAAGTCTTTGGTAGATCTCTACCTGATCGCACAGATGACAACGCCTGAGATTTTTTAATTTCCTGAACTGCAGTTTTAGGCTCGCCTAGCCCAAGTGCATCGTGATGTATTTGACCTGCCTTTCTCTGGCAGGTAGTGTTTGTGCCCCTTTCATAAATAGGGAGAAACAGGCCAACGTGGGGCTGTGTTTGCCCAGGTGTTACCACTTCTGGACTCGTAAAGCCAGTTGCTCCCCAGGCTGCTGACAGAATCGCTCCTGATGACTGTGCTAGCAGCAAAGGGGCCACGGCTGCGCTCGTGCTTCCTCGCGAAGTAACGCTGCGTTAGGCGTCCCGGGGAAACCGCCAGCGCTGGTCAGACGTGAATCAGCCGTAGCCATCCCACCCATCGTGCGCTCCGTTCCCTTAGCCTGTTCCCAGATGTTTGTAACTGGCAGCTGCAGTGAGGGCTGTCCACACTCCGCCCAAGATCACGCTGGTTAACGCGAAACGCAATCGCAGCCGTTACCAGTGAGGCTCAAACACGGCTTCCTTGATCTGTGCTTTCAGGAGAGTTCCCTTCTCTTTTTCTATTAAGCTTTTGGCCTTTCCTGCATTACGTGATGTCCGTGCAATTTGAGAAGCAAATTCATCCCTGTCTTGACACTTTTTACCTTTGACTTCGGAAGCAAAGTGAGTTTGTAAATTAGGTGAGGGGAGAGAGAGGAGACAAAGCAGTTGCATGTGGCCAGGTAAGTTAACCAGGGCATGACGTGAGGCCTTTACTCTTAAAGAAGTATGAGCAGCGTATCCAGCATGCGTGCTGCAGCTTGCGTTCAGGACTCATCAAATGCCTTGAAACAGCGGCCAAAATAGTAAAATCACATGCTGTTCTTAGATGAGTAGGAAGAAGGAAAGAACAAAAATAAAAGCTCTTTGGGCTGAATATGTTTGTTGGTTGTGTTGAACTGTTTGGGAAAAGATTTTTAAGTCTGTGGAAATAAATTACTGTCCAGTTCCATAAATACAGACATGAAGCTGTTACTCGATTGCTAAAAACATTTTTAGAGGAATTGCAGCAGTTCTTTATCAGTCATCAAATTTAAAGAAACCACTCTTCATGTATCAAGGGTTGTATTTTCAGTGTGCTCCGCAGTTCAACATCCAGGCCTGTATGAAGTTCTGTGGGGATGTTCTGTGAACTTTTCTTCTTGGGTTTGACTCTAGCTACATGTAGGCATCAATCATACTCGACAAAAAGCTTATACAAGGTGTTATTCAGGGACTTGAGCAAGTTTTTCATGAGAAATCTGGGACTTCCCCTAGGACTCNTTTTTTTTTTTTTTTTTTTTTTTTTTTTTTTCTCTCCTCCCTTGAACTGAAGTTGCTTTTTTAAGCAACTTTTGCTTAAAGTTTGAAGTTGCATTATTAAGCTGTAACTTAATAAAGCACATAAGTAAGGCAGAAGCATAAAGTTGTGTTATTTAGGTGAGGAAAAGTCACACCTTTGTTTTATTCCTCTAAAAGAACTTTGTGATATAATATGGATTTCATTGTAATATTAAAAACGCATTCCTGGAGAGACTTTAAGAAGTGAATGTGGAGATTTGATTGTATTTCAATTAAATTGTTCATTTTTCTTGACTAAGACTGGTTGATTGAACTATCAAAGAACTCCTGTTTAAAAAAAAAAAAAAAGACATATTACTGTGGATGGAGAGAATAAAAACCTTTCACCAGTTGTGCTATTTAAGACAAACATTGCTCTGACTTTGCATTTCTGTGGCAGTGATTTTTTTTTTTTTTTTCCTTTGACATTCCTATCAGGTTGATATAAACAGATGAATCCAAGAAAACTGAAACTAAATTGCCTATTCATCTATAATAGTGGCATATACATATGATATATAATGATATGTACCGACAGATGTTTTCTCATCAGTGCATAGGGGTAATTTAACACACAAATCTCCTGCAGATCAACTTAATTTTTTCCTTTATGTCTCTATGTCTCCTCCTCTCGCAGTCTGGATTCACTTTGTAGTAAAAGCAGCTTATTTCCCCTTTTAAATAGCAATGGTGACAAATAATTCTTAGTAGCCTCTTTTTTTGTTAGTTTTTGTTAGATCTTCCATCTCTGAGCAATGAATACCATACCCTATATTCTTTGAAACAACTTTCACTCTTGTGTAGGAGAATGTTTTGTAGATGATAGACAAGGAAAATAGCCCCTCTTAAAACATTTCCTTGTAGGCCAGGAACTAAATCACTCTAATGGTTGTCATAAATGATTAGAGGGTAGCGAAGCACCCCAGAGCCCACACATCCACTGAGGCCAGTTTACTTAGTGATTACTCATGCTGAAAGGAGGCATGCTGTAAGGACAGGCCGGGTGAATCACCGTCCTGTGAGACACCCCATGCCAAGCACCCTCCTACTCCTGCTGCGATGGCAGCAGAGCAGCCTCTCTGGGGTGCTGCTCTTCCCACTGCTCCGACTGTACTCACGACCACGCTGGGAGACCTGGTTCCAATCCCACACTTGGTCCATTCTGTAATTTAGATAGTTTCCACTTTGTGCAGTTTTCCTTCCTTGACCTTGGTCTACAGAATATTCGTGTTTCCCTAGAGTATCTCTTTACACAGATATCTACACACTTTCATTTTTGACCACTACAATAAAAACTTTTTTTATTATTATTTCCCCAGAGATTTGCCACGTACAGCAATTTGTATGTAGACACAGACCTCTCCAGGACTGAGACTAGGTTGCTTCATTCGAATGGTGATTTTGAGGCTGGCATAGGTTAAGGTAAAATTATTAGAGGGCTTTGCCCATTGTGTGATGCAGGTGTGACAGTTAATTGGGATCATGAGAAGGAAATAACCTCCCTGTGGTTCAGAACCTGCTCTGAGCTTGATGAGCAAAGGTAGGACAGCTTACAAAAGTTACGTGTCGAACTTTGTTTTTTTGAAACAAGGCCTCCTAGCCTGGAATTATTGAGGTATAACTGACATGAACCTTACAAAGATTTCACATGTTACAGGAATACACTAGGGCTTAAAAGAGGGGCCTTGAACTGTGTATATTCAACCTTTGTCAGAAGTAATATATTAATGTTAAGCCCAAAGATTGTGTGGACAGATCTTGCAGATGCTAAAAATGAGGCATGCTTTAGCTAACATATGGAAAGTATTTACAGACCTAACACAGTGTTGATGTATAACAGTAAACAATCTAAGTATTGCATTCCTTTATTTTTCACGTAAAACTGGAGGAGGAGGGAGAAAACATGCCTCCTTTGCTAGAAGAAAGAGATTCCTTGATGTTTGAGGGCAAATTTAGCAGAATAATGTACATGTTAAAGTAACTGAACCATCAGTTTAAAGATTCTTAGTAAAAAGTAAATTTGTGTGTTTGGAAGGTCTCTACTAAGTATTGTAGGGAGAAAAAAAAAAAAAAAAAAGGAATGGGAATTTGGATTATGGCTCAATTTTCTGTCCATTTCTCTTTACTTGCAAATAAAGATAAAAATGTCACAATGGCTCTCATTCTGCCTACACTCTCCACTCTGCAGAACCAAAGTTTAAATTCACAGTGGAGGGTCTGTATCTGTGGCAAGTCAGTGAGGAGATGGAGCCAAACTGAACCAGGGGGTGAGTTTGCTACGACTGCTTCTGTGACTGCTTGGTGTTGGTTATCCTGATGAGGAACCCAGGAGATGAGGCAGTGAAAGCAGCCCCGCTGTGTGTCTGTTCGCAGGGAGAGAGAGCACAGCAAAGTGCCCAGCGCTGAGCACGGCCGCTGGCTCTTCCTCTCATAGCGGGGGGATGAAGCCGTGACTGGGGTACTGAGCTCCTCTTCCCAGAGCCCAACTGCTTGGGCTTAGCATTGGGTTCATTTTTCTGCGGTCTGACATTATTACAGTGTTCATGCTATATATCAAAATCTGTGCTTTCTTGCTATTTAGCACACAACGCCTCAGCATGTCCCCAGAGTATTGCAAAAGAACAGCCCTGTGCCCTAATGCCTGAGAACCGACCAGGCCCGCGCAGCCCGGAGTCAGTGCTCAGCAGGAGCAGTGCAGAGTGCCGTGACAGGCCGAAGGGAAGCTGCACAGCTGGGCTGCTGGCCCCTGCCTCCCCGCAGCCGGAATTCCAGTGGGGTTACGAGCACTGGCTTGAGCTACAAGTCTTGATGTAGATTTATTAATTAAGGAGTGGGGACTATGGACATGGGTTCTTGCTGACTTCAGATGATGGCAGAGTGAACTCGTGAGGATTTTACTTTAAAGCATAAATGATAATTGGTTTTCTAATAGAGGTACACAATGATAATATAGCAAAAATGAAATGCTTTGCTAACTTGGTAAGGAAAGAGTGCAACCTTAAACAAGTGTGTTCCTAGTGCTGAGATCTAAGCAATGTTAGCTCGCACAAAATACTGGTGGTTTGAAACAATCACATTTTAAAATGTTGCTGACTTAAGGATTTTCTTTGACTCTTGCAGTTGTTGCTTTTGGATATGCCTAGTTGTTTATCTAAGCAACTCTAGTTATTGAATGAAGTTTTAAGAGAAAAGATTAAATAGAAGAGAGACATTAATACAGGAAAATACAAATGGGTTTTCCCATAACTACACTTTTTACATATTGATTCTGTGAAGCTATATTAAGATGCATTTATTCAGTAAACTTTTTCATGTTTAAGGGAAAGAGGATCAAGAATACTGACTTATACTGAAATGCTTAGGCAGTATCTAAGAGTTGTTAGTTTTGGCACAGGCGTGGACAGGCAGGCTAAGATCATAATATTTGAAAAAGGAGGACAGTGATGAAGGGTGATTCAAATGCAGCGTGAACTTGGTTAATTTACAACATGATCTTGGTTTTAATAAAAATAGGGGCCTTGGTACACAGTGCTGCCTGGAAGTCTGGGGTGAAATTTTATATATCTGAAGATAGCAATAAGGAAAATATAGCCAGGAATTGCCTTTGCTATATTTATTCATTGTTACTTAAGCTTTTTAAGATGACTAAAACTGCGTGTTATGTTTTTAAAGGCCAAGCTATAATTGTGTCCGAGGTTTTTTTTTTGGTTTTTTTTTGTTTTTTTTTTTTTTTNTTTTTTTTTTTTTTTTTTTTTTTTTTTTTTTATATGACTATAGTGTCTTGGTCTGCTCTAAGTTTCACCAACAAACACACACCAAATCACTTGCTGCTCATGTCAATGCTTGCTCCAAGAAGACCCAGCTGCGGATGCTGTCTCTGATACAGCTCCAAGTCTGGAAAAACTAATTCTTCCCTGTTTATGCAGACAGTGTTGTGCAATGCCCTGGCCTTGCCTAGATACATTTGTTGTACTATGGAAAGTAAGCTAGCACAGCATCTGTGGCAATGACAGCTGCCTTGGGGAGGCAATGCCCATGCCCTATCTGTGTCCACCGACTTCTTGATACTGATGGTATTGCAAGAGATTAGACCAACTGTGTCATCTTGGCCACATTTCCTTAATATTTTGCCTGCTGCAGAGGACTGATGGACATTATTTGATGGCAGATCTCAAGGAGCAATTAAGTATCAAATTAATTCTATCGTTGTGTTTTTACATACATGATCAGTGATATATAATTTCAGTGATATATTATTTTACAAGGTGTTTTTAGGATTTTTTTGTTTGGTTGTTTTTATTTGTTTGTTTTTTTGAGAGATTCCCTGGAGATGTTAAATAGTACCATGAACCAAGCTGGTTTATTATTAAACACTATATAAAATAAGGTAAGAAAAACAGGCCAGGTAGTGGTAATTTGGTACTGTACTGTTTCTTAAAAGTGGTAAAGTTGACAAATGGGATTTCTGTCATCTTCCTTTTCTCATTCTGTGTCCTGGCTCCCTTGGCTCTGTATTGCTTTTGCAGGTATTTTGTTGCAAAATGCATCTAACCCCTAAGAATTCTTGAATACACCTTCCCAGCTTAAAATGTACTATTTATGCCAACTGGTCCTTACTTAGGATTTTTAAGTTAAAAGCTTGTATTAGTTTTTCTGCGAGAGCTTTCCACTGGCTGCCGTAACTGTCTCGGTGCTCACGGGTCTGGAGCTGTTGGCCGCCTCACAGCTGTGTCTGTTCCCGTTCCATGTTCAAGCGGGCTGATGCTGCGCAGAAGCAGCAGCTTAGCCGCTCTCCTTACCTATTTTAGGCATGCAGCAGCTCCGTGGCATCCCGGCTGTTTATGCTCTATCCTGGCACCTAAAGCAGGAGCTCAGTTTGGGGGTTGCCGGAGGGAGGCAGCTCAATCCATTTGGATAGGACAGCATTAATATTTTTATCTCTAGCTTAATAAAATACTAATGCAAAGACAAGAAAATAACCATGAATATAACTTACAAAACAGTATAAAACCTCTAACTTGTAATGCTAGCAGACAGCCAAGTGGTCCGTCCATCATGGGGAGCAAACTGGTATTCTGACTTCTCATTTCCTTACCAGGTGGTCAAGACAGGGAAACGGAGCCGATATTCAGGGCCAGGGCAATTCCCAGAGTTGTTAGAGCTGACTCGAAATCCAAGGACTATGTGCTCACAGCAGGGGACCAGCCTAGGCTTGACAAGGCTGATTATCAAGTGAAAGAGTTAAGATAAAAAAGCCAAGAGCTCCAGGTGGACAGGCAGTGGAAAGCAGCCCCCAAAGGAAGGGCTGGGCTGTGCCAGGGCTTTGCTGCTCATACTTTGTTATGCCAGGTCTTGCAGATGCAGAAAAAGGCTCAAGCTGGGCCTAGCATTAGGGTTAATGATAGCAGAGGCATAAACCACAGGCAAACACTGACCTGAACCCCCTGGCATTGGGCAAAGCTTTTAACCAACTACCCCCATTCGTGGGCTGGAGGAACATGATGAAAGGGGCAAACACTTTTTGTATTCTTAACCGTGCTCCTAATCCAAACTGTAGATTAGGGGTGTTCCATGACTCCAGCCGCCTAATGTGGCTTAGAAGAACAAGGCTACCATCAGGGTGGTACCAGGGTGAGGTTAAGGGTTAATTTTAAGCTTGGGCTTGGTGTAAAATCTTTGTAGAAAGGAAATCCACTGAGCATCAAGTGGAGCTGCACTATGAGGGGGCTGCCAAAGGAAGTGTTTGGCCTAGCCTTGAGTACTTCCCTCACAGGTTTTTCCTCTGGACTGTGGCTGAGGGCCTTGGACAGTCAAGCAGGGGTAGGGTTATGTTAAGGGTTAGGATTGGAGTGTGATTTTTATTCTTAGGATTAGTGGGAAGGCAATGTCCTGGGTTGCAGGGGGAAGGGGAGGGAAATGTGTGTGAAAGAGTATGAAAAAGTGTGAAAGTGTGTGAGGGGGGTGGGGAAAAGAAGCGAGGGAAAGCAATTTTTATTTGTTTCTGTGCATGTTACTTCTATTTTCTGTAGCCTTGCTGTTTGGGTGGCAGGTACTGTTAGTCCCTTTCCTTCAAGGAGCGACCTGCACTCTTCTCTTCTGGTAGGACTTGGGCTGCAAACTCCTTTCTTTTTGCTTTGATTTATCACAGTACTCCTGAGTTTAGTTTATCATGTGAGGCTCTATTTTTGAGCAGATTAAGTGCTGATTAACTAACCCTGACTGAATCATGTACCTGTTACTAAGGTCAAGTACACTGAGTGGGATGGGACAAGCAATGTTGCTGCTTTAGGCAGCCAGCCAGCTTCTATTTGCATTGATCTGTACTGAGGCTTGCTGTCACTAACCTTCTTGCCAGGGTGTCTTGCCAAGGCTCTCCGTCACGGTCACAGTTTGTGTCATTGTTGGGCTTGGTGCAAATGCCCTGTCTGATAGAGCAGGCTGGGATGTTCCTCCTGCAAGGCCACAGTTCCAGCAGGCCAGAATCCTGCTAGTACTTCAGCACTGGGCTGTGCTCAGTACCTCTCCAACATGTGTCCTTGCAGGAATGATAACCACCGTAAGCCCTTCAAACAGGGACAGAATCACTATCAACCCCATAAACAATACACTCATGTATGTAATGCTGATACAATGTCTAGTTCATCTTATCACATTTTTCAGAACAGCCACAGGGTAAAATACTCATTCTTTGGCAAGGGGAGATCTCAGTTAGGGATGTGGCGAAGGAATTCACAGAGCTATTGGAAATCTCTACATATTGCCTCCTCTGGGGGTAGGAGGAACTCAAATGTTATTTCTTTAAATGTTTACAGCTGAAAAGGAAAGCTGGGAAACCATGAGGGATGCAAGAATTTCAGCTTAGTTTTGTTTCAACCATTAGTGTACTGTGTGTTACTGATTCTGAAATCATTGAGCTTGTTCTCAGGAGCCTGTTTTATAATTTATATTGGAGGTTTTGCATTTAATCGTCTAACTGGAATTTCCAAGATTCTTATGCATGTTGATTTATAAAAATCAAGGCTACATACCAAGCATTTATATCTCCAGTGTGCTAACACAAACAAGATAAGAGTGTCTTTAACAGTGCAGTCACTTTTAACTCAAGGACTAGCAGACCGTGTTACCTGGCCTTGGACAAGGCGGTTCAGATCAGTTAAGATACAGCAAGGCGTTAAGAGCAACTTCTTGTTGCAGCGTCCCTGAGATAACTGCTAGAATCAAATGCTGATGGGAAAGAGCATGTATTGTTGAGCTATCTGCTCCTTAGGAATCTTCTCCTGTATCTGGTGGTTTGTGCAGTTTAAGCGCAGGGCCAGTAGTATCTAAAGCAATGGTACCTGAATCTCTATACTCTCCCTGTTGCCCATGAAATTTACTGTACTTTAGGAAGAAAACTAGATTGCAAAAGATCGCAGATCTGAGGATATTAGAGTGCACTGCAAAGTGAATCAGCCTCTTTTAGTTTTGGAAGTGAATTTCTTCTTCTCTACACAGCAGAAAATAAAGCCAGGTGCCGTTTCTGCTCTGCAGTTTTTCTGTCTTGCAGCTATCCAAAGGAGAGCTCTTCCCCACTCCTTTTTCAAAGCAGTTTTTAGATGAGGGACTGGTCCCTGACCCTCTCTTTCCAAGACTACATGTCCTGTACAGCACCCAATTTAGTAGGTAAGCTCAGTTTGACAATTACTGATTTGCTCCTTCAATGATTTACATCCTTCCTGAGCAAATAGTGTCTCATATTAAAATTTATTGGCGGTCTGTTGGTTGTCCTTAACCTTTTGTATTACTGAGGATGTTAAACCAAAAGCAAAGCAGGGAAATGGTGCAGGCAGGTAGGAAGGGGTTTTGGGTCATGTTGACGTGCCAGTATGAGCCTGCTGACACAGCCACTGGCGATGGCTCCAGCAGGAAGTCTTGGCTGTTTACGGGCTACCAGAATGAAAGGAAAGAGCTGACACATCTCCAGACACCACACTGAAGCAGAAAAACAGGCAGTTTTGCTAGTAAAGGTGGAAAAAATGCTTGGCTTGTCTGTCATGTAAAAAAAATAAAAGTAATAAAAAGTAATACCTCACTGCAAAATAACTGCTCAGGAACAAATTAAGGAGAAAATAAGTAGCTGAATGAAGCACATTAACCACTTCGAGCGGAAGGTGACTTTTGCAGTGAAAACCTTTATTAGCCTCTACATTTGAGGTACTCCTTTTTCTCTCCCAGTTTTTTGACACCCCTCCCACCTCAAATAAATAAATAAATAAAAGCTGAGGAGGATGATCGTAATTGCAAATGGCCCTCACTGAGGGGGTGCCAGGACTGTCTAGCTCTGCTGCTGTCCCTGCCTGGGCCATCGGTTCAGTGCCTGGTCTGCTCACAGCCGTTTCCTTGGCAGAAGCGCAACTCGCTCTATCCGCCCCCCCCAAAGTACACAATGTTCTTTCCCCTCAAACGCTGAAAACGAGCAAAAGGCAGTTTCCTCCGTCAGAAATCCAAGGCTGCCTCTTCAGCGAGCGCCGCGTCGCGCGGCCTGGCCCCACTGCCCCCTGCTCCCGCCGGCTGCCCCCGGCACGGGTTCCGCTCGGGGACGGGCCTCGCGCAGCTGCAGCCACCCAGGGCCCTGTGTTTGTGCTGAGTCTCCAAGGGAACTGCTGACGCCAAATAGTTTGGATTCAAATAGTCCAGCCTTGCCGTATATCAGCCTATATCTTGAGCAGTGGCTTCTGTTGTCTTTTTCTCCTACATGTAGAGCTATTGAGTTGCTACTGTGTCTAGCCTGAATGCAATTTTCTGAGTTTTTTTTTTTTTTTTTTTTTGTAGATATGTGAAGACTGTTATCTCCTCACAAAGAGGAGATAAAGACTCCTAAAAGACTTTAATTAACAATGGTGAAATATGTGTTTGTAAAGATCTATTTATGGTTAGATGGTCTTTTTCTTAAAGTGTTTCTTAATCTTAAAATGTTCTTTTGTCTTTGAATTACTCATGAAGATCTACCCTATTTGATGTTGAGAAGGGGGGGGGGGGGGGGGGAGAATTCCTGTGCCAACCTGGCCCATTTATCAAGTCTAATCTGCAGGAACTGTTTCTAGAAATAGCTGTTTTGGGGGAGGTAATTTCTCCCCTGCCATGTCCCCTTGCCTAATAGATTTACTGAGTTAAGTTCTCTGCTGATATAAACTGCCATTAATAGAAGGCTGTCAAAATACATGAACAAAATAGGAGTTCTTAAGTGCTTAGGAAAGATTATAATTGTTGTTCTACATATTTTAGTCATTATTACATTCCTGACCTTTATTTCATGACTACTTCACACTAACAAACTTTCAGGCCAGCTGTGCCTGGCCAATGGGTATGCTGAAGACTGCCACCATATTTTGAGGGGTGGGAAGCCAGATAGGGATACAGGCAGAGCTGTGTCTGTCTGCTGTAGCATAGATCCAATTAATAAATGTTCACTTCTAAGTTGGTTCTGAAGGAAACTACCTGGTTTGCTTTTAGGAAAAGTCCATTTTTCCACCCCAGAAAGCAGGCAAAGCTCTTGGCCCAATATAGCACATACCCATTGGGTGACACCATAGGGTGCCCTGATGGCTCTGCCTGCTAATAGAGAGGGCACTGAGGCTGAGCACATGACCAGGAGTTTGTCTGAGGAAGTTTTTTCCAGACACCAAGAACAGTGATCTTTCCTGGCTTCTTTGAAATGCTGAGCGCTAAAATAAGTGTGGTGAATGGAAAAACTGAAGGAGAATATACAAACAACAGGCCCATGGAATCAAGGCACAGATTTTCACACTTCAGGATTGCTTCAAGAATGCCAGTCTAGGTTAAAAAAAAAAAGGTAGACCTGGTAATACAATAAGAACTTAAAAGTATAGACTTCTGTTCGATATAATTAGCTCAAAGGAGCTGCACATTTTCTTTAGACTCTAAAAGGTAAAATCATGTTTTTCTGAATAGGGTAAATGAGGTCTTTGGGATGGAAGAACAGTTTTCAAATCCTCGGGGAAGCAGCACGTCTGTGACTTGGAAGATTTCAGTTTTATTCCCATTTGTGTCATCTGACTTTCTGGATAACCGAGGACTAGTTATTTGACACTCTTGGGTTTTTACAATGAAAAATAATAATACAGAAATCCCATATGAGATGAGGCATCGGTCCTGCTTCTTAAAGGATTTGAGGTATGTATATACAAAAGATAACTGACATTGAAGAAAGAAAGGGAGAAAAAACCTTTTCATATCATGAAATAGTGATTTATTCTGCAAAGGTTAAAAATCAGAAAAAGGAAACTATTTAATTTTGAGAGTAGAGGGGCTGCTATTACTAGGTCTGCTCTTGAGTCACTTCTAATAAACATGCTTTTTTTTTTTTTTTTTTTTTGTAATCAAAGACCTTGAATACTGTAAGAGTCAGAAGCCACATATAAATGTAGATGGATCCTACTGAGATTAACAAACATTTATAGCTGTCAGTATTTTTCTAGTCAAGCTTACTGGGACATGCACGTTACCAGTAATTTGGCCCTCGCGATGGCCAAGATTAGCGGGTCAGAGAAGCAGAGCAGTGTTGCAGGCTCTGCGCACAAGCCAGGATCGTCCATCTGATATAGCTGTACACGGCAGTAGTGATACACTAATTTGTTAAACATCTCCTATCTTCCATTTCTACTACTCTGACTCCCCATAAAAAGGAGATCATAATTCTTTGTTAGCTTTGAAGAATAGTTATCCTTTATAAAACTGTTGAGATCTTCTGGGGAGAGGTCCTGGGGCTCCTGAATGATGCAGGTGGGCAGGAGAGGGGTCAGCAAAATTTGCCACTGACTCTCAGCACGAGTAGGACCGTTGCTGCCCAGCAAACGGTATTCGCTGGTCCCCAGGTGATGGTGGGCGCCGCAGTAGCGCGCTGAAGCCTGTGGTGAGGCTGTGAGCGGTGCTTGCGCCTCACGGATCGGGGCGACCCGCTCGCGCACACCCAGCCGCGGCACACGCGGCCCAGCACGGTCTGCTCCTGGCAGCTGCCCAAGAGCTGCTGAGTGGAGTTTTTATGACACATGCTTTTAGCAGCTTATAGTATAGTTGTGTATGTAGTTATAACAGCTTACAATTATTGTAACTTACAATATAGTTACATGCAGTTTTATTAAATGGAACCTTATTGGGACGCAGCTGTCGGGGAAAGCGACGCTTCCCCTGTGACGGGCTGCCCTTGAGATCGGCAGAGGTTTCTGATCTGGAGCCCTGCAGCGAACGCAGGGAGCTGCCAGTGCCCTTCGGGTGCTCTGCGCAAGGGCTGATCCTCAGGAACAGGCTGCTCCGTAGCAGCGGATGCTGGATTTGTCCATTTTCTGGGTTAGTGCAAGGACCACTGTTCCATTCCCAGGGCTGGCTCTCGGAGGCTGTGGCCTGAGGTGGGTATGTTCGTGTTGTAATTTTTATTCTGTTGGATATGTGCCCAGAGCACTGCATGAACACCTCCAGTTGTATCCTAAAACTCTGAAAAACTAGCTTAAAGGAAGAGTGGAGAGAAAAAAAATAAAATAAAATAAAGTAAACTCTAAAATATCTCTGAAGGGATTTGTTTAATAACAAAGTTATAACTAAAAGTAAGGCCTGGAAACAGATGAAATATTGAGTCACCTTCCACCCTGACATTCCTTTTCCTTAGCTCTTACCACAGCACGTTTCCTCCGTGTGCGGAGGCATTTCATCAGCAGTTTCTTGCTGTGAGCTTGCTGGCACGGGCAGCGCCTCGGTGTGAGCCAGTTTAACTGCCTGGTCTCGGGGGTGCAGCTGATGCTGAGAAGCTGTACGTAATAGATGCAAAAATGTGGTTTTTGCAGGAAAGTACTTTTTTTGTGTAAATAATCATGTGGATCTGAGGCATATGTTCTGGATATTGATTCATGCTAGAAGTTTAACCCTATGTGAACTAGAAGAGAGATTTATTAATGGCTTGACACTGATATTTGCTGAATGCACGCAGTTCAGAGTGGAAGCTGCACAGAGCTTAAGCGTGGGTCCCTACTGCCTGCAACTCCTCCCTGCTGTATTCAGCGTTGTTCTGGGCAGTTGTGCTGTATCTGCATTTACAGGCCTGGTTTCTGCCTGTCTGGAAGAAGATCTGGACGCTCATTCAAATCTCTGTCATCAACAAAACTAGCCAGCGTGTTAAGTGTGGTGGCTGTGTCCTCTCAGAACTGCCTAGGGTGGCTTCTAAACGCCCCAGGCAAGACGTGCCCCCTGGAGAGCTGCACAGGGCAGGCACGGCCTCTCTGCTGCGCATGTTGGGCAGCCCTCTTGGGAAAGATGATATTTGCCTAAATTTTTTTTTTGTACATGTCTTGGGAAAGAGGTGTTTCTTCTATGCATCTCTTTGTAAGCACACATTTGTGAATATTGACAGTGTGAAATAGCAGATTGTATCTAGAAAAAATTAAAAGGGGCGCTTTCTCCCTTCTCTTTAAGGGGAAGCAATTTTATCTTCAAAAAACAGACTTGAGCTTAGTGCTCAGGGATCTGTCCAAGGAGAAGGCAGATCTTCCACTCCCCTTGCTGCACTGATGTCTCCCAACTGTTAAGGGGTCATAGTTTTCAGTTGCTAATGAGAACTGACAGAGTGCAATATTTTTCTTTATTGAAAACATCTTTTAATTGCCATGTGCAAAGCTCTATAAAGTCAGTGGAAGTGTTCCAGCTGGCTTCAGTGGCCATTGGATCGGCTAATAAATCACGTATGTCCTGTTCACCTGTGGATAAACATAAATAATATGCTGTAAATGGTGCTAAGCCTGTACAGCCTAGTTCATGAGTTTTGTGGAACCTATAAAACCTTCCCTGTAAGCAGCGGTATACAATGTGGTGCATAAGGATCTGTGGGACTGGACTGTAAAAGACAAATCCTGAAGGTCTGCTTTGAAGAACCACTCATAGTGGCTGAAAACTGGAGTCTGAGAACAATCCAAAGGAACTCTCTGACATTAAAATGAAACAGATTTTTCTGTTGTAATGAAGCTTGCTCAATAAGCCTGTGGACCACTGTTTCAAAGGAGCAGGAATATTAGCAAATGGGTTACAGTTTCTTTATAGGCTTCCCCTCTTTAGAGTTGTGCAGCTGAAGTCATCTCTGTGGATAACAAAACTAATACAAACTTTTCTTGGTGCAGATGGGTAATTCCCATTAATGATAGAAAACGATCCTCTTTATGGGCATAGAATTTACCTTAGCTGTTCCTGTCCAGATCTTGCATATGAGTATTTTTGAGTCAAGACACACATTGTATGATAATCTAACAAAATTTGTAAGAAAATTGAGCTCTTCCATTAGTATCTTTTGAGCATTTTTTAAATATGATTTTTTTACCAAAAAATGTAACCTACAGTTGTACAAAGCACGGCCAGTCATCACTGGAGTGATACTTTAGTGTCTTTGTGTATTGTTTTAATATAAAGTTTATATGGGCATGCATATACAAGTATTCAAAAGATGTGTTAGGAAAAGCTTTTGTAGAGGCTATCTGTAGAGAGTTGCAAATGAATTTAGGGAATCATAAACTTCTGAAAACGTTATTAGGTTTAGCACAGCACAGTGGAAGAAAGGGTGTACTTCTTGGCCAAGGTAGGAAAAAAGGACCCACTCAGTGCTCTATTTCATCCTCAACATTCACTCTTTAACATGTGCTGTTTTATTTATTTTTCAATGTCTCTGTGAGATTATTTTTAAATTACAGTGCACAGATTACCATTTCATGGTACACCAGCAACCAGCAGCTTGTGAAACTGTTGCTAGAATGTCGTGGTCGGTCATCTTCCCCAGCTGCCGCTTTGACCTCCAGAGGCTACTCGAAGCTGCTGGAGGACAAGGAGGCCGAGGGAACAGAGGAGCAGCAGCCCCTTCCTCCCTGCAGGACCTGAGCCCCTTTCCTGCTCGCTAGCTGCAAAACCTGCTTGCTTAGGGCTCTTATTTTCTTTCCACATGCTGTTATTCTTAAAAGACATTTCTCTCCAGTGCTGAAGATGCCTGTTGATGACTTAGTCTTGTTAAAACTGCTTTGCATGCCTTCTCTGCATTAAGAGTGGAAAGTTTTGCCAAATTCAATATGAGCGTATTATCAGAAACAAGCACATTTTCCTTTCAAGCTTTTTGTGGGGGAGGGTGGGAATTTGCATTTTCTTCATCTGTTTTGCTTGACTTATGCGTCTTTTTACTTAAATGACTTGATTTATTTTAGTTGTCAGAAACTTGCCCATTCAGAGTTCTTGGAACATGTGCAAATATTTACAGATGGCAACGGCAGTTTGGAGTAACGTGCCAATAAGTACTCCCTTCATCACAGCAATTACCAGGGTATCCAAAAAGAACTGGAGCTACAAAAGGGTTTTCTAGAGTCCAGACTTGAGTAGCAAGAAGCAGGTAGCCTCTTGAATTAGCTTTCTCCATCTGATGAGCAAAACTCTGCGTACTGGGGAGAAGCTTCACCTACACCAGTTTCCTTCATTGGCAAAGTTCTTTGTAGAGCAGTTGCTTCTACCCTCTGCTCTTGCCTGAGTGCAGGGGATTGTGGGGTTGTGGAGAACTTCATATTTCATGGCTCATCACCTCTTTCAGGAGCTGATATATGGCAAAACAGACTTGAACACATGCAGTGAGCTACTTGTCTTGCTGGGTGAAGCACGTGCCTGCTTCTGTGTGGCAGCTTCTCTGGGAGAAGGGAATAGGATTGCTCTGAAATGGTTGTCGGTTTGACTTGGTTAAAAACAATGAATAAAAAATTGTCCTGGCATTTGTTGCAGCTATGAAGAGCACATGGTATGGAGCTCGTACCAGCTAGTACATGCAGAGCACCTTCAGATTTCCCAAGGCCCCCTAATGTCCTCTGATGTCACAGGTGTGTTCTCATCTGATTATAATATGTCCACACACAAAAGCCACCAACAAGGAATTAATTGCCGCTTAGTTCCCCAGTGCAGCTTTTTAGGGCTAGTTCCTTTACCACCTTGGAGATGAAATCCTCCTGGTAGCTGTAACATAGATGAGTCTGGAAATATAATTTATCTTTCTGGAAGTTGTAATGGACAGCGGTAAAATAGCCATCTTAATATCTGATAATTGGACTCATCAGGAGGAGAAAAAGTATGTGGGATGTGGAGAGGACTGAATATTGAAGTCTACGCATGCAGTTGTTTATCTGAAGGCTTGCAAGTTTCCCTTGTGACATATTAGACAGACCTAATTGTAGACAGGGTGATGTGTCAGTTGTCTTCCTTCCTTCTAAATGCCTTTTTTTTGTTTGTTTTTAATCTCTTCATTCTTAAGAAAGCCCATTTCAAGTTGCAGTAATCCTCTGCTTTGGCTGTTTACCCAGGGCAAGGGCTGTGCTCTTGTCCCCTTCTCTGTGCAACAGCTGTGGGCAGCCCCTTCGTGGGCTCCAGCCTTTGCTTCGTGAGTAGGTTGCACTGCCTCTTGTCCCAGGGCCTTCTTCCGTTGGAGGGGTTCAGTGATGGGTCACAGATCTCGTACAGACACGGCCAGAATGAAACTGTACTCTCCAAATCTTAGCTGGAACAACCTCTCCAGCCCCAAGTCAACCATAAGGCTAATTCTGCATTTCTTGTATAATGAGTATTCCCACTGAAGCCGGTATCTGTTTGCGTACAAGGAATGAGTAATTGAGTTTCCATTCTTATCATAGAAAAATGCTGTAAATAAAACAATAAAAATTCCTGCAGAAAAGTCAAACTGGATGCTAAGGGCTAGGATGGTGGGTTGTAGCCACTAGTAGTATCAGAACACAGCAGGCTGTGCTGCAGGGGAGCCGAGTTGACCAGAACCCCTGCTGCTGTCTGTGCAGAGCGGACTGTGCCGAGGTCCCCCCCTGCTCTGCTAACGTGTGGGTGCCAGAAGGCAACGCGGGGGAGGCCACGGGCACCATGGTTGGACCTTGAGCATCTGGGGCGCCAGCGCCCGGCTCCCTTTGGCTTTCAGTAGGTGCCAGCTGCTTTGTGGCACTGCAGCGGGCAGCACGTCACGGGCAAGGGGGCTCGAGGCGCTCCCATGTGTCTGAGCTGAGAGCAGAAACTGCAGCTTCTAAAATGTTTTCAGACATCAAGAAACATCTCCGTCTAGAGGAGCCCTTAAAATAAGGGCTGATAGGGGAATAAAGGATGGATCTAGGAACCAAAAAGTTACCCTGCTGTTCTCCATTTAGCATGCCTTGCTCGGCGTTGCTGGGTGTTTTTTCAGCTTTAAGGTACCTGTATAAAACAGTAAGTTTTTCAAAGATTCCTTGTCCTCTATTTCAGTAAATTCAGTTTTAATCAAGTTATGAGTGAGTATTATGTAATGTAAAAATACCCCGGAATTATTTGTCTCCTTAAACAGGATTGATGGAAGATTTAGCCTCGGCAAATAAGTATGTTAAATGAGGGTCAGGTTGCTCCCTTAATCAAGTAACTTTGCCAAATATTTACTAAAATAGGGCAGATTCTTGTAAAAGTATAAATAATTTGCTACTTTATTTAAATAAAAGATCCTTACAAACCTTATTTGGTATGATTCTTTGATAGTGTTTATGAGGGCTTTTTTAATAGCAGGACTTCCATTGTGATTTTCACTAGTAAAAAGAGGAATAACTTTTTTTTTTTCTTTTTCTCCTGGCAATGTAGAACTTCCCCATAAAATTTGATAGAAAGCATACTGCTTAGGAAATTATTAGATAAGTTATAAACACTCCATGCATGAACTTCACCACTAAATAAATATTTAATTAGAAAGGAAGTTGCTGTTTGTGGGATTTTACCAGATACTTTGATTCTGCACAGCAGCTTGTAATCAGCAAGGTTTCAATCCATGATAAGAAAGTACTTAGAATCACAGAGGGTGGGATTTGAAGGAGACAGCTTGCAATTGTTTTACCCAAAGAAGCCCTCTGTGCATGCTGGTATTGTGCAGAAGACTGTGTTCAGAATAGGAAAGATGTAGTTAAAAAGGTAGGATTATAAAATACACGTAAGATGATGCAACATGAGTGTTCAGAGTAATTGTCACACATTTTCAGTCTGCTCAGTCTTGCTAAATCATGTGCAGTATGACCCAGATTGTGCGTCCGCTGCTGAAATGTGCACCCTTATGCACTCCAGAAAGAGGGATTCTGTGTCGGTGAATGGAATGAATGGTCGTTGTCTAAAGAGTTAAGTGAGGGACAAATAGGATGATGCGAAGACCCTAAGCTTTGTTCTTAAAAGTGAAGCGTCTGCTCTTCCTCTTTAAGGGTGGCTTTGCACAGGCTTTACTTGGATGCGCCAAAACTGAACATCAAGGATATTAAAAGTAGGACAAAAAGAAATACTGTAGGGCTGATTTCTTTTATTTTCTCCTACTGTTCCTAGTAAAGATGAAGCTTCTTTAAACAAACATTTATTAAGAACATACACAATAAATATGATGTACAACAAGTTACCAGAAACATGTTATAAATCACTCCTTGAGTCTGGCACAACTAGGAATGAAATCAATTAACCTGAGGATGATGCTATAAATACTTTGCATTTTATCAAGGCATAAGTAGCTTGAGGAGTGGTAAATTTATTGTGCCAATCTTAGTTTCTAAGTGCTGAGGTGATCCTGGACTTATTTATCTACAGTACCAGGAAAACTGAAATGCTGAAAATACTGGATGCAAAAAGACAAGATGATAGTGACTTGGTAAAACAAAACCCAGTGTGACTTTTGCAAAGGAATGTAGCAGTTTGTAAAGGCATGATATTCAAGTATTTGTTAAGAATGATTAAAAAAAGGAACAAAAAATGGAAAATCTTTATTATCTCTCAGTGCAGAAGTCCTGCACAAGGTAATCTAAGTACTTCTAAAGTGAAAAGGTGAAGTGTCCTCACAGTTTAGAAATCTTTAATCCATAGGAAAAAGTAGAATTATTTAATGAGGTCTCAGTGCGGTAGATAGGAACACCATTTACCTAGTGTGGAATGGGAAAGGGGTAAAGGTTGCTGAGTTTTAACAGCTGAATCTTCTTTTTGGTAAAATATTAGTTCAGTTGAAACATTAGAAACTGATGCATGATATTTAGAGCAGTCCATTTTAACAATTGTTTTTCTGTCCAATATATCTTAAGATTTAGTGGTTGTAAGACTGTGGTCCCCTTAACTGAATGGAAGGTTAATTTTGATTTTTAAAAAAAATCAAATGAAAAAAGACTGGATTGTTTTACTGAGAGATTAAGGCAGAGACTCAGCAGTATTTTCTGATAGTCTGTGTATAAAAAGCAGTTTGGCCTGAAAACTTGAAAGCTAAACTGTCTGGCTGGAGACTTGAAAAATAATGCTATTTCTGTGCAAGTTTTGCTGCTATTTTTAGAACTCAGATTGTGTAATCTTTAATTGTGGTGGTGGCCATTTATGTAAGTCGCTTCATTGGCTGTGTTAGAAGTGCTCTTGGGAACAAGAATTTACTGACACGATCAACTTCCGTGTTCTAGTCTTCCACTTTTTTCCAGCCCCACTCTAAGCATTGAACACATGTTGTATGGAGACACTGTGATGTGACGCAGAAACCTCCACTGACTTCCTTTGTCGTGGGAGAGTGGTCCCAGGAATTTGGACACAGGACTCTAGAGTTAACACTGGAGCAGCAGTGAGGCCAAGATTAGATCTGGCCCGAGGTTCTCCAGGAAGGTCCCCTAAATCCCAGTGCGAGACCCCGGCAGCTTCAGCAGTGACACAAACTGCTGCCTTCCATCATACTTTACAAAGACTCCTTTCCTAAAGTTTTGCCTGCCTGTGCTTCACGAGGAGTAAAACGATACAGAATAATTTTCGGATGAAAAGATAATTATTTCTGCCCTGGAAAAATGTGGAGTGTGTGATATTCCTAAGAAGTCTTGCAGTTGTGCATTAGGAAAATGAGGTTAGCTAAGAGTTAGACTGCCATCTAACTCTAAGAGTAATCTCTCATAATATTGTTTTAAAAGTCTGGAAGGATTCCAGATGTGTGAGCAGATTATTTGAGTCCAAATGATACCTAAGTGATGCAATAAAGAGTTTAAGCATAGGCAGAGCAAGGAAAAACATGTCAAGCAGATGAAATAAGACCAGTACAAATGGAAACCAATTTAAGGGATACAAAACATAGCAACAGTTAATGCTGCTGGCTAAAATAAGTTTGAATTAAGTTGAAATAAATTAAGTAATGTTAAGTGCTGGAGAGGAAAAGATAAAAGTTGTTTCAGAATTTTCTGAAACTGCATTCATGTAAAACTTGCTATTTTTTGAGGAATACAGCATAAAGCAGCATAGTGTAAAAGGGCAATATATAGGTATGGGAACAGACATATCTGTGCATGATACGCAGGTTATCTTTGAAATTTGAAATACTTTTGGAGAGCAGTGATTCCTGCCCGCTATTAGCACTCAGCTCCCAGTGCCCCCGTCCCTAGTGCAGGTGTGTGAAGGGCGCCCAGTGTGTTTGGACGATTGCAGAGTCCTGGGAGAAGCAGGGCACAAAAAAAGTCCTCTCTGTTTGGAGCTGAGACAAAACACTCTTTTAGTATTATTATTATTAATTGATTGAAGTCCCATCCACTGGGGAAAATCTTTTAATGCAGAGGGGAAGTTTGAAATAAAAACAAATTTAGAAAAACAAACAAATGCAGCTCTAGGCCTGTCAGTGCTCTGTGACTGGGGAGAGGCTTATTACAGACTTGCCTTTAGGTGGAAATCCTTGCTTTATAATCTAGATAGAACTACTCTGCTGTCTCTTCAAAGGCAACAATTGAGGGGAAAGGGGGATGTTTTTAAACCACCTTGGCAATGTTGCTGCGTTCTCCAAAAATAGAGTTGTTGATCTGATGTTTCTGGTTTGAATGCCAGCAGCAGTAATGCGGCTGCAGTCACAGCACCCAATTTCCAGCAAAATGTGACCTCAAAAGCATTGATTTAGAGCAAAAGAAATCATTTGTATTTAAAAGATGGTGAACTGTGCACTGTGGTGGATGCCTGTTGCCTGGGTTTCAGTGGCTGTTAGCCTTGGTTTCAGGTGAGATGGGCTCGTGAAAGTGTGGCTTGCTACAGCCGCTCCTCAAGAAGAGCCAGGAAAAAATCCTGACACAAAACCCTGCCCTAGTCCCTAAGACCCGTCTGTGCTCTCCTTATGGGGGTGACTCCCTATTTTAAAAATAGCTCTTCCCTATGAGGAATTTTTGATAAATCTTTTCTTTTCCCTGAAATTTCCTCCTGAACCACTAGCCAGATTAACATTTCCAAGTTTTCGACTGGGGCTTTAATAAAACTTACTCTTAACAGCAACCTTTTCAATAGAATGTGTCCTGGAAGAAATGCTCTACAATAAAAATTAAGGAAAACAAATTGAGACAGATGTATAAAAATTGCTCAATTAAGAGATAAATGATGCTGAGGAAAGTCCATGCTGAGACTTCGCAGTCAGGCAGGCAGCTCCTTGCTGATAGTCTTACTATGGTACAAACAGAACTGGATTTAAAACCAGACATGTCACAGCTGTGTTACTGGAAATTTGGGATATCTTACTGTAAATACTTTAAGCCAAAAGAAATGTAAAAAAAAAATCTGCTTTGTTTCAAAATGGTCTCCTGTGAGCCATCCCCTTATCTTTAGGAGAAAGAGGACTATTTAACTGTTGCTAGGTTTTATCCTTAAGTGGAGATGTGTTTACATGTCATTCAAAAAAAAAAAAAAAAAAAGAGGAGGGTGGGGATGGGAAGGAAAAGCCTGGATTCCAGAGAATTTGTTGCTATTACTTATGTTCCTTCCAAAAATTATTTTCTTAAAGTACAAAGAAAAGGAAATCTGTGAAAAGAGAATATAGTATTTTTACCCATTTTGACCAGAGAGATTAGCTGTGTCAGTGACAGAAACTGCTATTTTGTTTCCCATGCAGCTCGCATCGATGGGAATTCAGTGACTAGGAGCCCCAAAGTGCTGTGGCTGCTGTTAACAGGGTTTATCAGCTGGGTAAAAATGTCACCTGCCTCCAAGGTGTTTTTAGGTGAACTCAGGGCCAAAGAGAGGTGTAACTCAGGCCACATCACTTAAGAAAGCCTTACCCAGAGTCTGCAAGCTTACACAGAGGGGTGAAAGCTCATACTATGAAGAAATGTGAATACCTTCATCTTATTAAAAAGTCTTCCTCAAACTTTTCCACTGTAAAGAGCCATTTTGGTCTCCCTCTCTCAGGGAGGAGCAGAAATGAAAAGGGTCTTTTACAGTGACCATCAATACAGCAGTCACAGTTGAACGCTTGTATCTTGTCACCTGCATTTGCTAAATTTGTAAGAACTTAGTGTCCTTGCACTTTCTCATGTGAAACTTGTGCAAAATTATCCTATCAGCCTCCCTCTTCCGAGTTCCTGAGGGTGAAGGTAACAGATAGAAGATAACAAGTGTGCAGACCTTGCTGCCCTAGGTGGCCAGAATAAAATCTGTCATTTCTGTTATACTCTGTCTTTCAGATGGAAAATAAGCAATATGACTTGGCTGGGGTAGAGGAAGCTTCTCCATTTCCCCTGAGACTTTAGCCATTCATGTTCTGATGCAGCAATTCAGCAGAGCTCTTGCAAGGACAGGGGACTTGCAAGTCCTCAGTATCTGAGCTTAGTGTGCTGAATCCTCTGGCGAGTCTCCCTTTGCTTACAAGGCTCCCCTTCCGCAGTGCTCCTGGGTGTTGAAGAGCAGACATCGTGCCCAGGAGCCAGTGGGCCTGTTTCAGCCTCTGCTTAAGGGCCAAGCAGACTGCTCGGAAATGACTCCTCCTGGCTTTTGGAAGCCTATGGGCTGCTTCGTGCCAGAGCCTGGCACCTGTTTGTAGCTCCTGTCCTTGCAAAGGCAAGTGCTCTCCTGCCATTGCCTGCAGCAGCAGCTCCTGAGGGATGGTGGCCTATTTTGTGAAATTTCTTTTTTTTGGCGATTTTTTTTTNGTAGCTCCTGTCCTCGCAAAGGCAAGTGCTCTCCTGCCATTGCCTGCAGCAGCAGCTCCTGAGGGAGCTGCCTGGCAGTACTCAGGGCGTGTGGAAGCCGGGACAGGAGTTAGGGGCAGGGGAAGAGCAGGAATGGGCCTTGTTGGATGGTGGCCTATTTTGTGAAATTTCTTTTTTTTTTGGCGATTTTTTTTTTTTTTTTAATTTTTTTTTTCAAAAATTTTTTTTCAACTTTTTTTTGCAAAATTTTTTTGGGGCAGAAATTTCAANTTTTTTTTTTTTTTCCAAATTTTTTTTGCAAAAATTTTTTTTTTGCAACTTTTTTTTTCCAAAATTTTTTTGGGGCGGAAATTTCAATTTTGGGGCAGAAATTTCGATTTTGGGGCAGAAATTTTGATTTTTTGGGTGAAAATATTTTTGAAAAATTTCTTTTTTGAGATTTTCTCACTGAAATTTCGATTTTTGTGATTTTCCCCAAAATTTTAATTTTTTGCGATTTTTTGGTGAAATTTTGATTTTTTGGGTGAAAATATTTTTGAAAATTTTCTTTTTTGAGATTTTCTCCCCAAAATTTTGATTTTTGTGATTTTCCCCAAAATTTCAATTTTTTTGCAATTTTTTTGGTGAAATTTTGATTTTTTTGCTTTTTTGCGAATTTTCAGTTTTTTTTGTTTTTTTTTTTTGTTTTTTTTTTTTTGCAAAAGCTTGATTTTTTGGGGGGCGAACCTTTTTTTTTAAGAGAGTTGACATTGAACCTAGAACAACTGAGTCCCAGTGCGCTGCTGTGTGAAACCTGGATACCCACATGTATCAGAGCTGCTGCAAGACTCGTAGGTTCATGCTTGCTGGGGAGATCTTTTGGGTTTTTTTTCTGTCAGATTTTTTTTGTTTGTTTTATTTTAACTTGAAAAGTATCTCTGTTAAAATAGTGGGATATTTTTACAGCATTAGTTTTGCAAAGTCAGGCATTCTGAAATCAAGAAATGTTGCAATTAGAGCTTCTGTAGCTCTGTACATTGATGGATATGTTGAGATGCTTTAGGAGTGATATCAGCACTTAGGAGGGGTTAAGTGACTTGGTGAATGAAGTTCAAAAAGGCAGATGCTTGCAAACCTGGCAGTAAAGCTTAGAGCTGCACTTTCCAGTCATATTTTCTCTTGCGAGACCACCACAATATCGGAATGATAAAAAGCCTTCTGCAGAAATGATCGACTGCCCTCTCAACAGAGTGTAATGAAAAAAGGAGAATGGGACAAGGCAATGAATAGCTGTTGCAGTCGAGTTGATACTAACACACAGCCAAGACATGGAAAAATGATCAAAGGTCTTATTTTGAAAATAGTGTGCCACCACGGTGGCTGTTCAAGCAGGCTGGGACCTCTCCTGCTTTTTGAATCCTTCCTTTGCTACAAAAGCCCTGTGTATTAGTGGAATGAGCAGCCTGAGTGGAAGGAGGCCGATGGGACAGGCCTGTATTTCCTCTGCACTTCCGTCTCTCTCGGAAGACATTTGACTCTTCTGGAGAGCAATCGGTTGGGACGGGTTTTCTCGCGCGTTCTGCTGTAGCCCAGTGACCCACAAGCAATTTGACCACATCGACCCCTTATTCATATTTGTGGTAAGATGTGCTGAATCCTGACCTACTTTGAAACATTTAACTGCAACCGAGTGCTGCAGAGCAGGCGGGAGTTTTGCTCCGGCACCCTCCTTGTTTTCCTTTCCCAGGCTAAGTTTTTAATGGAATAATTACTGTGCGGAGCATGCCTGGATCCAGGGCTCCCGGAGCTGCTCCGCATTCCAGTGTCGCAGGAAGTAAAATTTGCGCCTGCCAAGTATGCTCGCTGCACGCCAGTCCCTCAGCCGCCGAATTCCTGTGCCGCCGAGCGGGAGGTTACATAACACCAGTGCTGCGCTTGGAGTGATTCATTACACAGAAAAGCAAAAATGAATGGGTGTGATGTGGCAGGAAGTAGCTTGTATAAAACGTACAAGCGGAGATTGAAAGATGTCAGTAATATGTTTTTAATATTAAGCTACAGCAATGAAATGCTCATTTAAACAGTAAATTGGAGGTCCCGGAGGCTGTAAATAAAGATATAAATGAAGTAAACCTCAAAAATTGAGTGGTCTATTTATTTGATGCCATGAGCTTAAATAATCCTAACATCTGGGTTAATAACTGTTCTCTTCTGTGTGAGACAGAAGTTCTGAGGCAGCTGCCTTTCTTTTTAGAACTGTGATGATAAAGGCAAGAAGAGTACGGCAATTTTAAAAATACTGAAAGGAGAAGAGTCAATGAAGGGCTAAAACTGCTGTCAGGGCCCGAGTGCCCAAACAGGCCCCCTGGTCCTGACCAGCCTCTCCTGAGGCCTCCTCACACCCCTGCCCTTGGCTTCAGGTTCACCTGGGCCTTGGGAGTGGGTGTCTGCAGGCCGTTGGTGCCAACTGGATGGGCCCAGGGCTGCAGCCTTGTCTCCATCCCTCTATTGGCCCTGTCTTCTTTGGCTGCTGACTGTGGGACTGTGCTATTGGTGCACCCCAAGCGATAACTAGACTTCTCAAGGTGCCTGGCTGCACGTGTATTCAGAACACACTGATTGCTGGTACATTTCCTGCCCTCCCTTCCCAGGCCAGCTCGTTGCCCCCATGCACCAGAGCATTGATTGTTTCTTGGGATGAGCTCAGTTTGGTTTAACAGATTTCCTGTTGTTGTGGGGACCAGCACAGGGTGATGTTTGGTTTCTTCCCTTCCTGTGATACGTTAGGAGATTTTCAGCCTCTTGCAAAAAGTCAGCACCTTGTCAAGGGTTGTTGAGAACTATTTTATGACCTGTAATGAGTTCTTGGGAGTAAATGTTCACTTGAACTTTCTGGGCTCAATATCTATAGTGCTCAATATCTATAGTGCAAATATTTTGGAGTTGAGGAAGCGGGACTCTTGACCAAGAGGTCTCAGTCCTGGTTTCCCAAAAAAGCACAGGAGGAATTACAAGGGAGAAGAGTTTTTCTCCCCTCTCTATACCAGGTGTGTGAGCTGGTGCTCGCTCAGTATGTAGGCTTGGGACAGCTGTGATCTTTTCTGCCCGGATGCAGAGAGAAGGTTCCTGAGTACTTGCCTCCAGCAAGGGCAACCTAAGGAAAGAGGCTGAGAAGTAGCAGAGACTTGGGTGCCACTTCATCCCTTGTGCAGGTGGAAAGTGCAGTTAGTGGCGGTAGAAGGAAGGCTCTGCCATACCAAACTCTTGGGATGTGTGTGCGTTGCCTTACCCTCCGCCTGATACAGGTTGTCCTAAGTAGCTGCGTCCAGGAAAGATTTTAAACCCTCTCCTCACACAGCCCCTGTGGGCTGTGGTAAGAGACTTCGAGCTCCCCTGGCAGCACAGCGTGGCACACAGGCCACATCCAGCTGGGATGGGAACTGCAGCTCCAGCTGTGCAGCAGCACCCGCGTTTCACCTGGCTGGAGGTGGCCAAGCGCTATTTAAAAACAAACCTGTGTTTCTAGTCATATTTGCTATTATAGTGAATTCAAAACAGGAGAGTAAGATGATTCTTTTTAAAGAGTGAACAAACAGAAGGGGAGAGGGTGGCAATCTGCCTTTTCTGCAGCATTAGGATCAAAATACAAAAGAGGTGGGGGAGAAGGAGGCCATAATTAATTTACCAGGATGCTGTAGCTCTCATTTCATTCTCCTACAGTAATAACTAAATGAAAATCCAGATTGTGCCCAAGCACACAAAGAAATAAACAGTTCCTGTGTCTTTCAGAGAAGAAGAATGTATTTTATCTTGCTGTGGGACCTCGTTGTTCCTCAGTTTACTTGGAGACTGCCTTTATCAAAATAGCACATTCTTTACAGATGAACTAAATTGTTGTTGTTTTGAGAGGGCATACTTCTATCATCATCATCAACACTCTGAGCAAAGCACTTGGTAAATTTTTCTTATATGCTGACAAAAACTAAACGTGTAAAATTTAGAAGGTCAAGAAGTACTGCCCGTATCTTTTGAGGTAAGTTCTCCAAGTTCTCCTAACGGATTGTTAACTCCGTGCTGAAGGATTGTGTTGCCCAAAATGCTGCCCCATCTGAGGGATCACTTAGAAATTGTGTCTCTCAAGAGACAAGAAGAAGTATCTTATACTTTTAGCACTGTTTATTACTGTGAAAGCTAATGGAAAAATCAGACTTGGAAAGGATGATATATGGATTCTATGTACCTAGAGAGGCCTTCTGCAATTTGGTAAAGGATTTAAATCCTTTCTGCTAGAGATATCCTGGTTCTTTCCTTGCGTCTTGTTGTGGGTTCTGTATATATGTGAAGTTGTAGACTTTCTATGAAATGCCAATATTAAACTTTTTTTTAGTTGTTTATTAAATTATTTAAACATTTAGTTGTTTGCTGAACTAAATTTGTCTTAACTAAATTTCTTAAAGTATAAATAAAAACATTTCTCAATTAACTTAGAAACAAATGCAATATGGAAAATTTACTGAGGCTTATCCCTCTCTCTCAAATAAGTGCCTCTCCAGCTTCATTCACAATTAGAATTACCAGTGTAAGTGCTGCTGCGGTGACACAGTGAGCATGAGGATGCACCAGCAGTGCTCACCCGCCATGGCCCGTGCCGAGGAGCTGCAGTTGGGCTCTCGGCTCAGCTGCCCCGCTTGTCACAGCCACCCCCCAGAATGGACAGAGCCCGGAGGCCCCGTGCCCCAGCCCTGCGCTGCCGTCATCTCCGCTCCCAGTGCAGCCTTCCCCAGCTCTGCTCGTGCTGCCCCTGGGTGTACAGCGAGTTGGAAAGGCCACCCAGCAGCTGGAATCTTCATTCCTCTTTGATTACAATTTTATCAAAAATTTTATCAAAAAAATCTTGTTTTTTCTCTGTAATCATTGTTGCATGGAGCTCCACAGGATGCTTTCCCTGTGTTAGAAGTAAGGCTTGCTTCTAACTACTTACTGGAGGAAAATCAGTAGGACTAAAGTTCATGCTTCTATATCACTGCGACTTTCATATATGAAGGGTGTAAATTCCTTTAATTTCTTCGGAGAAGGGAATAGCAAGTGAGAATACTTTAAGTCTTGCCAAACTTGAGCATCTTGTGACCATCTTGCCCCTTCCTCCTAAATGGTCACTGTATTTGCAGCTTTCTGAAAAGGAAACTATGATTAACAGATGTCTCTGTAGCTTCATTGGCAAATCGGTTACTATGCTTTGACTTTGGATGGAGATTTGGGCCAGTTTGTCTTCATAGTAACCGTCTGCAGGGACAGGCTCATTTGTTCATAGAATGCCTATGTACCTCTTACATGGACATAAAAAAGGGGGAGATGAAGCAGATCTTGCAATCTGTTGCACAACCACTGTTGTCTCCTAAATGTCTGTCTTGTCAGGTGTAATTAATGGCCTGATCTTTATAGGCGATGCATGAGCACATTCTCTCTGTATGTCCAAATTCTGGCAAAAATTTCTCTCCAGGCCTCACTCTCTGAATTTTGCTTGTGTGTGAAAACCTGGAGTGTGTGTGTAGTGTGTGTCTGTAGTGAACAGGCTGCTGAGATGGCTGTTGGAAAGTTATCTTTGCAGCTGTATTGCAAGCCAGAATATTTTGAAACTTGGCATAAAGCTTTTGGAGTGGGTGCAGTTCATTTAGTTAAACTTGGGTCTGTCTCTTGCACTCTTTTTATAGCTCAGGTTCCCTAGAGTAGAGAGGAAGTACGTAATTGCAAGTCTGTTTTGCCAATACTTGGCAACTAGAACTTCCCTCCACAATTGGAGTTTGCCTCTAAAGCCAATAGAGTCCATTTGGAACAACCTGACACTTTAGTCTAGGAAAGGACAAAAAGCTGTGAAGAACCGTTAGAAATTGAAGGGTAGTGTTGTATTCATTTGTGGATATTGTAGATGATATTATTAACAGGTCAGTAGTTGTATTATTATATAGTTGTTAGTATTATTAATGTGTCAGTGTCCTGTAGCAATTTTAACTCTACATTTTTCAACTCCTTCATTTCCTTCATTTTCTTCCTTGCACCCAGCTGGTATAGTGTGGTTCTTGATGCTTATTGGA
The DNA here is from genome assembly GCA_013389825.1 of Crypturellus undulatus. Taxonomy (NCBI): domain Eukaryota; kingdom Metazoa; phylum Chordata; class Aves; order Tinamiformes; family Tinamidae; genus Crypturellus; species Crypturellus undulatus. The sequence continues at coordinate 529,930 of VWPW01001132.1, read as the reverse complement.
ACACTAATCAGGTTCTGAAAACACTTTGTACACATAAATATTTAACGATGTTTTTCATTTTCAAGAAGTGTAAGTGCTTTCTTTAAAAAAAAACTGTTCTTAGAGTTTGAAAAGTACTTTTATGGTTTTGTGTATGTTAGAGGATTTTGGCATTCAAGTCGGTGTTTGCAGTCTGCGCATACCAAGGCGCACATATCAGTAGAGCAGAGGTACCAGCAGCATTAAGGGATTGCAGTGGCTGCTCCTAAGGCCTGTAAATCAGCAAAGTTGCAGAGTCAGCACAGGCCGCACTTGAGCAAAAATTTAAACATCTGTTTAACTTTAGCCATGTGCTTAAGCTTCTTCGACATGAGCGTCTAAGTTAGCAGATTTTGTTTGTTTTTAATAGCTGCTCTGAGTGCTTTATTTCACTAAGGTTATTCTTTAGGATCCGAGAGGCGTTTCCATCTCCTAGGATGGAGTTTGTTCCTTAACTTCAGCCTGACTTCATGTCACAGAACAAGATGTAGGCATGCAAGTCCCAAACTTGCTCTTTCCTGTTGCTTTCTCTCCACACATCAGGTTTGCTGAGGAGAGAAGTCAGAGCGCTCCAACCTAACATGAGCTATGGCTTGTTCGCGCAAGTCTCCCTCACTGCTGGGGGAACATCTGCCCCATAGCATGCAAATAGCCTGGAAAATGCTAACTGTGCTTTTTTGTCTTTTTCAGGCAGTTCAGTATATTCAGCAATATTGAGCATATAGGCTGATTGTGTTCGTTCGGGTAGCTGAGGGACTCTAATGATGGAAACTTGCTGTGGACTTGTTCCCTCTTATTCCTCTAAGCTACAAAAAGTCATAGATCTTCCTCTGTCCTAGTTATAACAGCAGGGTCAGAAACAATCTTTTCAGAAGACTTATAGAGAAGGTATAGAGGAAAACATTCTTGCCTTGACACTGGTAGGATAAAGGAAAAGCGGATAGCAAAATACCACTGGCCTGTTCGCACCTTTCAGATGAGCTCTGTTTCCCCAAACCATGGAAATTCGTCCTTTGCTCCACCCAACCTGGAAGAGCTCAACATCTCCCCACATCCATTTATTTATCTTCTATGGGTCTAGCGTAAGGCTCAGCTGTCTTATTTACCCATTGAGTGAGACATGCTTGCTAACACAAAAGCTGTGCTTTCTTCCAAACTCCTGCGCTCACTGACTGATATTTTCTTGGAAATAGTTTTCTGGAACTGACTCTTGAAGTTCTAGGAAATATTGGTAGCAATTTCCTTTGTAAGACGTGTGCCTGCAATACCAGCCTCCTCTTTCCTCACTTACGATACATTCCAATTGCATTAAAAAAAAATGCATAATAGATTTTTCTGTCTTGGAGGTTGCGTAAAAATATTCTAAAGATATACTGATACAATCAATCCACAAGATTAAATCCTAAAATCTAGAAGATAGGGAGGAAAATAATTTTGTGAAAGGAACTACAAAACAGTGCTCAGAGCAAATAGTTCATCAAGGTTTGACCAAATGGCTTGGAAGAAGAACTAGAATCTCCTGGTTTCAAACAAAACTGCCTTTGTCAGGGCCTTATGGAGCAAGCAGGACGAAGGAAATCAGTTTCCAAGCGTACCTCTGTGATCAGGAATGTGAACCTGAACAAGATATGAAACAGCATCTGCTGAGGCGGAGCAGCTAACGGCGGCGTTTAGGGCTCAGGTGAAACGGATCCTGAGCAGCTCTGCCAGCAGGTAGGAGTGGAGAGGGACTGTCAAATCCAGCCTTTCTAGGAGCCATACACAACTAAGGGTAATGAGAAACTAGAAATCAAAAAAGTAGGTCAGCCTAGTGTAGGGACACAACCTGACCTGAAGCTCACCCCGTCTCTGCGTGTGTATGTGGACGCTGAGGACCTACTGGGGTTTGTTTAGAGGAAATTGCAGTCGGGTGCGGAATCTGGAAGCATCCGTCTTTCAGCTCCTTGTCTGTGCTGATAAGGGAAGAATCCTGTGCTGCTGTATCCCAGCCCGTTGCTCCTGACGAGCTGCACGTCGTGAGAGGCCGTCTATCACTTTCTGGTTGTCACTCCTATACACTGGGGGAGAGGAGTGGGCAGGGAGGGGGTGAGTGCTGCCCACGGGGCCTCTGCGTGTGGAGCCGAGGGCGGCAGCCGGCTGCGCGGGTGCAAGGCGCTGGGAGCACTGGCCTCGGCACCTGCTGCCTGGCCCTGGAGCTGCCGTGTGAAGCCAGGCATGGAGAAGCGACTGCGGGTTCCGGGTCTAGAGAGCTGTGGGAGTTAATAGTTATTTGGCTTTAAGCATGGACACACTGTGCTGGGCTGGGCTGCAAGCGTTTCCCCTGGGCCCTGGGGCGCCCTGAGGAGGCTGCGGGCGCCGGCGCTGCCCGCTGTGGCCCCGCGCTGGCCGCAGCCCCGCACTGAGGCTCCCCCTTCCTCTTGCCGCACCCAGGACCCTCTCTGCCCATCAGGAGCGACGGCAGCTGGGCCACAGGCACCGAGGCTGAAGAGCGAGGTTTCCAGCCAGGCCCTGCGTTTCTCTATCCCCTTTCTTGTGCGCAGACAGTGATGGGCACTGAATGCCTTGCAGGCTGGGCATGGGAAGCTAAGGAAAGGAGTACAGAGATCTAAAGCTGACTTAGCTCCAACTTGGCAGCTTAGCTACATGTACGAAAATGAAGCTGTGAAGCCATCAGCAATGACTGTTGCACAGCTTGTTTCATGTTTCCTCATAGGAGAACATGCCTCTCCTAGGCCCTTTGCTGACTGCAAGTGGGTTTTGTTGTGCCACCTGATTTTTCTTTAGATCTTTCTTTTATTTAATGTAGCTGTAATTTTACAGAAATCCATCCCATGTATTTCAATAAAATCACAAGGAGGACTATTTTCCACACTCCTGTTTGCTGCACTGGATGATACAAAATAGAACTGCTGGAATTAACTCAGGCAACATGCACTGTACAGAATCACAGGTACTGAATTTCTACACTTGATATGCTAATAAAGACTTCTTTTAATGGTACAAACTGGCATTTCACTTAGGTTGGACATGATGAATGGGGCATGAATGAAATTCATATTTGAAGGTTGCGTGATTAAATCTAATTATCCGGTTTGCTTGCCAAAGCGAAGCATGTACATTGGTACTGAAAATAGGCATGTAGATGTTGTAGCTACAATTTAAATATGCAGTACGTCCTCAGCATTTCATGATCATGAAATGCAAACGGTACAGGGTCAAATATAGAGTTGTAAGCACTACGGCATGGCTACCACTCTCGACAACTAATATGTGATAGGATAAAGCATTTCCATCAAAGCAGTGATTTNATGTAGATGTTGTAGCTACAATTTAAATGTATTTCATGATCATGAAATGCAAATGGTACAGAGTCAAATATAAAGTTGTAAGCACTACAGCATGGCTACCAGTCTTGACAACTAATATGTGATAGTATAAAGCATTTCCATCACAAACAGCGATTATGGTCAGTCAAGGTTTGAAAAGTATCAGCTTTCATGGAGGAATAACTGTTTACCCCAGATTTTATGAAGACTTAGGTAGAGTGAAATACAGATAATACTCTCTTTGCCAAGAATCAATATGCATGTGTAAAGGTGTGGTTCAGAAATGATGTGGTTCAGCAGCAACCACACAACTAACTTCAGTAGGTCTAGAAAGGGTAAAAACAGTAATTAAGTTATAGTAATCAGTTGTATTTGCTTTATAAGCTTCATAGGTTGTGAATCTTCATGGGAAGGTTTCAAGGAATAAAGCCCTATGTTAAATCACATTTTATATGCTTGGAAAGAAGGCCAGGGAATGCAGTTTTGGAGCAGTCTTGCTCCACTGCGTTTTCAGCTATGTCCAAGAGTTTACCAGAAATTCTGTGGTCCTCACTTTGTTGACTCTTAGGAGATTTATTGCATCTAAGGTAAAGGAAATTAATGAATCAAACTATTGATTTTATTGAGAACATAACAATGAGGAGGTAAGTTGAACCTCTGCTTCTTGAGATGGACTGTAAGTGAATATTCAAGAATACTGTACAACTTACAAAGACAACTGGGGTAAATACCTATAAATTCAAACTACATACATTTTTTTTCCATGAAACCATTGTGACGAGTGCCTCAAGTCACAGTGCTAGCTGCAAACAGATCAGCAGTGGAGAACATGGGTTCAGTTGCACAAGTGAAGGATCGCAGCAGTTGCTAACTGCTTGGGCATAAGCTGCACCCAGTACAACTCCAGGATGCAATGAATTATCTGTCATAAACTGTCCTAATTAAGTCTACTAAACAAAAAGAGGCCAGTAGTTAAGGAACAGAAACCTCACTGTGGGTGTTAGAACTTTCTCTGTAAGTCACTGGTGTCCCCTCATGTGCAGACACTAGCAGTAAGAGGTAGCTACAACAGAAGACGGACTGATTTTTTGGAGGGTTGGAATCAACTTTTGGAGTGAGGGAATCAACTTTGAAACTGGTTTTATAGTTGAGCATGAATTTAGTAAAGCCAAAATAAAGCTAGTTGGTTCACAAAAGTAAGAAAAAGATAAGCTATAGAGTTATAGTGTCTTTAAATGTTTGTTACTGTATTGTTTCTGCACGTGTCTGCCCTAAGAAGGTACATAGGAAAAGTTTTCATTCCTCCTTCATTTAAAACTAATATGTTTAGATCTGGTAAGACCAGAGCAGAGAGAGGAGAATGACAAAGCTGTGGGAGCACATTCTGGCATTTCTTACCCGTGCTGCCAAGGTCAGGGTTTCGATGAGGACTGAAGTATTTGAAACAAGCAAACAAAGCAGAGCAAAAGCAGGACTTGTGATGAGATGCAGAGCATCCAATGGAAACAGAAGTAGCTGTAGACTTGCTCATAATGTAATGGAGTGACACTCCAAGTAAAGGAAATCACTAAGGACAAGTATCCTACAGTGACCTGGAGGGCAGGGAATCTGATCCTTTGGTTGGAGTTTCGCACAAGATGGTGTGAGGAAATGGAGAAATTTAGAGTATGAGAGAGAGATTGTTATCAGTGAACTGTCTCCTGTTGGATGTGACCTGCGCATTCTGTTGGACTGGCCTATATAAACTTTCTTAACCAAAAAAAGACCATTTTCTTCAAGTGTTCTTGGGCTGAATCCTGATTCTTTCGCATAACTAGTTTTGCATGTTAATGTGAAAGGGTAACTGTCTGGGTAAACAGCAAAAGGCAGAGAATACAAGGTATCAAACAAGACCTTTTGTTTTTAAATCTTGGCACTCAACCATGAGCAGGGGTTCATCTAAAGCAATCTCCTGTGCAGTAATACAAAACATGCTGCAAAAGCCTGTGATAGGACAGTAACTCATCAGATGAACCATGCTACTTTGTGCTAATTGGTCTTCTGTGTTTCTTACTGCCATATTTACAGCATCATAACTGTCCTGTGGAGACATCAGGTATCTTGGTAATCCATAGACAATGTTCTGGTAGTACCAGTAGCCACTTATTAAGCAACTCTGAAGCCTCTCTGCAGAAACCTATCACAAAAAGTCCATGCTGCATGGGCAAAAAGAAGGGTTTCAGGAAGAGTATATTGCTTTTAGTCCAATGCAAATGCCCAATTTATAGGACCCTCACCACAGTGGTACTAGAAATTTTTCAGGATAACAAAACTCCATATGCTATGTAAGTGTACAAAGAGACTATCTCATTTCCACCCCGTTACAGAGGCTGCCCAGTTTCACTATTTGCCCTGTGTTGAACCAGCCAAGAAGGAATGCAGCATTTGAAAGCAGCATTTGCCATGTATGCACTGCCACCAGCCTGGCACTTGTACTGCCCTCTGCAGAAGGTGCCAAATGAATTTGAAGTGAGCAAGCTGTGGCTATGTTAGCAGAAAAAACAAATCACTTAAAGCTATTTATCCTTAAGAAAGCCACTAAAACATACACATTTGCAGCCATGTTGCACTGAGAACTCTGCTTGAGTAACGCTTTGGAACTGCCCTTGCTCCAAGTCTACCAACTGAGATACAGTATCATTTGGTAATAGAATAAAATTCTGGAAGTCTTAAAATGTATTAATTTCCTCTAAAATACTGCTGCTGTAGAAAGTACCTTCAAGTGCCTTCCAAACAGTCTTTGAATTGCTATGATAAATTGAACAAATACAACTAAACTTTTTTTTTCTCCTGACTTTTATGATCTTGTTCCCCTTTCAATGCAAACACTTCTTTATTTTTTTTTAAACGGCAGCTAGTTCAAAAGAGGGCGTTGTCTCAGGAATACTTGTTGGCAAGTAAGAGAGCTACTCTGTAGGGCTTTTTTTCTGATAATGGTTAGGATGCTAGGAAAAGACTCTTCATAAAAGAAGTATTTTTTCTTTGGAAATCATCTTTGCAATACAAAGCTTTACTGCAACCAGAGCAGGTTACAAACGCCACCATTGGTTCCCTCGACTTTCTAGTACTGCAAAATCACAACGCATTGATTCCTCTGTTGTGCCGCTCAGAGGAGCTGTTGAATGAAAATCCCTTTAAAACTCCACCTTCAGGTCCACTCTAGCTCTTGACCCTTGGAACTTGGCCAGGTAGTGGCCGGTTGTGTAAATATTTTCACAGCCCATCAGCCCTGGGGCTGCAGTGCCAGAGGAGGGAGGCTTGTGAAGGCCTCGAGAGGCACCTTGAGCCCCCCGCTGCGCCCATGTGGGTAGCAGGCAGTGCTGCCACTTCTCGGCCAGCAAGAAGCTGTCCAGGGTGCCTGCTAGCAACCTCCAGCCTTCCGAGATCCATTGGATAAGGAGAATACTTAGTATACTCAACCGGAGTATGGTTTTCAAGTTTTTTTTCTTATTCGTGAAGTATATTATTGAAAATAAGCTCAACACTTCACTGAGCCTAAGCCCAAAAGCAACAGGTCTACAAGCTCATTAGGATTTAGATTTTCATTTATCTATTATTACCAGAGCTACCCAGAAAACTTACCGGTTTTGCTGATGCTCCTCAAGCTCCTTTAATAGGATGTCTCCTGTTTCCAAATCATAATATGCGACTAACAGGAAAAAAATACTGTAACCTTAAGGTGTGCCATAATTTTCTTCTCTAGCCTTACTTACTACAAAAAGTAACCTTGTCGTCCCCTGCCAGATACACAGCAGGATTCAGGATTTCTCAGGATTTGGTGTATTTTTTTTCTTTTCTTTTACAAGTTCATAGGGTCTTTTTCAGCCTTTTTTGGGATCTGACCAATTTATTAATGTTCCTGTCATAGCACGTCCAGAACCCAACAGTAATCCAGCTGTAGCCTCCCCACTGCTGCACATGTGTTGCAACAATGTTGTCTCAGCCCTTTCATTGAATTGCATCTATCAGAGCTGGAGATTCACAGTCAGTTTATAAGCATCTCAAGCCGCATAATTAAAGTTTAAAGGAATCTTTGAGATTCCTAAACCTGTTACAACTCCCTAGCTTGAGAGTTATGGATCAGTGGCAACTACTGCTCATGGCTACTGTATTTTCTTGCTGTTTTCTATTAACCTTTTAATCAAAATGGTAATTCCTTCTCACTCCAAACAGACCCATTTGCATTTAACATTTTACTTCTGGTTTTCATCCTTTTGTGAAGTGCTAAAATGTGCTCTTTCGAGTATATATTTATTTTCATTTTACTTAAAATGAAACAATAACAAAAAACAGAGACAATGTTGCCTGTAACTTGCTATCAAATACACAGAGCTTAAAATTGCCTCTCTCAGAATTTTATTTCCCCCCCAGACACCATTGGCAGTGATCCTACTTTGGCTGATAAATGCCTGCAGGCATAGCTATATTGCACTGCTTGCAGTAAGGAGCTTCTCAGAGCAGTGCCTAGCAGCAAAGCTCAAGTCACTTACAAAGTTGACCAGAGATAGTTGACATTTTTGCTTGTTGTCAGCTAGTGCTCTCATAAGACCAGAGACAGCGTGAGTGAATGTAGGAGGAAACAATACATCTGCAGACACTGGCAGACAGAATCGCTTGCCAAATTTGGCCACAGTTCCTTTAGATAAATAATTTCTCAGTGACGTGCTGTGTTGAAATTATATAAACAGCAGAAATTACTAAGACCTGGGCCCCAGGGTTTTGTGGGTTTCAAGATTTTCTGCAATCAGTATTCTGACATCTGCAAATGTTTTTCTTTAACAGCTGATGCCAGGAACAGAGCAATATTACCCTCAGATTGTGCATGTTAAAGATTTTAAGTATATAGAAATAATTGCTGTTCAGCCACAGCCCTGGTGAGGATTTCTACACTCTCATAACCACCAGTGCATATGTGAAGGCTTTATAAAAGTTATCAAAGCAGCAACCTCCTCTGCAGAGTGGCTTGTAACCTTTTATAGCAGCAACTCATTAGTATTTCAAGAAATGTATACAGAAAGACATTGCACTAAACTTCAGTCCCCCAAAATTATCAGACATATTTAGAAAAGTAGTTGCTGCACAGCTTGTCTTGCACAGTGAAACTGCAGGTTAGAAGTTAATGAGTTTTTTGCCTACTTGGGACCTGGCAATAAACTAGATTACAACCCTGCAGTGAGACCTCCTTGATAAACAAGGTGCTTCCACTCTAGTATCCAGCTGCGCTATACCCAGCTGAAAAGCATTTTCCATCATTGGAAACAAATCTGCACACCAGTATGTATCATCCTGAACAAAAACATCTCACAGGAAACCCCTACTCAACTAACTCTCTTGTTTACACAAGCATTTCTAGACAATCTTCTGAAGTTATAAAAACAAATCCTTTATTGAACAGATGCTCTGTGAATATCAGTTTCCCTAACAGACATTGACACCTATGCAGGTCACAGGAGACAGGCCCCAGGCAGTAGTTGGTGCCTAGTGACAGTTCCCAATGTCACCCTGGAACTACAGGCTGTGCAAAATGCATCATGGCACTTATCACTATTGCCTCTGTAGAGAAGCACAGATGGGGAGAAGTGTGCTTTTAAAGTGTGCTTTTGAAGCAGTTACCTTTCCTTCTGATGATACAACCTCCACTGCTTGGCCTCTCCTCTAGCAACATTCTCAAAGTAAAAGCATTTGCTGAGAACAATCTGAACAAACTTAACACTTCACATTCTTTTCTAGTCTCCGATATGTTAATTCATAACAAAGCAAAGATATGGAAGTATGGAAAAGTGTTTTGGAAGCACTTTTCTCATTTCAGTTAATACTTTAAGGCAAATTTATAAATTTTACCAGACTATCTTGAGAAGTAAACTCTGAGCTTGTGAAGCTCTTCTGTGCAGCTTTTGATCAACATTGATTTTTGTCACAGAAGAGGTATGCACAGTAATAGCACCTCAAAAGTCTCCTAGGATAAGATCACACTAGCAATGTTTATGTGATACTCACATTTGCAAGTATTTAAGGTGAACTTATCTTGTATAACTGGACTGCAAACATCAAAGCTCACTAGTTCTGTGTGCAGTATAATGCTGTGTAAATGTCAAAGGCCACAAGGAAAATATAACTACTCTGTATCTTATTTTCACATAAAAAGATATCAAAACAATAATAGAATATGGTATCTTCTCAAAGTTTCATATTTTTAAAAAAAGGATGCAGCAAAGCCTCTTTTGCAGTTATTCTTGTTGCAGGGTTTAAGTCCAGTAACTTATCAAGTAAGTCATAAGCATCATCAGGAACGTGATCCCAACCTTTCATGTCTGTTGCCTTATTCTCCAAAGCACCTTCACCTTCCTGACAGCTCTGCAAGTGCTGAACTTCTTTTCCGAGCGTTTTCATAGCACAATGTTTTTCTGTTTCCAGGGGTAAAGCCAGGTCGTTTGGAGAATCGCTATGCAGAGCGCCCTTGGATCTGGTAAGGCTGCTGTTTGTTCCTCTCAGCTTCTCACAGAGGGTTCTTAAATTTTGTGCTGGGACCTCTTGGGTACACAGAACAGATTTGCCTAAAAATAATTTTTAAAAAATTAAAAATGATAAACCCTTTGTCTAAGCAATATTTTATTATGCTTAGTATTCAACCATATCTTTTAAATTTTGTTTGAGAGACATTCATCAATATCCTTGAGGCATACCTGACACCAGCTGAAGTGCCATGTTTCAAAAAAGAAAGAAACAAACACCCAAACCTCAGGCCTGTTTTACAGCAATGGCCTCCTTTCTCAGTGTTTCCACCAAATGAAGCCAAAAGGATATTGTGTCAGTTCTGCTGTGAGGAAAGCTGTAAAGTTGTTTGCTTGGGTTTGCTCATAAAATCATGTAGTGGCATGTTGTCACCCACCCTAACAATGTACACAGCATCTTTTTCCATTCCAAATGTCATCTGAATAGAATTGGAAAAAATAAGCACCCACTGCAGTCTGTTACTTTCATTCCCAATCTAAGTAGCTGTGCTTGGAGAATGAGAATTAAGGCTGCCAGGTTTGCTGGCAGGTATCAGGTGCTGCAGTATTTTGGCTTGCAGTCAATTAGGGGAAGGATGTATGTATATTCTTTAAAAACAAAAACAACTGGCCCTTCTTTAGGGGAGGAAAAAAAAAAGGTTGACATCATCTAAATATTAAGTCATATTTACTTAAGACTTCAGGGCAAGTTTTGCAGGAATAGAAACATTACCTCAGGAATTCTAACTAATTCCAAAAGAAATCATTAGTTGGCAAATTTCACCTCAAGTGGCCCTGATGCAGTAAAAGACATTACACAGTCAGGCTGGGTACGCCCTAACGTGACAAATTATAAAAGGCATAAAGACAAAAATTTAATTCTTGCATTTCTAGATTAGTACTAATGGTTGGCAGTATTACATGCACCTCCGACATGACTTTCAAAGCTGAAAATTTACCTTCTTAAAAGAAGATAAAAAAGTGCATTTTGAGGCACCATATCATATAGCAGACCAACATGAATTTTCCCTTTTCCCCCATAATTTAGGTTCACATACCAAAAGTTTTAGCAGCTTGAATGGTTTCTCTGGATCCACGAACTGTCATTATTTGTGCCAAAGCAGTTAAATCATCACTTGCTTTGTAAAATGGATACCGTCCACTGAGCAGAGAAAGGAATATGATTCCTGCAGACCACATGTCGATTGCTGCAATTGAAAGAGATCTTAGTAATAAGCACACTTGCAGCTTCCTCACAAAAACAGCTTTCTTTAAAAAGAATTATGACCAGAAAAGATGCTAACCGAACAAGTTTCTTATTGACTTTGGTTACATTTGATAACATTTCAACAAACAGTAAAAAATTGCTATAATTAAATATAAAAATAATTTCTTGCTTTGATGCAGGAGAAATGTTTAGATTTTTCTGCAGAATTGCTCACATGAGTAATTTCACTCATTAAACTTAAAAAAAAAAAAAATGCACCAAACTATGCAGGATTTGTTTTAATTGTGAATTAATCTTATCACAAGTAGGGTCATTGTACTAAGTTTTAATTATTATTTAATTTGTTTCAGCTGAAGAAAATAACATATTAGAACATAAAAATAATTTGCAAGTGAATGTGAATATTATTTTTGGGGAGGCTTAGGCTGCCAAACGGAGTACTAAAAAGCTTATCTTATTACAGACTTTGTCCCCCTCACTTGAAATCACTTAACAAGATAGCCAGTTTAAGAACTGTAGTAGTGAGGAGTTATTCATCACTTCCATTGCTTTATGAAGAGTACAGAGAGTACTCTGAGGAAAGAAGCCAAAGCATGATGGAAACTTCAGTGCTGAAAGCTATGAAAATACCTGTCTGCCATAATTTTTTGGCTCGCTAATTTGCACATTTTGAGTGAGAGCAAGGAAAGTGAGAAAGAGAATTCTCTGAAATGCTAAAGATGAAAATTAATGGTTGGAAGATAAAGCCAGTTGTTTCTCTTAAAAAATAAAAGTCAATAATTAATTCGCATATTATAGTGAGAGGCTATCAGCACAAGACTCTGAAAACAGACTTCTAAGTTGACTTCTGTTGCAAAAACAGATTTAAAAAAATTAAAAATAAATCTGAGCTAATTATGGGTACAATTTGCAATGGAAGAATATTGCATTTTAACAGTTCCCATTAAAAAAATTTTACTAGTAGCGTGTCACCGCTGAGCTGATCATGCTAACTTTTTGCAGCATCGTGTATCACCTCTCTCTACGTTGAGGTGCTGAATTGGTTCAGGGCCTCCCCCTCCCAAGTGTGAGTGACAGGAGGGGCCGCAGGAGCTGTATGTGGCCGTGGCCGGGAGCTGGGAGCTGGGGTAGTCGGGTGGCTCCAGAGCCAGCTGAGCCCAGCTGGTCACTTGGCTCCACACAGAGACCAGGGCCTGGGGCAGGATCGGCAGCACAAGGAGGTGACTACAGCAGTCCCAGATGGAAGTGAGCAAGGAGATTTGTTAGCTCAAATATGACATGATCTCATAAATTTTAGTATTACTGTAGCAAATGCTAATTAAGCCCCTTGCTGACACAATATACAAGCTCTGCACCACTGACTCGGTGCTCTTAGGGGTATCAGTCTGATTTACCCAGATTTTCTATAATCCTGCTCTCTATTACCTTAGAGAACAGAAAACTGGCTGAAGGCATATTTAAGACTACTATGTGTCTAAGATTTCCTAGGTATGTCTTCTTGCTGCCTGAATTCTGTCTAGACAGCTTTAGAGATTGTCTAAATTTGTCCTGGATTTCTGGATGTCTTCTAGCCCATAAAGTTGGCTGTTATAGCACAGGCACTCCAAACAGGTTGCCATACCTCTCCATATCCCAGTTGCGCCACAGCCCAGATGATGTTTAAAAAAAAAAAATCATTAAACTATCTGAAGATGTGCTGACCAAGTGTATAGTAAGTCTACTCTGAGTGTGTATACACACTTAATTTAAGTGCTGAAAATTGCCAATTTTCTCAAAAGGCATTCAGCAAAAAATGGATGGAAACCATTATTTTAAATCCACTTTTTGAAGACATTTGTGTTTATCTCCCTTTTTCAGAAGTTAAAACTCCTGGTCCTGTATCTAATGTTTAATAGTCAGCTTTGCTTTTATTGGTCCTTCATTTTCCAGATAGGCACAACCTCTGCCATTTTAGCTGCATCAGCTAATAGATTACTTTTTTATTTTCTTTCAAATTTACCAGGCTACTGGAACTTACTTGTTTGATAGTAATTAAAATCTTAGTTAAGAAATCTGTGAAATTTACATACCAGCTTCTAAAAAGCACCATCAGGAAGGAGAAACAGTCTGATAAAAAGCAGTATTGACTAACCAACTCTTTAAAAATGCATTTGCAATCATAACATTAATTATACTTGCTATAAAAGCAAACTGTATGTGATAATTTCTCTAGAAAATTCTAATGTCATTCCTACTCCCAACTACTTTGCCAAATGAAAAATCGTGAATAAAACGAAAAAGCTTGATAAGACAGCTTTGTTTCTTTTTAAAAATACACGATAATGAACAGCTGTATATGGCAGTACCCTCCAGATAAAGATATATTCAAATTGCAAATGCAGAATAAATATTCTTAAGAGTAAAAAGAAGCTCAGTAATGAACATTTAACAAAGATAAACAGGAAATGCTTGAGCAGTGTTAGAAAGGATGATAAAATGAACTTCATATGTAAGCAGAAAAATCCCATGAAAAGACAACATGATATAAATAAATGGAGTCAAAAGCTGAAAAAAGGCAGGGTGTTATGCAGTACCTGTTGTCTGAGTGGGGCACTTGGTTAATACTTCTGGTGCTCTGAATCCAGGTGTTCCTGCCCTTGGAGCAACTTGCTGACGCCTTACAATAAAAGAGAGAAATATGTTTAGAATATAAAAATTGATAAATAAGTTCTAGTTATAATAATGTTTAAAATTACTTTTAGACTATACTTCTGCAAGATGCATAAACAGCTTAACCCTGTTTTATTAAGGTTTTGTAGAGCTTTAAGTATGTTAAAATGATTTATCATAAATACTATCTAGCATATGGTAACAGCCTTATTATTATCATATTTATATATTATCTAGCATTTTGCATGCCTTTTTAAAGACAATTTTAGTTTCATTCAAGGGCCACGTAATTTTTGCTAGACTTGTACTGTCACAGGAAACTCTGAAGTTAAGACTAATTAACCAAAGGCAAAAAATGCACTAGGCTCTTGGAGTGGAAGTTCTGGTTTTATATTAATCTATAACAAGCTAAAATTTGCTACTTCTGAGCACAAGTGTTGACAAGAATTTAAATTTTTGTTCACTGAACCCTAACTGTGAGATTATTCTTACTAAAATATATTTAATCTCCTTTCTACAGCCATCCTGTATATAATATCTTACTTACCTTACTTCTGTGGGCCAAGTCTAGTTTCAGACTCATTTTTCCTCATGTTTGGTAATTCAGAGGTATTTGATATCGCTGTATTTTGTCAGTAGGGAAGAGGGACCCCACAATATCATAACTGTCCCTACTGGGCAGAATTCTCTGTATAAATCTATGTTCTCTAATGCAGTAATTGAGGACAATGGATGATCATAATTAAAAATAACTGCATAGAGCTGGATTTGAATCAAATATTCAGATTCTTTGATGTCTATATTAAACAAACACCTTTGCTTAAATTAACAAATATAAAATATTGTCCTTGTCCTTTCCTCCATTTGTTAATTTCTAAAATATAAACTGCTTCTGAGAAATCTTTTTAACTCAGGCTCTCAGAGGGCGGGTGTCCAATCACTAAACTTTAATCCATTTGGTGTGGTATAGGTCAATTAGATAACTAATAGATAAAAACTAGATTCCTTGTCTACTCTAAGTGTGGTAATTAACTCAAGTGACTTACTAAACACAGGTAAGTAGAAAATTAAATATTGAAAAAAAAGATAGCAGTCAACCAATTATTCTATGAACTATGTTTGTTTAAGAAGAGCATACTCAAGAGTTTTAAGAGTTGCACAGATCAAATGTTATCTTCCACCTACTAAATCAGCTGTCTAGTAAATCTCAGTTTCTAATCTTACTTGACAGCAAAACAGACAATTTTACAACAGTATCAAAGCAAATTACCTTGAAAGGCAAACGCTGCAAACTCTATCTGTTGCATAACAGTCACAGGTCAGGTTTGAAGGACAACCACTGGCTGCTTTTCTGGCTGCCCCATTGCTTACTGTTTTGGTAGAAATAATCTTCTTCTTGATTACTAACTTCCTAGATGAAACATCAATTATCTTGGATTGCTTTACGAGCTGCAATATAGATATTTTAGAGTAAGTGAAATATTTAAGAGTCCCTTCCTGTATATACAATTTAATAAAGACAGAAGAGGGGCTCAGCAGTAACAAAATGCAATCTGAGGACACAAGACAGCAAATTTTTCAACAATATCACTACATCAACAGAATCCATGCTGAAGTTTTCTGTATGTCCTTAATTCTCCTTTAGAAAATATTTTTCAATGATTACTGGACATCAATGGTCATGGTTTTCTGAAGTTACAACATAATTTGTATTTTTCAAGCTATTATAGTGGTTCCAGAATTCTTCTCATTCAAACAGAAGTGAAAAGAAATACTGAAGCAACACACTGGTAGGTAATTCTAATTCTACCAAGAGATGGCTGTTGGCCAAGCTCTCTAATCTAGTTGGGGTTTCCCCCACCGCCTTCTCGCATTACATTTTAATTATAAAAAGTATAGGAAAATGTCCATTACAGATTTATTTTCTCTCTTCAACTGTTGAATATAAAGGAGGTTTCAAAAGATACATTTAGATGCATCTCAATTTCACAGATACTTGTGTAGAAAAATACATTAATCAACATATGAACAAGATCAGTTAGGAAGACAGTTATGTAACTAGCTCCTTGAAGTTTCAAAAAGAATCGAACAAGAAATGAAAAATTCTTCAAGCCCTTCAGTAAGGGCTCACTTGACATTCTGCTCAAAAACTTTTAAGACTGGACACTAGGATCCTGTGGACCTACAGAAAATTACTTCTCCAACTTCTCAAATATGAAACCAATTGCTCTTATTTACAGGTTATTTTTCTTACTTTTGTACTAGAGTTGTCCTGGCCTGTGGAAGTAGAGACATTGAAATTCCTCTCTCCAAAGACAGAGCGCTGGACAGAATGGTGTGCAGAATCCTCCTACAATACCAAGAAAAGGACAATAAGGATCATATCTAACACATCAGCTGGATTCTGACAGTTCTAAAAAGAAGTGTGAAGTGACATAAAACAAGAACAGCTGCAGAGTAAGTCATTTTAAGCCATCAGTTTACTTTGGATGTAGAAAACATTGTCTAGACAGAACAGCAAACATGCTTACAAAACAAATCACACCTCAAAAGTGCCCCAAGACAATTTGAATGTCATCTGTACTGCATTCGTTATGCAACTAAGCAGCTAAACATAGATGAATATTTATTGTGTTAAGGAGGACTTTCACACCATGTCACTAAAATGTTAGTGTTCCAAAAAGATACGAGGCTCTCTGAATAATAACCCACGAGGATTTTATACAGCCTGCAACACTGTATTATAACTATCAGATACTGAATAATGCCAATAGAGTATTACATAAACTAGCTACCTCTGTGTGCAAACCGTGTTTCTGTGCATGTTGCCATCCTGCAAGATACACACACAGAGCTTTTGTTCAAGTATTGCATCTCCCCCTGTTGGATGAAGGAATACATTAAACATACAACGATATTAATGAAAAAGACTGAGAACCTTTCCTCCTCTTCCTTGCTTAATCTGTGCTTTTGAGAGCAAGCTGGACCTTTTATCAGATGCTTTTGAGGCTGACTGTTGTGCTATCTGTTTAGGTGCTGTGACACTGAGAGAAACCCCATTTCCCAAGGTTACAGTGGGTTTACTTTGCAAACAACTTCCCTGCTGGCCTTCAGACTGGGTAGTTTTGAGAAGTTCAATTTTTGTATCAGGGGTTCCTTGTGCCAAGCCAAAATCTACCAAGGCATACCTAGAAGACATAAATTTAGAATTAAGATTTACAAGGATCAACCAATTCTATTTACTACTCATTACTTATTCATCTTTCTTCCATATTATACTTGGTATGTTACTTAACCATAGTTTTCAGCACTACAATCCTATTTTCCTCCTCCCTTTTTTCATATCTTACCTATCCCTCAGTTTTTATCCCATACGTATCTTAAGTTATCATCTCGTGTCCTGAAATTTTACAAAATGCATTCTTTCTCAAATAACTGTGATAACTACTTTCAGCAGCTCCTTTCTAGGTCCTAGTCCTACAGCTCATAACTACCTCAGGCAGCTGCTAACTACAAGCAACTTGACTCTTGAAGGATTCCTGTGGACAGAGGCTCAACTACCATAGTGAAGATGGACAGACACTTTAACAATGCTGAGAGCTTTGCCTAACTGCAGGTGATACTGCAATTCACTTGTCTCCAAACAGGTAGGACTACATTAGCTTGCAAAGAAAAAATACCTTATTTTTTAGCTTTAATACTTAAGCACGTTATGCAGATGGAAGGAAAAAATTCCAAAGTCCAAATTACTCTGTTCTGCCAAGGCTCACATTCCCCAATGAGATCACAACAGTCATCTGGGCAGACTTACTCTTTTAGCCGCCTGTTGTAGAGGAAGTTACTGGGCTTGACATCACGGTGAACGATACCGAAGTGATGAATGCGCCTCAAAGCTTTAAACAGGTTAAACATGTATTCTCTCACTTCTTCAAAGGAAAGAGAATTCAAAATGTCCTGAAAGATAATTTGGATACTGCAATTATGCAACTGTTTTTTTTAATTAGAAAGCTTCACTACATATATAAAAAGTTTGGGACTCACCAGGAAGGATTCATGTTCCAAATACGGCATAACAATAACCACATGATCATTTTTCCTAAAGCAGTATTTAACTCCCATAACATTATCTTGTCCCCTGAAAGAAAAGTAATGTCACTGAGTAAAGACTAAGAAAAGGGATACTTATTTTCCTGTATTTCTTAAAAACTTCAGTCATACTTTCTTTCAAAAAAGAATCTGACAGCAGTCTTAGCAACTGTCCACAACTACACTGTTGCCATCTCATTCCTCTGTTCCATTTTAGTTCTGCGGTTTGCATTGAGATAGTCCATAGATTATCTGGGGCGCCATAGATTGTAGTTAGGACTGTGCTTAGATCCAGGATGCAATTTTCTTGCTACCAACTACTTTAAGGTGCTAGTATTCAAACTGCATGCTTTGTTATCAGTACCATCTGGCAACATATTGGTACCAATGGTACCATTCATTTTAAATACATATTTTCTGAGGAAGAGATTTTTCTTCCCAACCATTTCAGAATTGGAGTATTTCTTATCATATAGCACATCGCAGAATTTCTAAAATGGAAAAGTAAGAGCAGAAATTAGAAAACGACTTACTTACCCATCCATTGTCAGTAAGACATCCATTTTTTATTTGCCTTTTCTATAAAGAATACAAGTTTGCATGGCTAGAAAAAGCTAGAGTGACAAAACAAGCAAACAAGAAACTCTTACTTACGTACCCTGCTACTGTGAGGCACTGAAGTTCAGCAGCAATTCGCAGAGGGTGACTAGTTGGAATCAAGTGCTTCAGAGCCATCTTTTCCTCATATCCTGCTTGTAGCTGTGCTGTGGCCAAGTAAACAGAACTAAAAGTACCTGTAAAGGAGGAGGAAAATGTTCTCTTCAGCATTTTAATTAGTTCAATTAAGATATTACAGAAGTGATCTATCTATTCACAGTTCTATAACGTACTTGAAATTACCTCAAAAGCAGATTCCAGGAGAGAAGAATGCATTTTTTTCCACTACTAAATTCAGTGATCTTGTATACAAGACTTTCACGTCAGTGAAAATGCAAATGTAACACTGTCTAACTTGCCTGGGACACAGAGCTCTTTGAATGTAAATTTCCTGTCTTTGATTTGCTTTCTTGTTTAGGTAGCTTACTTTCATCTGACATCTAACTCTTCTCTCCCTGCAATGTAAGCCTACTATTTAATGCTAATCTGGAAAGCGCTACCTTTGCTAGTCAAAGCACTTCTGAAATGGCAACATTTTTCTTAATTTGGACACCGTACCTATAAAGTAACACTTCTCACATGGTGTAACTTTACTATTTTTTTTTTCCAGCATTACATAGACAAAATGTGATATACTCATTTGGAAAAGGGACCAAGGCTATGTAGTAAGCTTACCTGCCTATACTGCAGTTTTTAAGAGACCCTGTAAACCACTATGGAGGTTAATTTAGCTTGATGATCTAAGATACCTAAACACACAGGTTAAGGGTCCTTCCACATGAACGAAGAGTATAATTTTGATTTTATTCTAGGTGTTTTTGCATCATGCTGGTCTAACAGTCTGTAAAGGCATATGCACATGAGAATGCCTGCAAGCACCACAAAGTTTCCAAAATCAGTGTCTCATCAATTGGGTAGAATTGATTGTTGGTTTAAGACCTTACTTTTGGTGGTGGGATTTGCTAAAAAAGGGCCTCTAAATGGAATCCAAATCTTAACATAATACTGCAGAACAGCTGAGGACATTTTTTACAGCAACATTTGCTTCCAAGAACCAAATCAAAAGTAATATTCATGATTACAGACTTGATCTAGCTATATGACCTTATGGTAACTCTAGTCTTTTGGAATTTTGGATCACTGTGCTGATTTGAACTTTTATTTAAAAAAAAAAAATCTTTTTTTAATCCATCTAGTTTACCATCGCAGGCATTCCATCAAAAGTGGCTATAAAACAATCCAGCTTCTCATTAACGTTTTTATTCATTTAAAGTGCAGCAAAACATTTTAAAGATCAAGTGGATAAAGTTCCCAAAAGCACTTAAGTCCCTCACTTAGAAGCATCTAGGAATCTATCTATAATCACATATAGCTTTTTAATTAAAAGTATCTGTAATGGGATCTGCTGAATGTCAGGAATACACAAGTGTTCCAAACTCTGATACTCTATGTCTAAAATAAAAAAAAATAATAAAAAAGAACACTTTTAGTAAATTAGAGCAGCTAAAATAGTCCACTCTCCTCCTCCCATGGAATTTCAGTGAAAAAAAAGGTCAACTTAAAGAACAGTAGTTACATATTTCCAAGTAAAAAGAAAAAAATAATGACACGTCAAGACACATTTGCCTGAATCTGTCCCCTCAAAATGTAGTTGTCAGAACTAGAATACTGATCTGGTCAAAAATTTTAACATACCATATTTTCAGGAAAATCTATTTTCCCTACCTAAAACACATGTATTAGAATTCCTACATATACCACATATTAATAAAAAAGCACCTTTTGAGTTAGAAATACCAGAAAAAAAGCAAGTTTAAGCAAAGTAAAATAAGACATTTACCTTCCCCAATTTTATCCTTAATTTTGAACACATTTGCAAGCTGTGGCACTGCTTCATAAAGTTTTTCAATATCTTTTTTTATTCCTGCTATGGAAAAAAAGAAGGGGAAAACAGGTTAGGAATTATGTGGCTTGATTCAACATCCAAGCTGTATTTGAGATACCAAGTTATATTTCAATTCATAAAAATGCAGATTCATGTAAGTGGAAAAAATAGCAGAGGGAACCTATCCCTCCTTACATCATTACTTATATATTTTATAACTATGTTGTTCTCCATCATGCTCTTTTATAAGCTGCTACACTTTAATAAATTTTACTTTTCTGCTCCCTATCAGTTTACGGGAATGGAAAAATATCCTTAGTAAGAATTCAGATTGCTCATAAGACTTGTAATTTGAGAAAGAAAACCATATTTTTTTTTCTGAAAACACAAATCCACATCCATTAGATGCACATCAAGGATTAAAAATTTAAGGAGAGTTGTTTTGTTTTGTTTGTCTGTTTTTTAAGGTCAACAATGCAATCTCCAGAACTGTCACTTGATATAGTAATTTCTAAGGAACATGTTTGTTGCATTTAAGGTTGCATTTTGTACTGCAATCACTAGATGGCATGACAAGGATGCTGTTCACTATTCTTGTTGAAATTACGTAATTTTCCATTTTTATGAATCCTTATAATTTAAGTAGTCTGTATACCGTGCATTAGCATTCATTTCTATTGAAGCTGATGGAACAATTCCCATTTGATAGGCCACATCATATTAAAAGTTCCAGGTAGTGCCACGAAACATGAAGCTAATAAATTTGCTATTGAACTACATAGTACAAAAATGCATCAGTCCAAATATATATTTAAAGCCTAAAAAAAAAAAAAAAAAAAACCTTAAGATCAAGTGATATTTACAACATAATAACAAGGTTCTTAAATCTACATTTATTTCAGAGTGCTGAAAACTCAAGTCAGTGGTCCAGGAGTATGTAGAGGCTGTGACTAATTTCTGTAAGGGAAGAAGAAATTATTACATAGAGGTAGTCTCAAACTAATATTTGGAATGTTAATAAATGAAGAAATTGTGCATACACATCTCATCCTAAAAATGATTTAAAAAGAAATTTTACAGAAACAAGGAACTCATATTGCATGCACAAAAAGTCTATTATACTCTTATACAAGGGCAATAAGTCATAAGTAATGAGAATTATTTTCAAAATATTGCTGATATGCTAGAAATGCAGTATAGACTTGTAAGAATCCCCAAGCATGTATGTTGACTCACTTTATACAGCAATAACTCAGTTTCTGTCAATAACTGCTACAGAGCCCATCAGCTGCTCAGCTTTGCCTACTGGCTCAATTCAGATTCCTGCATGGCCAAAATTCAGTGCTGTCAGAGCACCTTCAGCTGGGTGAAACATGGTGCAAATCCTATGTAAAGCACTACCTGCCCAGAGCACTGAGAAAATGTACTAACTCAACGCTATGTTTGGTGTAAAGACCCTGAAAAGCCCTAAATGGATTGGGTTGCCTTGTGGTTAGATAATGTTCCCACAATCCCAGAATGGTTGAGGTTCAAAGAGACCTCTAGAGATCATCTAGTCCAACCCTCCTGCTCCAGCAGGGACACCCAGAGCATGTGGCACAGGGTGGCATCCAGGCAGGTTTGGAAGATCTCCAGAGAGGGAGACTCCAGAACTTCTCTGGTCAGCCTCACAGGAAAGAAGTTCTTCCTCAAACATCATTCGTTTTCTTCTGGGCCTGATTCCCCAGTTGGGTGTGTATAGATTTATATATATTTATATATATATGTATAAATAATTCCATGACTTACTAAGATGTAAAAGTATTTGCCAGAATTAAGTGAGAAAGTTGGGGTTTTTTTAGTATCTTTTTATTAAATTCTGAA
Source organism: Crypturellus undulatus (assembly GCA_013389825.1). Taxonomy (NCBI): domain Eukaryota; kingdom Metazoa; phylum Chordata; class Aves; order Tinamiformes; family Tinamidae; genus Crypturellus; species Crypturellus undulatus. Next base: position 507,688 of record VWPW01001132.1, on the reverse strand, counting down.
CATAGACGTGTAGATGACTGATAAAGTCTATCTGTTTCTACCAAATGGAGTAATCATTACATATAAGCTGGCTGACTATTCACAGTTATTAAACAAAGATCCTGTTTATATACAGGAAGCCCAGATTCACTAAGAAACCCTAAAGCCAGCACTTTACACTATAGGAGCACATGTTCACAGTCCAACTTCTCTGTTAAGAGCAAGAACAGTATCTTTATGCACCTAATCATATCTAAAGATACTTAAGGATAAAGTTTACTATTATAAGGTAAATGGCAAAATATTAATTTTGTGTATTTGATCAGAAAATTTCATTTTCAAGTACTGCCTTTCTGGAATACTAGTATCCTCTTATAACATATTCTGTAATAAATAATGGGGTCAGCAAATTGTGACAACTATTGCTGCTGAAGTTTTGTAATTATGCAGAAAGCAGGAATATGCTTGAAATCAAAAAGCAATCTGAAAAGTTTTCGTTTCATAAATTGTTTGTACAACAAAACCATATACAAACTTATAATTGATCCTAAAACTTATTGAAGTGAGAACAAAGCATGTCAGTAACAAAAAGTACTACTAGCAGTCCCTGTTTTGGCACATACCTGAAAGCTTGTTGTTCTGCTCATGCTTCCTGTGGAACTCTTCAGCCTCACGAGAGTGCTGTTCTTGACAAGGGGACTTCAACACAGCCTCCATTCCAAAATTAATCTGGACTAAAAAAAAGTTCACAACTTTTGAGGAGCACATCTGGACACCTGGGGGAGCAAACATATCTGGTAATACACTTCCTTCCCCTTCACACAGTTCCTGAAATGAGATTCAGGGAGTTTGTAGCTCCTCTGTGCTATTTAAAACTACAAAAGGTCATCCTTCATCCCAGAATAAAAAAAAACTCTATCTCCAAGACAGAGGAAGGAAGGGGACAGGAAAGGAAGACTGCAGGATAAGCTTAGACAAGTGATCTTCTTTCATCTTTAGAGTGTTTACTCATTCACATTAAGGCATTATCCTTTTCCTAAAGTTTACTTTGGAAAGCAAGGAACTTATCTACACAAATATCTGCATAGTGCAATACCTATAAAAGACTGAGTAACTGGAAAAAAGAAAACACAAATCATAATACATGCAAGAACTCCTGAGACAAATTATACGAGAGGAAAATGATTGTCTTCTCAATGTGGTAAGAATTTTTTTGCTTCTAGAGAAGAACATCAAGAAGCGTAATTCTTGTTTTCCTTCTTACCACAACAAGAAATGCATACATGCCATCTTGAAATACTTCTTCCTCATTTCAGAAATTAAATGAGCTGTAAGAGTAAAAAATTCTGTAGTGCACTTATAGTTACTCATAGTGTATAATTCAAAAACTGCTATTTCTAATTCATGGAGGGGAAAGGAGGAAAGAGGCAGAGCACCAGGGAGTAACCAGTGGTGAGCCTGGCATCATTATCTGTTACACATTATCCAAGTGGAGATCTTTGGTTGTAACTTTGCAAACTTTCAAAGTTACGGCTAACTTTTCTACAAGGAAGAAACATATTGTGAAAACCTTCAGCAGAAAGGATTTGGCTGTTTTCAACTATGAAGCTAGAAGCGTATTTTTGTCCCCCAAAAATTCTGCCTACGTTTTATCTGTTGTCCCCGTGCAGCAGAACAGTGACGGGCAGCGGCCCCTTTTTGGAAGCCTGGCTGTGGAAAGGAGAAAGGACAGAGAAGGCCAGTGGGAGATGGAAACCGTCGGAGCGAGACACCTCATGGCCCCAGGCAGGGAGATACTCCCTCTCCCAGCGCCTGAGCCTGCTCCAAACCCGACTGTCCGGGCCTGCCGGGGCTCCAGGGCAGGGAACACAGCCCGCCCGCCTCCCACTGCAGCTGCGCCGCTTCGGCACCATCCGGCCTCGCTCTCCTCCAGGGCAAGGCCAGCCACCCCCAGCCTGTTTGGGGCATGGAAGAGGAGAGCGCCCGCCCGCCCGCCGGCTGGCCAAGGCCCAGGCACAAGCAGGGGGAAGGGACTCGGCTTCTCAAGGTGTCGTTTCTGCTGAACGTGCGAGCTAGTATTTGCAGAACTGAACACCTGGAATATTTAGATATATAAAAAAATGAAAGAATGTGGATTTGGAGGCAGGCTTAGCAGTTACAAAATGGAATAATGGGATATTTAGTCAAAGACACCATTAGAGATTGAAACAAAAAAGAAAGAGGAAAACCAAGATGCTCTAGCGTCACCCAGGCCCTTGGAGTCAGGTATTAGACTCTCACATGCAGGACTGGTGGCGTTGCTCCTGCTTGGGCAGGAGATGCTGGTTCTATCACTGTTATCACTAAAACACAACTAGTCTCCCAACAGGAACACAGCTGCCGGACTGTGGGAAACGGCCCAGGGTGCCAGCCCAAAGATGATGGTAATGTCTCTATTTTGTCACTTAAGGAGCCCCTGCTGCTGGGTTAAGTCCACAGCGAGTCTTCCCCTTTCCTGCAGCTCTGCAGTGATTCCTGGGGTCACAGCTCACCCCGGGGGCCCGCTGGAGCCGCGCTGCGTTAGTGCCCCTCGCCGGGGCGCCCGCTGGGACGTGTCGCCCGCACCAGGGCGCGCTCGGCCAGGCGCAGCCTCCCCGCACCGGCTGCCCTCGGCGCACAAACGCTCAAGGCCGGCAGAAGGCACCAGCCATGCGCCCTGTGCGACCGCGGGCTCGGGAGGCCGCGAGCAGCGCCCGCTCGGGCGGGATCGAGCCCGGCGCGACACCCACAGCGCGGCGGTACCGGAAGGGGGTTCGGGGGTGCCGGGGTGGAGGTCGCCCCGTGACTCACGCGCCGCGCGGGCTCCGGCGCCGGCCGCGCTTTTCCCTCCGCCGCCTTTTGCCGCCCGCCGCTGCGCGACCAATCGCGGCCCTCGGCGGAAACCGTCGTCCCGGCCAATGGCGCGGCCGGTCGAGGAGAGGCGCGCGGCTATTGGCCAGCGGGCGGGCAGCGTCCCGCCCAAGGCGCGCGCGGGGTTGGGCTGGGGCTTCTGGCGGCGGTTGGAACCGGCCTGGTGGCAGCGGGGGCGGCAGCGCGGGCGGAGGGGCGAGCCCAGGGCTCCCTCCAGCGCGGGCAGGCGCGGGGCTGGGCCCGGCCCGGCCCGCCCTGCGGTTTTGTCGCCGGGGCTCTGTGTTAGCGCCCCTGTGTTAGGGATTGGGGGGATCCTCCCTGACCACGCACCGGCCCCCGCGCAGCTGCGGGTCTGGGTCTGCTTGTGGTGTCGGTGCCCTGTGCAGCCGCGTTCGGACTTCGTGAGTCCCATGCGCGGCCGTTGGGAAACTCCTGCCGCACTAGGAGAGGTCTGGCTTTCCTAAGCGCTGCTGCAATGCCAGACAAGCCCAGAAACAGCTCTCCGTTTGCACCGGTAATAACGGAGCATGTGACTGCTGTTTTAGTCTGATGCCCAACTGTGTAGTAAAAAGAGATTGCACAGGATACAAAATGAAAAGTAAGTAGTATCTAGAGCCTGGACCGCACTGTAGCTGCTGACCATGGCACCGGCAAGCATGGGACTAGTGAAAAAGGTTCTGTGCCTTTCCCTCTGTGAAAGGGAGGAGACTAGTGGTTTTCAATTGTTCTGATTTGTGCATTTGTAGAGTAGGTTTAGGCCTACCCCCAGTAGGCTTGTTTTCCTAAGCTATGATTTATAAGCTGTTTGCAAGGGAACTGTGACTTTGGTGTCACAGGTCATAGACCTGAAAAGGCCCTTGCTCCCTAGGGGAAAATGTGGTACCCGAGACCCTCACAAGTGGTTCTTTGGGACTGCTGACGCGCCACAGCCGCTACCGAGACTGTTAGAGACCCTCGCGTTGGGCAGGGCAGAGCAATGGGGCTCACGGCCCTGATGGTGCGAAGCAGTCGGGGAGCCGCTGTGCTGCTGCGCAGAGTGCACAAGGGCTTTGCAGCAACTTCTGCATCCCACAGTCCGTTCCTCAGCTATTATAGAGCGTTTGGCCTCAAACTCTGTCAAACAACAATGACAAGTTCCAGAAAAAAGAGGCTATTTTACTGTTAAAAGGGGTAGGATTTTATTGAAGCCAGTTAAAGAATTTGGCACCTCACTTTTTTATTTATTTATTTATTTATTTATTTATTTATTTATTTATTTATCCCCCTCTTATTTTTGTTCTAACATGAAAGCTATTCTTCTTTAATGCTAAAGGCTAGCTGTCCTGCATTGGAATACACAAGGTCTCTTGCTGACACTTGTTGCTCAGCCTCTTTGGTGTTCATTTGTTTTTTTTTTGTTTTCTCAGCAGTCGTTCTGATTTGCACATCCTGTTAAGAGCTCTAATCAACCGATGGAGTGGCTAGACATTTAGCTAGGTGAAGTATGCTCTCAACAATTATAGTTAAAGGTGAGAGTATTTAAGAGTAGGTTACAGCAAACATGAATTAAATAAGGGCTAATGGCAGAATAATGCAGGTGAAATTTTCTTCTATCTTTCACCCCTGAAATTCTATGTCAGGTAGAAGGGCTGCTTAAGCATAAATGAGAGCAAACTTGTCCTAGTGCTGATGACAGATGCCATCAATCTAAATTAACCTTGTAGGGTGGCCTACCTGCAATCATTTCTGCATAATGTATACAGTGCATTAATAATTCAAATTAATAGTTGTGAAATATCTGGAGATTACTTATGAGTTGCTGCCTCCTGGCCAGTTCAGAATTTCAGCCTGCCTCTGTGGCCTCCCTTTGTGCCTTTGAGTTCTGATAATGTAGAATCACCTTTTTTATTGTTGCCCTTTTTATAGAGCTTCCATTTTTTTGCTTTGTTCATGATGTCAATACTAGCTTTTTTTCCCCTGTCATTCAGGTTGTATTCATTCACAGCGAGAAATCCCTTTCATTTTATCTTCCTGGTCCAATATAATATCTCAGAATCTCTTTGTTCTGCCACCAAAAGCTTTGTCATTTAGACCTTGTCATTTATCTACACTGATAACTTGTAATATAATCTAATATTGTCTCTTAGAGATAATACTGCCTTATTCTTTTTTTTTTTTCAGTCTGACAAAGGGCTTGACACAGGGCTACATTGATTTTTCTTTTCTTCCTTCTTGTGTTTCTACAGAAGTTAGCCATGACTCTCCTTAAATGAAAATGTCTTCGAAACTCACCTCTTCATCAATATCTGTATTCATGTGCTCCACAAGAGTGACAAATCAGGTATACTGTTTTGTCTAGCTTTTTGTTTATTTATTTATTTAGAATGAATGTAGAATTGGTAAAGGCAATGCTTCACTTTTAGTAAAACATGAGAAATGCTCTCTCTTCATTTAAACTGGGTAAGCAGAAATCCCTTTCCTTTCTGCTGTTAAGGCAGAGAAAGTTCTAGTTCAGCACTGAGCTTCCAGTTCTTAAAACATACCTAAGGTAGAAGCTTATAACAGGTAAAAGAAAAATCTGTCAACCAAATATGGTGAACAAAATGGCATGTGCAATGCTCTGCAAACCAAACTGCCTTCTCTTGTGACTTTATCTCTTATGTTGTGTCTGTAGACTTAGAAGCCAAACAACAAGACAGGCCCACGAAGAACATTTCTTAAGGCAGACAAGCAATTGCCAAAACCAACCTCTGGGAGCTCTGTGAGAAGAAATGATCAAAATGTTGCTGTGCGATTGCATCCACCACTGCCAGAATCTGCAGGTGACTTGAACTTTTTTTTTTTCAGTCTGCTGACAGCCATAAAAGGATCAGTGCTGACACTGGAAAATGTCTGTTAACCTCTTCCTGGATCAGTTAAGCTAACATAAGTCTCCTTGTGCTTGTGCTATGATCCAACCTTATTTAAAAGAGAGGACAGAGCCAGGGAGATAATTGATGAAAGTCTCTACCGCAGACAGCAGTAGGAATGCCTAACCCCTCCCTGCTGTCAAGAACATCTGCTCATGAATTAGAAACTTAGGATTAGAAGTTAGAAACTACTTGGAAACAAGAAGCTGCAGATGCTTATTGCCCTAGCATAATATATGTATGTATATATATGTTCATTAATGTATATGTATAAATGTGTAAATACGTGTGTGTGTAGACTTACACACAGAATTCTATTTGAGTGATAAGATTAACAGTTAAATGTATTATTCAGTCTTCATTAGCCTTAATATCACATGCTAAAATTAAACTTCCCAACTTTTAATTCCTCTTTTTGTTTGTCAATATGATTCTATGGCAAATTTTCTCTCTTTAGCACCAGGTTGAGACAAATCTCTTCATGCTATTGTGCCCTTCAGGAATACTGTCAAATTCAATCACTCAGAACTCATAAGACTTCCAGTAATGCAAAGAGATTGTTTTGAAAACCAAGGGACTAGGATTTTTTTTTAACACCATTCCTATACTTCAACCTTTTTGCCCTGAAATTTGGTACTTTATTTACATGTAAGATGAGATTGCTAGCTTTGCTGTCATGCAGATGAGAGCTTCATGATGCTATGAAACTCTAGAATAATGCATTTGGATGTGGCTCTGACTGTCTATGGCGGTATTTTCTGATCAGCTAGTCCTATCTGAAATGTCAAGAGTTGTGGTGGTGTCAGAAAATATACCAGAATACAGCAGTCTCTGCATTCATACAGAGTGAGTTAAAAATAGATATAAAAATGACCTCAGGAAAAGACGCAGAGGAATTCTTGACCTTTTGTAAATTGTGTCCCATTCAAACAAAATATATTTTAATAAAACCTTTTATTTATCAAAACATAGCACCTAAGAATAATGAATGTAGGCTACGCCTACATGCTGGAGAAGTTTACAAAGGACTGAGGAGCCAACTGGCAAGTGACTGAACACAGATTCCAAGGGTGATGCAGTAGCAAAAAGAGTTTGTGCAGACCCTAATTGTGGCTTTCTTTACATGAAGATTCCTGAGGATGATTCAGATATGACGTACACAGATCTGATGCTCAGATTTCAAAAATGGTGCCCAAAAATGTGGATTGAGATTAAAACCTCTATCTACCTGATCAGAAAGATTGAAAAGTGAGTTGATAACTGTGTACCTAGGAAAAAATACTGAGTAAAAACAGCTCTTGAATCTAGCAAAGAGCAACGTAAGAAGAAGTAATGTCTGGAATAAAGCAATTTCAAAGAGTGAATTAGGTGCAGTCTCTAGTAATTATTAATCACTGTAATAAACAGGTAGGGGATATGACTTAATTCCTTAGCTATCGGTGTTTTCAGATCAAGACTGGATGCTGTCCTGTAAGATGCAGTTCAGCCGAATACGGCTTATATTGTGTTTGACTGTAGTGGGCTCAGTTCAGCGGTAATTGGTTTAAATTTATGGTCTGTAATTTCCAGGATATCAGACCAGATGCTCCAGTGTCTTTTCTGGCATCTTTCTTCTTAAGTTCATCTTTTCTGAAGTTTGTAAGTAAATCTCTATTTTCATAAAATCTCCCCAGACTCTATAAATAATTCTTTTCCTACCACCACACAAGGTCTATCTTTCCTTTTCAAGTATGTCCATTCTTTATTAGACTTTTCTGTCACACTCGTTCAGTACTGTGGCCCAGAAATATACCACTTACAGATAAAGGAAAAAGAGCTCAGAAGCATCAGCTTCTTGTCCCAGCTGATGAGATTGCTCAGCATCTCGGAGGAGCTTCTCCCTAGCCCTTGCTTCTACTTGCCACTTAGAAAAATGCACTTCAGCCCAGCAATCTCCATCCAAATCCAGTTCTTTCTAATGACACTATAGTGTTGCAGTCTTCACTGGGCCCAGATGTCAAAAGTGCCTCAGCAAATGGTTGAGACTACAGCTAAAAGCAAGAAAATGGAACTGGTCTGGGATTGTGCTTCAGAAAATTAATCAGCCTTTAAAAGAGGGAAAATCAAAGCTTTGCTCAGATGCAAAATTCCTTTAAAGTAACTTCAATGTTCTTAGATTTGCTGCAACCTTTGTGATTGCTCACAGCTTAGCAAAAATACTCTGCTTGGCTAAAGTGGCACCTGCAGAACTAAGGGTGAAAATTGGGATCTTATGCTTATTAGCTGAGTGTTTTTTTCCTTTCCTCATACTGTATATTATCTTTACTTGAAGCATCTGTTTGAATGTACAGTGGTGCAATTTTCTTTGTTCTCTACCAAAAGTTACTATTTTTCCGTGGTTAAATAAGAGATTCTGTTTCCCTAATAGATATGTAGATTGTGCTTTTACTTCACTATCTGACATAAGGCTGAATCTCGTAACCTCACTTACTGAATAATTGTGTTGTCATTGAGAATACTCACACATGTAAAATGAGCAGGACTCGGCCTTTTGGTCATATTTTTGTAATAAAAGATAAAATGAGATTTTAGGAAACTGCAACTTATGACCATAATATTTATGAGGCTGTCAGGATTGCACTGTAAAAATTCATATTATTTAATTCTTCACTCTGACACTAAAGCATCATTTCATTTATATGCAAATAAGAGTATATTCTACTGCTGCTTCTTCACTGAAGAAGCTGTTTGAATTATTCACATTTTATTAATAAAGCTTCATAAATAAGATTTTTTTTTCTACTCAATTGGTAGTGGCCGGGGAGAGAATCTATTTATCAGACTTCGCTATTATGAGCTTCCTAACAAAATATGAAGATTTATGGAGTACATAATTAGATGTTATGTGATTGTAATGAAAACATTGGGTTATCCAGATGACATACTCTTTCCTGTATGCATTTCTCCTTGGTAGAGGCACTTTCTGGAAAAAGATTAAACCCATCACTGCCTTTAAGTTCCAGGAAATGCCTGTGAAAGAAACAAAGCTATATAATACCTTTTTTTTTTTTTTTTTTTCTGTCCATATGTGCTGAAATAATTTTACATAATGAAAGGATGCATAAGAGTCTATCAAAAATGCCGGGGAGAAACATACAGGTGAAACGCTGCATCTCTTCTGGGCAGAGGTGCTAGTCTGCAGCCCTGGCATCAGCTCACAGGATTTTGTTTTTTATTTTATTTTACTTCACTGTGCTGTAGTCGAAGCCGTGTGTCACCCACAGTACCTCTGAACTCTGCTCTAGTAAAACTATCTAAGTTAGAAGGACTCTAGTAAATCTAGGCTGCCTCAGCTTGTGCACAGTGCTGAAGATGTTTTGTGGGAAAAGTTGACAGCTTGTGTTCTGCACCAGTCCAGTGAGATATGGACTGATTCTAGTGCTTTCCTGGAAGCAAGGCAATGGAGTGGACCTTGTGGAAGTCTCTTCACATCCTGAAGTTGTCCAGACTAAGAAAACGGACTGTGATTGCGTACATGGCTTTTCTTCATGTGTTTGTCTGTGAAAGAAGGATTTGCAAGCAGCTGTGTTGGACTTTATTCAGCTAAGCACTTAAGCATGCACCTAACGTTAAACACACATGGGCCTTTCTTGAAGCCATTGACCTGGGCTTTGGGATGTTGTCAGCAGCGTCTGCTACATAGGCACGTTTGTTTGGGAGAGCAGCAGTGAGCATTGCCCAGTAAGAGCTTGCAACTACTTTGAATGACCCTGTTTGGGTTGAGGGCACCCCCAGCCCTCCTTATCCCAAACCACCTGCCCAAATTTCCTTCCCCCTTGCCCAGGTCCTGGTCCCCCAGTATGCCCCAGGCCTTGCCTGGCCTGGCCTGGAGTCCCCCCAGCCCCAATCTGACCTGGCTTGGGTAACCTCAGCCCATCCGCAGGGAGGAGCTGAGGCTGGGGCCACCCCAGCTGCTCTGCTCCCTCCCTCAGGGACCCTCCTGGGCAGCAGGTGTTGCCTGCTCTCTGTAGCAGTTTATGTTTTTGTAGGGCAGACAGTAGTACATTTGTTTTCCCAACAACCTCCCACATTTCCTCAAGTCATAACCCCATTTTTGGAGGATCTCTCATGTTCTCTGTGAGGAAATATTTTAGTGCTGTAATTTGGTGTGGCTGTGATCCAAGCACGGGGTTTGGCTTCTACACGAGATTTCCAGGGCAGAATTAGGGTGACTCTGCTCTGATAGTTATTTTTGTGCTCCACTCTGTTGTATGCAAACCACAGGACCATACGGCACAACTATAGAAATATGTGAGCAGATTATGCAACTGCTTCCAATTATAGCAAATATGAAAATGATGAGTTAAGTGGGTGAAAAATAATGTCACTGTTCAAGAAAGTGGCAAGTCCTCCACACTTATCTGTGAAAACTGAAATACAGTTGCTTGACAGACATTTCTAAGATACATAATGTTAAGAAGACAACTGAAAGAGGAAATTAATTTATTTGATGAATAGCGCAGAGAAGGACTCTAATTATTTTACCTAACGGGAAATGCATTTCCTCCAAACCTTGCTGAAAAGGGAATGAGTGAGGCAATGGGGGCAGTTCAGACTTAGGCCGTGAGAGTTACTGGCTACCTAGTGACAAGCGCATACGCTGCAGCGAAGTGAGGTGTTGACTCCTCACCGGTTGTGGTACAAATGTTGTAATAAACTGACATTTGTGTGGCTCCGTGGCTCTCTTTAAATGTTGCCAGTCTCTTTTATTCTCTGTTTTGTCTCTCTTAGCAGGAGTATCAGACAAAATAAAAGGGACCAGTCAGAAACAGATATTTTCATACAAGATGTGAAGACAAGTAGAAAACCAGTAGGATCAGATGGAGGGCAGATGCAGCTTAGGGACAGTTTCTTGCTTGATGCTAGTGCACGTATAACCAAGGGTGAAATGGAGCACAGTGCTAATCAAGGGGCAAAGGCACAGAAACATTGCAGCTTTAGTCTGGAGTTGCTGGGGCAGAGCTGAGAAGCCTTCGTGTTTGCCCTAGGTGCAGGAATCTATAAACTGTTGCTGAAGCTTGTCTTCTCATAGCCAGCTCCTCTCCACAACAACCCAGTTTCCTCTTTTGTTGTTGTTGTTGCTGGTGGGTTTTTTTTGTGTGTGTGTGTGTTTTGTTGTTGTTGTTTGTTTTTTCCACTGAAATTGTCCCTTTGTCACCGTTAGGATATTCTGGGCTGTAGCGGCTCTGTTTATCCTAGGGCACTCTTGCACTGGACTGGGCAATGCAACCTAATTTTCCTGTCTTTAATTGCATTTGTGTATGTGCAATACAAACCAATATCAAATGCATTTATTACGTAGTCTTATTTGGTAGTATTTGCTTTCTGTCCTGTATTTACATCAAGAAACATGTGAAAATACATGTGTTTGCACCTGAGGTTAACTTAAAATATCAGATTGCTTATTTTTTAGTGGGAGATTTCAGTGAGGATGAAATTATGGGAAATAGATGGATAACACAATGGCAGAAGTAATCTGCAGCCAGAGGAGATAGAAGAAGAAGAAAGGCAGGGTCAAGGACGAAGTCAACAGCACAGACCATAGTGGCCACCTTACATTAGAATGGAGCAGAACAAAAGAAGAGAGAAGGCAGCCCATGTATAATATATGTGATGGGAAGGGCCGGATTCTGCCCTGCCTTGCATCAGTGCAACTTCACTGGCTGAGTCCTCTTAACACAATGTCACTTTCAATACGATCTAACAACACACAGGCAGGTTTTTATTTAAATCAATGCACAGGGCTAAATTTTGCACTGTCTTGTGCTATTTCTAGGGAATTGTAGTTTCACTCTTCTACTGCTGTTGCTATTACGGTCCTTTACACAGTGCTAATTTCTTTCCCTGTATATCTTCTATGGGTAAACATTTACCTATTTCATATTTCTGTGTTTTGCTTCAGTTTCAGTAAAAAGTACTAAAATCTTCACGTTAAATAAATATCACTTTGGGAAAACTGTATGCTACTACTTTAACAGTGTACTATTTCATATATTTTTTAAAACTTTAGGAAATCTAGATACATTCTACCCACAAATTATGCTCATTTTAAAATATTTAGCCTTTTTGCCTTGTTAGTGTTCATGTTTTCCATATTCTGGCTTTGGTGGTGTAGAAAGGAGTGATGACGACGAGGATCTGCTACCAAATATCATTAAGAAGGAAAATTCACTTTGTTAAGAACATTTATCTTATCAGATCTCCTCCACTTCTAGCAGTTTTATTATTACATTGATTCATGTGGTTTCAGGCTTTGATTCTGCTCATCACCTACAGGAAACTTTGCCTATAATCTGTGCTCAGTTAATAGACAGATAGATAGGTAGAAAACATTCCTCTAAACCTGCCAACTTCTCTCCCCCAAATTCCAGGCTTAAGGTTTTTCTTGTTTATGTATATTTTATATTAGTTTAGCATTATTGGCAGCACTGTTTGTACTCCTTATTTTTATCAGTATAATGGAAGTAGAATTAAGCCCTCTATTCCCGGATTAACAAAGAGTAACAGCAGCATTGTCTGCTGTTTCCAATTTGTCTCCCATACTTCCAACTCTGAAGCGCTACCAACAGAAGAACAAAGAAGTGCAGTTCATAAGAAAGCTGTTTCATACCCCTGTGCAGAAGAATAAAGCAGTGCACACACAGGAGAGCGTGGCAATCCCTCAACTGCAGCCGGGCTGGCCAAGGAGCGCCCCGGTCCCGGCACGCGCCAAGGGGTAGCGGGAGCCCCCAGCACAACACAGCGTTGGAGCCCTGAGACCAAAGCAGTCCATCAAAGATAGAAATTTTATACTGAAAGGAAAGCAATGCATATATCACTTAAGGCATCTAGCTTAAAATATTGAAAAGGAGGACAGAACTATGGAAGGGCAGATTCTTTTAGAAAAATTGCCTTTGGACTGTATTTTAATGTTTTGAAGCTGCTCCCTGAAGCTATTTTATACAATACCCAGTTTTCTCGAGTTTCAGAAGTACTAATGATTCAGTGGATGCAAAATCACAGAAAGCTCCTGAATTCTGGCAAGGCTCCCCTCGACTGCCTTGAAGTACAATGTTTTAGAATTACATAGCACTGCAAAGGGGTAAAATCCCTCTGCAGTATTAGCTGTTACCTTCTTTGAAGGGAATTCATTTAAACAAGAGAAAGTGCATGCATAAGATTGAAATGTATTTCCCTGAATTATGATGAATTATTAACCTAAAAGTTTGGCTTAATGCGTCAACTGTAGTAATGAAATGCAGTATCTTCTTTTGTATTCAGAATCATTTTTCCCTCTCTTTTCAGATATTTCTTGTGAGTTTTGATGTTCAAAATAGCAGTTACTTAAAATGTCACAAATATCCAATAGCAATTTGATTGCTAGCAAGCCCCTCTCCTAATTTAATAAAGGGCTAATCATTTTTAATCCTTTACAAAATCATGGAGAGCAGGTCTTAATAAAACATAAAATGTAAGGTATATAATAAAGTGTAAAAATCTAACATAAAAATGTCATCTCATGCAAATTTCAACTATATATGACTTCAGACTCGTGTTGGATACTCTCTAGCTGTATCAATCATTGTGGTAAATATGGCTTGTTTTTATGATAGCAGCAAATAATATTTCCAAGATTCACATTATAAAAATGAAACTAGGAAAAATGTAGATAATGAAGAAATATAACTGAAATTAAAAAAAAAGGAATTCTGCACCTACAAAATCTCATCTCAATGCCTTACTTCTTCCATAAGTTTGTTCTATGGGAAAGAGAAATTATTGCAAATTGCTACAAAGCTGTTTTCTGCTGAAGTTTCATCATAATTAAAATATGCCATTTGGAGGCAGGACCTTTGCCTGGTTTTTTAATGAAGAATCTTGAAACAAATTCCATTTTACTTTCTTTTAGCTCTGTTGCGATGTATAGTTTTGATATAGTAAAAATACTTTCTTTAGACTCTATGGTGCTAACATTTAGTAGTAATTTGTATTTTACAGGAGTCTCCATATTATAATATTCTAACTTTAACCAAGAGTAACATTTTGATATTTCAAGAGATTAATTTTCATTGCATCTTCAAAGGGAAACAAACTGAATTATTAGCATTTTATCAAGGTGGAAGCTTTATTTTTCAGTTGGTTCTAGGTGGAAATGGGCCTCTAACTTTATTCCTTCATTGCACCCTTTAATTAGTGCATGATGTCAATGTGATCTAGGTATTTCACTAACTGTCAGCATTGAAAATTGTCCTCTTGGGCCAGAGAATGGATGTGATTGATTCCTGCTCCACACAACATCTGAAATGCTTTTCAACAGGAAGATGTCAATTTTGACAAAGCAAAGCCCAATGTTATTCGTGTTAAAATTCTCAAACATCACCTTGAATTGGTATCAAAATGTCAATATGCAGTAATAAAAACAAACACGCAAGGAAACAAACAAACAAACAAAAAACAGCCTAACATTAAGATCGTATATTTTAAAAACTCTTCCTTAGTTCTTCTCTTGTGATTACACAGGTGCACTTCCTAAGAAACAACAGTGGACTGGCTAGTTGTAACAGTTAAAAATAAACCTGTATTTTATTACTAGAGAAGTAAAGTGGTTATTAAGAAATTAATCAGAGCCCTTGAAATTTCTTTTATTTCAGTAATGCATTGTACAGCTGCTTAACTCAACAGAAGAGGAATGGTGACATAGTGGTTAAGACACTTGTTTCATGATGGACATGTGGTGATAATCTTTAAAGGGTATTTTTGCTGCTTTCTTTTTCCCTAAAATAATTGTTCTGGATTTTATTTATTTTTTTGCTCTTAAAACCATACATACTAATATATGTTTTGTTTATATTTCTAGATCTCCTATTTTGGTCTGCATTTATGATTGAAGAAATGTTTCATGCTCTCAGTATTGGACAGAAACAATGAGGTGAGAAACGTGCTCTGTCTTCAACCCTTAAAATACAGATTGGCAAATAAATGCAGGTACGTGGCTATACATGTGTACATGCACATACACACATACACGTCAGGAGCTAGTGACAAAGTAGCTCGACCCTGTCAAAGACTATGGTGAATTCCCTTCAGGCTTCATGAAACACATGACAGAAAACAGTAGTAGTGACCCTGTCTTAGTAGCTTTTTATTCTTGGAAATAAGACTTGCATATGAAATATAAAATACCTGTGACTAAATGGGACCAGAACTTTCTCTGGGAGGTGCTAACAATATGCAGTAAGACAGAGCCCAGATGTCCATTTTGGGAATCTTTTAGCTACTCTCTAAACCTGAATTCCCTGAATGTTTGCAGTAGCTGGGAGTTATTATTTGGCATTGTGATTTCTTCAGAAGAGCTTTATCCTAAACGCTTTGTTTTCCCTGGTACACCTGCTGTTGCCACTTCTCTTGCCCCAGGAACTGTTTCTGTCTCAAATCCCCCTGTTTCCAGTCTCTGCACAGATTGTGGGTATGGGCCAAAGGTCACACTTTGGCAAAAACAGAAAATGGAAGAGACAAGCAAAAGCTAATGGTCTCAAAAAGGTGGTGACTTCGTAAAACAATATTTTTGAACATGCAGGAGTTTATGTTGGAGACTGTAACAGCCTCTTTGGTCTTAAGCTATGTACTATAGAGGCAAAAGACAGAAAAATGAGAAAAATAGGTGACAGGATATATGAAGGTACAATGGAATTAGCTGAACATACATACAAAAAGAGATCAATCTGTCAGGAGGATGTCAGCTATCAGCAGACTTCTCAAGAAACACCACAAACAACACTTTCCTCCTCACAAAGAAATGAAGCAGACTTTTTTTTTCGAACTGTGTATTTCATGATCAGTTTAAGAAGGGCAAAGATTAAAGTCATTTCAGTTGCCTGATGCTGCAATTCTATGCATTTTGCAATTCTAGCATGAGTCACAGGAAAATATAAGGTGTGTCAGTGAATATGAAGACATGGTGAATGCTAATAAAACCTTTGAAAATCATACTTTCTAACATTTGGCAATGCTATGGCAAAGTTTTAGTCACACTGAGCCGACATTATTTTTTTTAAGTTAATACCATTTGCAAAAAAAAACTAAGATAATATTTCTTAATGTTTTATTTCTTTCATATTAAATTAAACTTCCTTTTTTTACAATTACATAAAATCCACTCCTGCAATTCAGAATTATTCAAATGTAAAAAAACCAAAAATCCAATTTTAAATATTGATTTTATCCTTTGATTTTCCCTGCAAATGTGAGCCAAGTCTTACTGATGTCACTAGAAATACTTCAGTTGATTCTGCTGCATATTTGGTTTGGCTCCTTTGCATTAATTAAATAAGAGCCTGACTGTATCCTCTCGTAGCCTAGGGGAATGCAGAGATTTGTTTGGGGGTCACACAACTCTCAGGTGATTTTCTTAAGCCATACAGTCATGCTTACACATCTCTAAATGATCTTTAATTATTGCATAAAATTTCAAATAGGTTTAAAATGAAAGAAGTGAGACGGGCCATGGCACACAAAATTCAGAAACTGAGCATCCGGCATTTTCACTTCATGTAGAAGGAAGAGAGGTTGAGTGAATGCTGCAGCTACGGCGCTGTTTGAAAAATGGGAAGGGAGAACAATACTAGTTGCAGCTGTATGCTCTGAGAAAGCATCTAACCCCAAGAAAACATGCAGAATTCTACATCCACACAAAGAAAGATATCCGAGAGAATGAAATTCATGTCTGGAGTTTTCTCTTGACCAACTTGAGAACTAACTTGCCTCTTTAAGTGCCCAACTCTCCACAGGGATTATGTAGGAAGTCTGGGCTCTCAATTTTAGACAATGCTTTCTAGTAGAAAACAAGGATACTCAAAAATATTGGCATAGAACACTATGACATCCTGAGCCTTCAACCCACTGACCATTTTAATATATTTTGACTACTTCATCTTAATATATTTAAACATACTTATCCTCTTCTAGCTGTCTTACAAAAAATTATATATCTATCTGGTCTGAATTAAGAAGTAAAGTGGTTGATTAGTGAAGAGCTGGACTGAATATGCAAATTACAAAGTTTTCTTCATGGCTTTATATGAGAAAATGTTTTAAAAACTTTTATCAACGTCAATGTGTCAGCCTGCATTTCTCTGTGAAATCTTGAAACTGCTCTTTCATCTATGTTGTAAACACATCAACAAGTATGTAGAATGTCTTGACTTTGAAATGCTGTCACCTACTTTCTGTATGGTTGTCAGTAGTCAGCTTGTTATAAAAGTGTTTCATTTCTAACTCTGCTTTTTCTGGTAGTGTGTCGACATACTGCATTTTTCAACCATGTTCCTTGCTGCTTCTTCCATTTTTATCAAAAATTTAGTGTGACAGAAGTTTTTCTTTGCAACATGTTGGTATCTCAGGTTTTCCACTGTCACCAAAGCAGCTGTGCTACTCTGAGGGTAAGTTGAGAGCATGTAGACTATCATCTTCAGTGTTTTGTGCCCAAGTACAGCAAGAATTTGAACTCAAGTGTTTCTGTAATGGTGAGAGGCCCCTGAGCTTCAGCAGTTGCCTTTACCTTTATGCTGGAACTTTCCCAGAACAGGTTCAACCTAGTGAAAAGCCTGTTTCCAATGAGCCCTGCAATATAGACTCTCTTGCTGGCTTGGAAACCAATCTGGGCGTTGGCAGTTTCTTAGATGCGAGTGTACTCATGCTATTTATTCTGCTGCTTTTCATGTAGTTTTCTGTTTTCTTTTGCAGAAGATTACAGGGTGGGCACTGCATTAGTGACCTAAGTGTCTCTCTAATAATTGAACATCTATGCTAGTTACGACATTGCAAAATTTTAGTGATTATTTTGAAGTTTTAAATTATATTTGTTTCACAAGGTTTTTCAGTCCAAAAATATAATACAACACTGATGAAGTTTATGTAGGTATAAGTGTATAAGCTGGAGGACATACTCCGTTCAAATGCTTTCAAAACATGGCAATAGAATTGCATAAATCTGTAGATCAATGTCAGTGCAACTCAGTAACTGAGATCAAGTATTCAGTGCACTAGCAACCTACTAGATACTTAGTCAGGAGGGCTGGCTGCTACAGTGTGCTTTCCTTCACTTGAGAAGGAAGATAATATTCCCTACTGTTTATTATTTGCTTTGGAGTAATATCCTAATGCTTTACTCAGGACTAGACTACACTGTGTTAGTTGAATACCAGAGACACAGTTTTGCACCAAACCATTTTATACTGTACTTGTTAAACATTGTTATATTATTTATTAAATTTAAAACTATATGGCTCAAGGCAATGTTCTTTATGATGATGAGAGTTAAAATTAATAAATTTGAAATTGAATTGAACTGTAAGGCAAGAATTCTATGCTTTATTTTTAGTCAAAGAAGAAGAAACTTAGTTCTGATGAAACATAACTGCTCTTCTCTCCTATACCAGTATAGATTACATTCCTGAAAACTAACATACCATAGAGAAATACCTTCTAGTTACAGTAAGTTTCAAAACTAGGATGACATGAACCAGAGATCAAACAAAATCTGTATACATGGACCTACTTTGAAAAAGCTAAGGATCTGTAGGGTGTTCTGATCATTTAGACTGCAGAAATGTAATTGGCACGTCATTGCTGTTTAACTTCAAATGCACACATAGCTATATTACTGGAAATTATTAGAAATAACTGGTAACTCTCATCCTAGGATGGACACTTAAAATTGTCAGAGTTTCTGGGTACATGAGTCTCACACCTGGTTACATTGAACTTTTAATCATATTGACTGGGCTTAATCCATCTTACATGTGAACAAAGCTAAGAAGTCTCTTGAAACATAGTTTATAGGATTCAGGAGCTTTGTTCTTCTTTAATCAAAATAAGTTTAGTAATGGAATAGGATGAGGGAAGGAACAAGAGAAGTTAGTAGCAAAAACTTTTCTATAAATTATTAGATTGATGTTTGTTTTCAGAAGAAAATGTGACTGAACATCTCAAAGTGGACAGGAGCTAAGATATTTGCATCTCTTTCTTTCTAATGAGAATGCAGTGGCCAGGAAATTGAGAAAAGAAACAGAGCGGGAAAAGAATCATACACATAGATGCTCCGTGCCTATAGTGCCATACAGAGATTCCAGGGCTCCTCAGCTGTAGTCCCTTAGAAAAAATAAAGAGCATTTCAGCACTTATAAACTCTCTTCATGCAAAAACTGCTCTAGGTAAGAAAAAATATGTTCTAAAACATTTTTTTTCAGACTCATATTTTCCTCATACAGTGTCTCTTCTGTCACTTGCAAATGGACAAATATCTCAGATTTCTGTTAGTATTTCTAAGATTTCTGTAGCACTTTTCAGCACTTTTTTCCAAAATCAGAAAAATCCCTTTTACTGAAAATTTTCTGACATAATTATTGTATTTCCTGTCCTATTTTGAGAATTTTTTTTTCTTTTCATAGTGGATTTTTTTGATGATAGAGTGAGTAGCAGCAAAATAGCAGGCTTTCACTAAGAATCTGTACTCCAAAACTCAAGTCAATTGGACTGCAAATATTATTAAGGAATATTCATAGATACAAGGATTTGGAAGATGAATACTTTGGACTTAATTGAAAATTCTTATCTGTCTACTGATTTGGGGTGAGCTATGAAGACAACTAAATTTTTGAAAAATGCTGACACTCTATACAATATTAAATTCATAAACTGTGCTTACAATATCAAAAGTTGGACAAAAGTGAGGACAACTTTCTCTGGAGAAAGTCTGATAAAATTACAAATAGGTTCGCAGTGAAGCAAGAAAACGTGGTAGTTTAGTGTCCTGTGTCTGCATAAAACTCATAGCAGAAATGGGAACCTTCAAAACAAATTATTTATTAGAAATGTTTGACTTTTTTATGAGTGAGAAAATTATTGGAGAAAAAGTCTGAAGATTTTATAGATACACTTAGCTAAGAAAAAAAAGAGCATTTTATAAATATTTCAGGGTTTTTTGAATCATTTCTTTCAACGATATTATTGCAGCTTTGAATCCAAACAAGAAATTACGCTAACAGGAAATGTAGTCAAAGCAAATGAGCCATCTGAACTTGGAATCCAGATGTTATCCATTGCATATTAGTATATATCATTGATTCACAGTAATGTAGAGAAGAACTAATAAAACAGAAGAGAGTTTTGTTGCACGGCGTGCTACTGAGATCTGACTTCTAAACAATAGCTCAAGTTTAAAAAAAAAAAGACCTTTTCCCCACTTCCTAATGAAAAAAAAAAGAGTTCATTGATGGAACAGGAACTGTTGTATTTTCCATAACAGTTGTTGCAGATACAACTATCATTCATTTGTCATTTACACAAAAGCTAACTCCACATACACTATCAATGAGATAACGTGTTTAAGGGAAGCAGCAGTGACTTGCCTCTTAGGAGACACGCCATCCCAGTGACAACCTCATTGGATTACCTTCTACATATGTCT
Source organism: Crypturellus undulatus (assembly GCA_013389825.1). Lineage (NCBI taxonomy): Eukaryota > Metazoa > Chordata > Aves > Tinamiformes > Tinamidae > Crypturellus > Crypturellus undulatus. The sequence continues at coordinate 487,447 of VWPW01001132.1, read as the reverse complement.
CATTTCATCAACTGAGCCTTTGATTGAAATAAACAAACAAAAAAAGGAAATAGCTATATGAATGTTCAGGGTCTAAACTCAGTATTATCTCTTTTGTCTGTGTGCAAAATTTCTAACGTCACTAAATACTAAGTGACATGAAATAATGTGTTTATACATGCCGAATTTGATAAAGGTGGAATTGTAAATGTGGAATATTCTTGTTTTGCTGGTTTGAAGTAGGATGATAATATTATACATAATGAAAGTGGGCCTTGGTGGTTAGCTTATGTTTGAAGGAGGAGTTCATGTCTTAAAAAATGTATGGATGAGAAACAGAAAAAGGAAATGAAGGTAAAATAGTAAAGAAAACACAAACAATTTCTCCACTCGAGAAAAGAAACGAACAACGAAAATAACAAAACAAATCATATTAAGTATATTTTAATTTATTTACATAAAACCAGAGCTCAAGAGTCGACCTTGCCGGGGAAGGGTGGCTTGGGGCCCGGCGGCAGCAGCTGCTGGCTGGGGCCCTGGGGATGAGGGCCTTGTATCACTCCTGGCTGACAGGCAGCGCCGCGCTGCCAGCCTCCGCGGGGAGCTCTCTTTAGCTCTCTTAAGACCCGGCCTTGCAAACATTTATGCACATGAGTAATTTCAGCTTCCACCAGTAAACTTACTCATGTGTTTAACTTTTCTGCAAGGATGGTGCATTGCCAGGTCCAAATTTGTGAGCCTTAGTCAATGTGATAAAAGGAAAGAAATTTGCCTATGCTTTTCTTCCCCAGCTATGTCAGAATTTATAACCCAATCAGTTTAGTTTAGGCTATATTTTTATTTCCCAACCTTGACTAAAAAAAAGTTATGGGTGTAAATATTTTTGAACTTGAATCTATTAAAATTTTATTTAAATAAATGAATCATTGCCACAATCTCAAGCATATGGTGAAGATAAACAGTTTAAGATTTGCCTCTGATTTTAAGACTTTCTAATATTTCATAGTAATTTCTGTTATGAGATAGGGTACTTTTCAGAGACCAGTTATTTTTCTTGTCATGGCTGTAAAATTGTGGAGAAGGCTGAACAAAGGAAACGGAGGGAACACACTGGCAAATGTCATCTCACTTATGTCTTGATACTTTTCTGCATTTAATTTGTTTGCAGTGACGTGTTCATTTTGTAACTTCCGGAGAAAAGTGAAGCTTTTAACATATTTGTATTTAGTACATTTGAATGTTATTTTGTTTTCTTATGGATCACTGACCAATATCTGGTGTTCCTGATTTTCTAGTTGCACTGCTTCAGAACATGCCAGTTTATCATTTAGTGTGTGATCTCTATGAGCTTGAAAGACACAAAGCATATGGCAGATCAGATGTTAGACTTGGGGGAAATCAAAAATTAAACTGTCTCAGAGCTGCTGAGAGACTGCTTTGCTATATATTTTATGTGATTTGTGTGTGTGTGTGTTGAGGGAGATGTCACCTAGGGAGAGGAATTGAAGAAAAAGTAGCTATAAAAAAACAAACTGTTTGTATTACTGCTTTAAACTTTAAAGTCTGGTCAGCTAAAAGCAGATGTTGTGAATGAAGATGGAAACTTGCCTGAGGCCAGAGTCGAAGAAGGCATTCTCTAATAGAAATAAAAATGCTTTCTGCCGTCAGAATTTATTATAAGCGTAAAATGAGTTGTCCTCAAATTTTTCTCCGTTTTTATTCAAACTAATATGGGTGGCTTAAGAATTTAATTGTAGACAATCGGTTCATTAGCTTCATTACTGATTGTATCCTAGGCTGTTTGTGGTAACCTCTTTTGGTACTTTAAGATGGCCAAAATCCCATGGTGTTGGAAGCAGGAACGAAGTGCTGCTCCTCCTTGGCTCTCTGCCCAGTACCTTGATGCGGAGGTGGATTAGAGCTTCTGAGCGTGGTGGTGATTTTGGCACATTGTACTGTGACACGGTTCTGCTGCAAGTCTTTTTAGGGTAAAAGATAATAACAGGAAAACTCATATGCACAGAACTGTGAAAGTCACTGCAACCTTTACTGGATGCTTTTAGCTGACCTGGACCTGCACAGTATTAGAAATTATATTTACATTATTATAAACATGCCATGTCTCAGATTTTGAAATGAAAAGTTAAAAATTAATCAGTATTGCAAGAAAGGAAAAAAAAAACTTCATTAAATAAAAATTATTTATGTTAAAATCAATCAATATTTGAGAAAATCTTATGTCTCCTTTTCATCTATTTATGTATGAGGAAATAACATATTTACAGTAGCTGCCTCCATAGTATTTTTGAATGGCATACAGCTTTGAACCAGCTTAAAAATTAGTCTTTCTGAGACAGTTCTGCAATTTATTTTAAATTTACTAGTTCAAAAGCTTTGCTGTAATGGCAAGTCCAGAGTTATAAACTGCAGTATTTCTGTGGTAAAAAAATAGCACCCTCCTTCAGCATTTTACCAATACTTTATGTGACAGCGTTTCAGTTCCAGTAAACTGTGCACAGTGCATTTGTTGCTCTGGCAGCTGCAGCTGTTCTAGGAAGACAAGTCTATGAGTGATGTTCAGAAATCCGCTAGAAAATGAACATCACAATGTTCAGTGTACGTAGCTGTGCCCGTCGGAACGGGTCGGCTCTGCGAGCACGGCCCTGCGGCGCACGAATCCCTCATCCGCACCCGGGGAGAAATGCGCGGGGGCCCCTGCGCGCACGCGCCGTACCGGGGCTAAGGCCGCGCGCGGCAAGGACGATCGCTCGGCCCGCCGAGCCGGGCGGCATCGATCGCTCGGCGCTCCCGCGGCGGTGTCGCACTTGCGGGCCGGTGCCGGCCGCCATTTCGCGCTGTGGCGGCGGGGACGCCTCGGCCTCGCTGCCCGGACGGCGGCAGCAGAGGGGCGGCCGCGGCGCCGTTGCGCCTCGGGCGCTTTGCACAAGGCAGTGGAGGGGAACGCAGAGGTCTGAGGGAAGGTGTGGGGTTTAGGGGAAATAAGAAGCAGGGGACCCCCAAAGCAGAGCCGGCAGTGGTGACTGTTGCCCATAGCATGCCCTTTTGAAAGTTAAATAGATTGAGAGGTATTTTCTTTATAGTGGTTGTCAACCAGCTACGTGTATGTGTGAATCAGTATTCATAGCCTAAACCCTAAATGAAAAATGGGAACCACAAAACAACCTGAGGATAAAAACCGACCTTGCACTCTGGATGTCTCATGTCGGTTTCCAAGGAGTTTCTTTTCTTAACTCAAAAGCCAACATTTGGATTTGATGGGACTACTGGAAGAATAAAGGAAATGGAGAAAGTGGAGACCCATGGGGCAAGGCAGATAAAATAGTGTGGATAATAAAGACTGCAGAAGAGTGGGGTTCCTAAAGCCAGATCTAAACAGGATAATGTAACAGCATAATAGTAGTTTGAAGATTCAAGCTGGAAACCCATTTCACATGGTGTGCAGCGTTTGCCGCATGTTAGAGCTGATGGGATGGTGGTTGTTACTGGTGGGACATGCACATAGCACAAAGTCAATCACTACTGTAATACTTAATGCTTGTTAATACTCAAGAGAGCTATTTTCTGCTGCCACTACTGATGCCTGTGTGAGAACTCCTGCTTTGCACTATTTTGCATAATAAAAACTTTGTGTTCCTTAAACAGGTTTAATTCTGGGAATTTAAGTTGCAAAGCCCCGTGTTGCGGTTCTTGAAGATTCTCAGGATTCTTATTTGATCAAAAATGTTCAGCTCTGCAGGCATGACCTTTTCATTGGATAATTTATTTTTTGAAAGACCAGACACAAAAGAAGGGTAAATACTGTTACATTGTTTTCAAAGTTTCTTAACATTCTGACTCCTTTTTACAGGAGCAATTTGTTTTGTCACTCCCTTCTCCCTCTACCAGCCTAAAGTTGAGAGCAGAAGTTTTTGGGCTCAGAACTCACACTGTGTAATGTTTTTCCAAGTGCATTGGGTGAATGATATATCTTACAGCTACGCCATTTTTGGAAGGCATAAGATGTAAGGACTGGAGGGTGTTTTGCCTTTTATATTGGATGTTTGATAGTCATGGGTAGTTTTTTGTTGTTGTTTGTTGATGGGGTTCTTTTTTGCCTTTTTAGTGCAGAAAAGTCTGAGTATGTTTTTAAGGCAATTTTGAGCTAGATGTTTTGCAGGATGCTTAAAGAATGCTTTTGCATTCTGTCTGTCTGTTAAACATAGCTATCTAGAAAATGAAGAGCCAAAGATGTGGTATATTGCACCTGCTCCAGCTATTACTGAAATTCCCTCTGCAGAAGAGTTACAGAAGGAACTGGAAAAAAACACAGTCTACAATCATATGGGTAAAATATTTTGCATTAATTTTGAATTTAAAGTCAAATGCCTTGACAGATAATTCCTCTTCCTATTTTGTGCTGTGAAATACAAAATAAAGGAAATACAAACAAATAATGTGTTTTGATTCAAAATGATGGTTTTACTTGTGTTCTGGTTATAGAAAAGGTTTGGAATATTAGGAAAGCTTCTTTGCTGAGTGTGCAGGCTACAAGTCAATTATGGAGAAGCAGGCCAGATAAAAGAAGCATGATCAAATTTTCTATTGCTCTGTATTCTTGTTCTGAAGCTGTATGGAGCAATTTTAAGAACGTAGTGCAGCACATTGGCCTGATGACCCATCCTACAACCAAGAAACAAGAGTTTATATGAAACTAACTATCTTCCTGCTTCAGGCTTTTTTCAGACTGGTCTTCAGGAGGCAAAATTTGGAGCCTGGCCAGTGATTGATAATAAGATTCTTTCCATCTAGGCATTCAGTATCGCCTTGAGAAAATTACTTTAAAGGAATTACTTTGGTTTATTCACTAGCAAGTAGATTTTTTACAATTCTTAGGTGCTGTGCTGATTTGTGATACTCAGAAATTTTGGTATTAAGATTTTTTTTATTATTATTTCATATGCAAGAACAATACCATTAAGGACTATTCATTCATATGAGTTTTCTTGTGTTTGTAGAACTGTTAAGGATGTGTCACAAATTGGGCATTGTATTTTTTAGTTTTCCAGGTACGTACCGTTGAAATTTACAGAGAATAGTGACAAGGGTTGGACTAGATGATCTCTAAAGGTCCTTTCCAACCTTAAGGATTCTATGATTCTATGAAACTGTGCTAGTTTTTTTCATGAATTTCATACATACTCTTTTAGGTTTTTAGGATATGGTTAAATGCTGAGCAAATCTAAGACAAGGCTGGTGAATGGGGATATTTTTTCATTTTATTGCATCCAAATGCTTGTTACTACCGTTACCTGTATGTTGCTGACAGGGATGCTTGTTTGGTCGGCCGCATTGGTACACCAATCCTGCTGAGAATAACCCTGCAAAACACCATAATTAGCTAAGATGACCAGGAAACCAGAGCATTTCCATTTTACAAGTCTTTAGGCTTAAAGTGAAGGATATGTCTGCAAGTCCGTAATTTTCATGTACTCTTTAGTTTTAAGTAACATACTTGGCCTGCTGTGTATAGCAAGCATAGAAACTGATCCTGTTTTTCTAAGTTTCAATAGCATGATTCATCACATGTATCAGCCTAAGTCACAAAATATACATCAAACTTTCTGCAATATGGTAAAAGTATCAGTTCATATAACGTTTATGAACTTGGTTTCTTTTATGTGGAAGTTACTTAATAAAATTACTATGAATAGGAATGTGGGTTATTAATAGGATTTTTTTTCTTTTGTAGGAGAGATGCAGCATAAGAAGCCTGTGCGACAGTGCAAGAGAAATATCGAGGAAGTAAATGAGAAATCACAAGCACCTGTTCATTGTGATATAGCTTCTAAAAGAGAAGTATTCCAGTTAAATTTAGGAGAAAGGAATAAAACTAATTTTCAGTGTGAAAATCTGAAAATGGTTTCATCATTTCTCTCTTCTGACCAAGATAAACATAAAAAGGGAATTGGGGCTTATCAACCATCTAGTGCAAGTATTTCACAAAATAAAATATTAATTAATTTTCCAGACAACAGTGATGATGAGAGTATCCATTCAGCATTAAGAAAAAGGTATGCTTCTAGTCAACTCTAATAATGTATCTACTGTCAGATTCATATTGTTGTTCGGGATGTACTTGTCAAATGCAGAGGTACTTTAATATGGGTTCAGGCACTTTTTTGTTTTTGACAGTAAGGAGAAAAGAAATTTTCTTCTGACAGTCTTTTAGTACTGTAATTGTGCATGTCCGGAACTCAGTCTGTTTTACAAGAAAGGTGAGGAAAAGGTAGGTTTGATTAATTTTTGAAAAACTATCAGATAACAAGGGTTCTTTCAAGTACTGTTTTCAATTCTTTATCCATTTCGTAAAGAGCAAGAAAAGTAAGGTTGGTTCCTTCCCAGAGGTGAAAAGATAACCCAGAATGATTTCAGTGCTGTCTGGAAGGAGGAGCCTTACAGATAAACTTGGCTTCTATGTCCTGCTCTTTCCAGTCCTCACAAGCTGTGTGCCTATGTGCTTCCTTGTTACACAGAGACTGACAGTTGATCTGCTTTGGGGATTGAGAGCCCATCTGTACAGGCTGGTTATGTTTTCAGCCCTGGAATGAAAGTAAAACTAAAACTTATTTTGAAGTTTTCTTCAGGTAGAAGAATTTCACTCAAATAAAATCAGAGCCAAACTTCTATGACTATATCTTAATAGTTTTGCATCTGATACAAGCATACGTATTTTTCAAATATTAGAGAAACTGAATAATACTTAATAAATTAACAATTCTATATCCTTTGCAGATTATTTAAAATACCTGATTTTAAAGATAGTTCCATTGATACAAAAGAAATTGTTACTTCTTTGAAAACAAGTGAAAACATGAGAGAGGTGAATAAAGAAGACTTACTGCGACATAATCATCATATTCCAATAACAAAAGACTCAGATTTTACCCTATGTAGCATAAACGATGGGGACTTTGGTCCTGAAAGTAGAATTAACATAAAATCATTTTCTGGTGCTTCAAAGATTCTGGATATGAAAGGTAACTATTGTTACTCAGTTTAATACCAGTATCCCACTGTTTAACTTTGGTATGTAATAATGGATATTCATGATTTGATGTAAAGAACAGTTTCAGAATTAGATAATTGGCTACATTAGACTGATGGTATTACAGTTGTAAAGAACTTTGTGTTAATATATGCTGAGTTGGGTGAAGAGCTTATGAAGACAAAGTCACATCTTTGAAAGTGGATTAGGAGTCAGTGGATGTTGCACTTTAAGTCCTGTGGGCCTTTTTGAAAATGTTGCTCCAAAAGTGTGGCCTTGAGTATTTGAAAAGCAACAGCATGGTCCCTTGATGTGATAAATATTCTCATCTTCAGTTGAAATCAAGAAATTGAAAATTGAATGTGTGGCTTACACTCATAACTTTTTAGATAGGGAAAATCTGGAAAGTGGAGAAAAGCAGTGAGAATTTAGTAGAAAGAATAAAACAATTGTTTTAGAAATTGTTTTTAATAGTATTTGTAAATAAACATTTTTCTAGATTTTAAGCTTTTTGGGACAGGGATTTATTGCATTTGTGGAGTGTGCCTAATGTATGAGGATAAGTGCTACATAAATACAGATTAGAAAAATAGTATTAAGACAAAATTATAAGCCAAAAGAACCAGACAATATACTTAAGAGCTGGGCTGCCCTTCAGAGGAGGTAGGAGGTTGGAGGAAGGGGCTCATGGGAATCTCATGAAATTCAAAAGGGAGGGTTTTTTTTTTTTCTTTCCATTTAGGAAATGCAGAAAGAAATTTGGAAATTTTGAGGGCTGTTGCAGAAATCCGTATCCTTTTATTTGCTATATCTGATTTCATTATAGCCCATTTACAAAGCACTATCATTTAATATGTAACCACAAGAACTGTATATTTCACTGTAATAGTTTTAATTTGTAATGTAATACTGGGAATTGAATGATAAATAGGTGTTTACCCTTGGAGCCTCCAAAGCTAGAGTAAAAATATTTTACCCCATAAATTATTAATTTTTAAAGTATAACAATAAAAATTTTGTATTAACTTGATACCTATTTTATGCTAAACTCTTCACACAGTGATATGAATACATATATCCCCATATACTTTATATAATGCCAAAATGAATTAGTTTTATTAGGAAAACAAAATCTTATTTTTTGTCCCATATTTTGAAGTAAATTTCGCACAGTCCTTACAGATTAGTATTTCAGTATTCAATATACAGGATAATTCTGTTCTTTAACCTGCTGTAGCCAGATTTTACAATAATTTTCCTTGTTCTTGTCCTTCCTTGAATCATAATACAATTAGGCACACAGCTCTATCTGCCAAGCTTTTTTGGGGGGACACAGGGAGCAGGGGGGAAGGTACTTGCTTTTTTACCCTCATCAATACCTTGTTTCTAGTAATCTGTCAAAACAGTAGGGTAAATGTCTATATTTAGGCAACTAAATTTATGTGACGAGCTGAAGAAGTGATCTAATTTTCAAAGCCAATAAACTCAGTTGTTCTGATATTGCCAGTTATATATGCTCAATATTCTGGACTTTGGAAAATGGATCATTTATTTAGAGATCATTTTTATAAACCTTTAATGCTACTTGTGCTCCTTGCTCATTTTAATGTTTTTATTTAGCTACTTTAGCTCCTTGTTTTATTCCTTTTCCATTTTATTGACCCATTTCAAATGAATCTAAAATCTGTGTCAGGCCTCACAGCTCATCTTTCTTGTTACTGTGGTGTTATGTCTGACTGTGTGTGTATCCTCAGCCTGATCAGATGGTTGTTGTTAGTTGTTTGATTCTGGTGCAAGTCCAGGCAAGGGTCAGACTCACTTTATTTCGATCCATAATGAAAATATATTCTTTTCTTTCTGTTCATTTTCAGATAGGAATATTTTTATTTGGCAAGCAATTGAAAGTATTTTTAAACCACTGTTAAGGATTAAGAGACTCGGTAACCTCTCTTGCTTTCTCTCTGCCTCTCTTGACATACAGTGAAATGTTAATTTATTTGTGTTAATATAACGAATGTGGTGTGGCTGTGCAGTGCTTAGGTATGTTAAAAGCAGTGCTCTGCTTACTCTTGTATCTATTTTGTGTTGTGGTAAAAATTTCTAGGTTTTACAGTTTCATATTCCATGACCATATTCCTTCTCATAGAGTCTGTTAAGAGGAGCTCCTCTCCATGTCAGTGCTTGGTATATTTTGAGACATCTCTTAAGGCTACTTGAGTAGTGTTTTTGTTTGTGGAATGTATGTCACACCATGAATTTAAATAACAATACTAAATCATTTAATAAGTTACTTTTTGCTAATTGTTCTGGTAAGTCTGTATCAGTTAAGCCATAACATTTTTAAAATATTTCTTTAATTACAGAAAGAGTAAATTCCTTGTAACATGAATAAATGTAACAAAAGTGAAAATGGTACATTTCATAGATTTAAAACAGATTTTAGAATTTTCAGTAAGTTGTTTTCAGATCCTTAATGTGCTTTCAAGCAACCCAATTTAGAAGTGTTTTTAAGGAGTTTCCCTATTTTAACTATGTGCAGTCTAAAGCACTGGATGATGTAAGTACAGAATGTTAGCTACAGCTGCAAGTAGGCATTTATGGATTAATGCATAGCAAAAATTAAAGCAGCACTTTAGTATTCAGAACTTAAAAGGGGTTAGAAAGCTGCAATATTTCTCAGAATAGTTGAGCAGATGCGAAGGGTTGTGTTCACGAGGGAGAAGAGACCAGAGGAACTTTTTTTAAAAAAAACATTTTTGTCAGTTTTAAATATATTTATGTTATATGTTAATTATAAGTATACTTACACATACAGATTTTAATGATTTTCCTATAGAGAAAAATTAATAAAAAAAATTTAGAGGAGGCCATTCTTTATGGAAAGTTGGTTAATTTTCTATTTTGAGTTACACATCTTGCTACCGGTAAATAATCTTTATTGATTGATACTGCTATTGATAATTATTACCTGAAAAAGAATCTTGCATGACCTTTCTGTTGTAACTTTCATGAAAGTAAGCCTTGCTTATCGTTGTGTTTTCAATGAGGGCAGCAGTTTTTTAAAAAAAAGTGTTTTGAGTGTTTAATGAATTAATACCTCTAAATATAAAGTTGTTTGCAGAGTATCAGAAGAGAAATGTTTGCTTATCATGCATACAGAAAGTCACATTAGAAAGGTTAAGAAAGATCAATATATTAAAAAGATAATGGCCTTATGTATTTTAATTGTTTGAGCTTGCAGGATTTGGTTTGGTAGCACTCTCTGGTTCTAAAAAATAAGTTGCAAGTATTCAACCTGGTTGGTCTATGGTTGATGCACAGTGAATGGTGCATATGATTATTTAATTTAAAAAACAGGAAATATTCTGAATTTGTACGTTATTGATTTGCATGAGCATTGGAAGGCTGGAAGTGGTAGACAGTTAACAGTAAGTAACTGACTGGTAACAGTTTTAGAGCATTAACTCTAGAAGAGAAAGAAACAAAGAATAAGAATAGTAAAATCCATGGGGAGTTGAGAGCAAATGAAGGTGTGCAGAGAGCATGTTGTGTGAGTGGAGAAGAGGTGAGTGCCACTGAGGAGGGGAGGCCAGTGTCGGAGGAAGGAGGAAAGAAGAGTCATACAAAACAGACTTTCATAATTATTTCTACAAAATGGACTTTCATAAAACTTAACATTATATTAATATCTTCAGCAACATTGGAATTTTGATACAGATTTGATTACAGAAAGAAAACCCTCAAATTTCACTAAGTGCAAAATTAGTGTCTCAAATATGAGCCTACATTTGGTTGTAGTTGGGTGCTGTTTGTTATTCTGCATTAATGTAATCTAAGCCTAAATACTGTAGATTTTATTGTTTATCTGAGACTATTAAGCAGTATTTCTTCATTTATTTCCATGGTAGATACACATAAAAAACATAATTTCTTTAGATATTACGTGAAGTTTGCATCTAATACAATATACTTTAGAGAACTACATCTGTCTGTATAATAAGCGTTTTCTTTGTGTTTTTTTACCCTCAGACAATTCTTTTGGAATGTATGAACAGTTATAATGGATAAATGCATTTTATTTACTACTTTTAATTCTTTCCTAGCTTCTTTATACAGATAGAAATTTTGTGATTTGTGCTCCGACTGGCTCTGGAAAAACTGTGATGTTTGAGCTAGCTATTACCAGATTACTAATGGAAACCCCAATGCCTTGGTTAAATATTAAAATTGTATACAGTAAGTATTACGCAGCTTTAAACGTTTTAGTGGCAACAGTAGAAAATGTCATTCTAAGTGCTAAAGTGAAGAGTATTTTAATGATATGAACTATGTTGAGAAATTGAGGCTTCATTCTTAAATAAAAGATGTTTCTTTTAGGGTTTGTTTATTTTCATTGCTCTAGTAGCTATTATTAGCATTTAATAGCATTACATAATTGTAGTAGCCGCTGTTGCTTCTACAAATAGGGAATTCTTACAAAGACTTCTTGTCCTCTAAAAAGACAACATGCATCTAAGCAGTGTCTTCTTTATGGCTATCTGTTGCCCTGAGAAGACGATCGATTTTTCCACCATCCCATTACCTGACAAGGTTTTGTATTAACTGTTGCTTTCATACACTAGCGCAAAGGCAGCAGAAGAATTGGCAGCCGAGGTTTAGAGAGTGAGTCTTGGTTTCTTGCATTCTGCTCTCATTGCTAACCAAAGAGGTTATTTTGACAATTTCACATTTACTTCCTTGTAGCTTAACCAGTTTTCTGAGGTTGTGTAGGTCACTGATAGGCTTACGAGGTTTATGCTTCCTATTGAAGCAGAAACCAATTCTTCTACAAAAGTCTTGGGGCTCCCTTGTCAGATGATGTCAGTTGATTTTCCAGTGATCTTTAGCTAGCCTAGAACACAATCACTGCAAGACCAATTTTATTGCTGTTATTTTCGGATCGTAGATAAATCACTTCTTTCAGTTGAACCACTTCATGTTCTGTAGAGATACTCATCTGTTACATCTGTTGCTAATGTCAGTGCTTCTAGAGAGTTATTTCTGATTTCTAGAAATCAGCCTGTACCTGAGAATTACAGTATCTATCCCCTGAGGCAAAAGAAACAAGAACAAAAATGGAGACAAGTTTATTTTAAGATTTTAAGAGCCTCTTCATGAACATCAGTGTCAGAACTGCTGCTTGTAGTGGTAGCTTCTCTGTATGACAGTGACTACACTTAACTGTGCATTTAGTTATAAATAGACTTTGTTTTCCTCTAGGATCCTATTTCCTGTTTACAGGTGGTTTCTCGTTTATAAACCCCTTTCTCTCTGAGTGCAGAATGCTCAAAGAAATTGTAATCTGAACTGGAGTGAGGCTGGCGTTTGTACGATCCCTTCTTAGAAAGGTTGTCTTCCCTGTGGTTTCCTGTGTCTGTAAGAAAGCCTTTGTCAGTGTCTGATAGCCGAGTGATTGTTTTCATGTTGGATTTAGGGAGGAGGGAAAAAAAAGGGATTATGAGGGGACATAAATATCTTTAATTCAAAGGCTCTGTTTTCAGTTGCTATGAACTGGAAGTGTGACCCAGAGCTTAAAACTGATCTATGCGTAAGAGCTGAGTAATAAACCAATTCTGAATTTTATGGTTTTAGGAGCAAAACTGAGAGTAGAAGAATTAAATTCTAGAAAATGTCTTCAAAATATATGCATATAACATTTTTAGAAATGCAATTGAAGATTTACTTTTTTTGCTTTAACTTGTTAAATGTTATTTTTACAATGTTATTTTTAGTGGCTCCAATAAAAGCTTTATGCAGTCAGCGTTTTGATGACTGGAAAGAAAAATTTGGACCCATAGGACTCAACTGCAAGGAACTGACAGGAGATACAGAGATGGATGATCTATTTGAAATACAGCATGCTCACATTATTATAACTACACCTGTAGGTTTCAATCCCAGTTCTTAAAAAAATGGAGATTAAACAGGCATAAGTAGTCTAGAAATAGCATACTACTGCGGCTACCCCTTTTATGTCATGATGAGAGAATTTCAGAGTAATGTGCATACTTCAGTTAATATAACCAACAATTGTGTGGTGGTTATGTGCCAGATGTGCCATAAATGGCATTATCTTGAATTCATTAAGCTGATTTTATTTAAAGAGGTTAGTCATGTGTAGGCATGTCTCCTTGTGCTCTGACTTTTGGCATGTGTTGGCCTTTGTAAATGTCTTTCTCCTTCTGTCTTATTTTTTTCTCTAGGAGAAATGGGATAGCATGACTAGAAGATGGAGAGACAACTCTATAGTGCAGCTTGTACGACTCTTCCTCATTGATGAGGTAAGAAAATCAGTGATTTTTGTGGACTTCTTTTTTCTTGAAGATTGAAAGAAACCTCTAAGTGTGTAAGATATATTTAACAAATACATAGATGGTAACAAAAGAAATACTTTGCAAATGTCTTAAAATTCCTAATAGGTGCACATTCTAAAGGATGAAAGCCGTGGCGCAACATTAGAAGTTGTTGTCAGTCGGATGAAGACTGTTCAGTCTTCTCTTTTGCGTCTTTCGGAGAATCATGACACTGTTTCTTCCTTGAGATTTGTAGCAGTTTCTGCAACAATTCCAAATGCTGAAGATGTAAGTTGGATTTTAACTGTATTTCAGTTATTATATTTTATAAAATTGAGTTAGAATTCTGAAATGAGATTGATAGTTAATAAAGTTGTCATTTTGGAGCTGTCAGCTATGTGACTGATATTAATATTACAAATGACCTACAATCCTACAGAACTCTCAGCCAAGTATGGACATGCTTCAGTAGACCTCTGTGTGTGATTTTTCTCTCTAAATATAAATCTCAACAGACTGAGGTTTCCATCTGAATTGATCCTGTAGAAAGTAGAACTTCACCTGTGATTTTAATGATAAAATCAATCTCAAATACATTAGTAATTTGTGTGTGACAAAAATAAGTTAATCATTATATGAATACAGTTAGAGTGAAACCTGCTTAAAAAGAGAAATTTATCATTTAAATTCTGCTCTCTTTTCAAGATCGCAGAATGGCTTTCAGATGGTAAGATGCCTGCTGTATGTCTAAAAATAGATGAAGATCACCGACCTGTGAAGCTGCGCAAAGTTGTTCTTGGTTTTCCATGCAGTGACAGTCAGACAGAATTCAAGTTTGACTTAACTCTTAACTACAAGATAACTAGTGTTATACAGACATATGCGGAACAAAAACCAGCACTTGTGGTACAATAGTTTTTTTAAATCACATTTAAAAATATTTTTTCTTTAAAACAAAAAACTTTAATTTAAAACAAAAATATTTAAAAATATTTTCTTATTTATAGTTTTGTGCAACAAGAAAAGGAGTTCAACAGGCTGCTTCTGTCCTTGCAAAAGATGCTAAATTTCTATTGAGTATAGAACAGAAACAAAGGTATTTCATATATAAGTTGTTAAAAAGTGTTCAACTGTTCTTCTAACCCTGCTAGTACAGTTTCTAGAAGAGTGTCTGCAGCAAAATCATCATCACAATTGGCATTCTTTATGATAAACTCTTCTGGGGGAATTTTGTTTCTCAGATTTTCCTAGTAGCTTTTGTAAACGAAAAGTTGTTTTTAAAACCTTCTTCCTAAACAATAAAATTACTATTTTCCATTGACTTCACAAAACTTTGCCTTGCAAAGATGAATCATGTCAATACTACCGTCAGATGTGGTCTTACTGGTATGTGAAGTTAAGCACACGAAAAAGCTTTTTAATATCACAGAAGGCCATGTCTGTACTGTCTACTTTCTGTTTCAGGGTTGTCCAGTCCCATCCTGATTTTGGGCTTTGACCGTGTTTCCTTTTGCCTTATGCCAACAAAGTGTTTTATGATGTCCTTCCAATATTCTAAGATGTAATTATAAACTAAGTACGTATTTGATAGCACAAACGCAGTAGAACTAAAGGAGGATATGGGAGAAATAAATGTCAAGGAATGCTTCTTAGAATCTTTAGTGGGGGAATTGTGCATCTAGTTTCACATGAAGCCTTATTTTTGCATTTTGGAAACATGTAAGCTCCTCTGCATTTTCTGCTTACATTAGTGAGTCTGTTTGGGGATTTTAAAGATTTATTATTGTTATTTTTTCATGTCGCATAGATTACAGAGGTCTGCAAATTCATTGAAAGATGCCAAATTGAGAGGTAAGTATAGCCTACTATGTTTCAGCTCTGTGAATGAGTATTTGCTTGAGGAAACTTAATAAAATAATGGATATAATTATTTCATTATCAGATCTTTTGATGTATGGTGTGGCTTATCATCATGCGGGTATGGAGCTATCCGACAGAAAAATAATTGAAGGAGCTTTTACTGTAGGAGATTTACCAGTACTCTGTAAGTGTATTTAACTTTGAAAGTCAAAATGCTGTTAATGTGGTTTGAGAAGATGGATGTTTGGACGTGATAATGTTTGTGATTCTATCATTTATGATTAGCCTTTGGAATTACTTTGTGAAATCCAGAATGGTAAAGATGTTTTTATGGTTCCCATGTATTTTTATACTGTGAGACTTTATGCACGCTGTTACTAAGGTCCACTTTTCTTCTTTTCAGCGTAAATAGAGGTCACTCTTCCTCGTGTGTTCTTGCAAGGTTGGCCATGCTCATAATCCTTTAGCATCTCTGTGTCAGCATGTTGGAGAGCTCTGTTATTGCCACTTCTCTCACTTATCACAAGATGTTTTCCTTGATTGTGTCTTTTGTCACGTGGCTTCCTTGAAAGTGATCTTCTGCAGGCAGGATTTATTTTCAAGCTCCCATGCAAAATGTTTTAACAGAGACTCCTAATATCTGCTCCACCTCCTAATCTATTCCATCTGCTATTACCTGGATGAGAAAGTGTCTGAGACATGGTGGGCTTTCCAGGCTTTTCTAGGCTTTCTGTTTTTCCTATACAGGTTTAGACCCTTTGGAGAACTGCCTAGTTAGTTCATTTAAAGGATTGGAAGATTCCTGAATTTTTCCTTTCTGTACCATGATTGTCCTGACTAAATTTGAACTTTTAAGGTAGATCCACTTACTATGATAAGTGCCAGAGTTTCAGTATCTATGATGCCATTGAAAAATTGTCACCCTGGCCACTTACTGTACTTTGACTACCTGGAGCTCTGGAATTAAGCAGTTTGCAATTGCTGTTTGGAAAAAGACTTTGATATCCTGTGCTAGAGCTAAACACAAAGTGAATGCATGTATGGACTACCATTAAAAGAATGTAGAGTTCCTTGTCAGTACTCAAGTTGTTTGAGATAAGTAGTTCCTATTAATGTTTCAGCTATCTGAGAGGCTAGAATTATATTCCTGCAGCTAAGAGAAAAGTGAAAGGGCACTAATCTGTCTGAGCATGAAGGGGTTAGGGTTTGAACACAACTTTTGCAAAGGGGAAGAATTCTTTGGTCTTAAAAATAGCATGTATACACTTGCAGATAGATGCATGGACTTTGCATCTCTAAGATAGCATTGCACTGGTGAGTACCTTTTTCCAGCAACTTTTTATGTGGTTGGGTCATCTTGGTTTGATAAATACTTGCAGTTTGCCTACTGGCACAATAGGAAAAACAGTAGTTCTCTTGAGACTGTATAGTTGTGACTTTAATTTAGGTTGGCTTCTTCTTTTCTGATGTACCTGTAACTGAATAATTTCAGCTTTTGTTTCAAGAAATGGAATAAAGAAACAGTTTTATCAATTCACCTGTATATTGGCTTTCTATTTTCAATACCTAGCACTCATATGTTTAAAAATGTGAGAGAGAGAAATTGCACATGAACAAACTGGAGTGGTGGTTTCCTGTTGAGGGTGTATCTTGCTAAAGTATTATGATAGTAATGGTGATGGTTCTGATTTGGTACCTTGGGTGTAAACAATGCTCATAATTAATGACTCATTCTGTGTAATGAAAAGTGCTCTTAATTCACACTGACTTTGTTGGAAAGTAAGAGCTCTTAGCAATGAATATTTATCACTTGTTTGCTGTTATTTAAAATGTTAGTAGTAGGAAGACATTTTCATGTTGTTCACCTTGAAATCAATGTCTTTTAATTGATGTAGTTACTACAAGTACCTTAGCTATGGGAGTCAATCTGCCTGCACACCTGGTGATAATAAAGTCCACAATGCACTATGCTGGAGGAATGTTCCAGGAGTATAGTGAAACGGATATTATGCAGATGATTGGGAGAGCAGGAAGGCCTCAAGTAGGTTAATTCTTTCAGATCTCTAGTATCGTGACTAAGAAATAGCAATACCAATCACTTTATTGCAGCATTTGTTTTCTACAGTTTTGTTATTTATAGTTAAATTAGTATTGGGTTCAAGATGTGTGTTCAAGAAAGAAATCTGTTTGCTTTTGCATTGTCATTTGAAAAGTATTGTTTCACCCTGCTGTGTAAAAAAATCAGTTTGGGCATCTTAAGGAATAGGGATTGGAGAAAAAGCAGGAAGCTGGCATGCAGATGGTAGAAATTATATGGTAGAAGTTTATGGAATGCTGAAGAAAATTGAGAGTGATCAATGTATTTTTGTTCTTCTAATATCAAAACAAGAAAACATCTAATTAAATTAGAAGTGGGGAGTTGAAAACTACTGCCTTAATAAGCTAAAAGTCCTTTCCCTTCCATGAGAGATTATTTTCACTTTTAGAAATCAGAGTAAAGTTTAATATAGAGGACAGATTACCCTACATCTGTCTCCCGAGGCTGCATACTTTGGGCACTGTGTTATGTTGGGTACAAAACAGGATTTAATTAAAGAATCAAGATTCAAACTAGTATGGAAACTCATATACTCCTAACTTTACATAAATGAATGTAATTCAGCAATTCTTTAAGTTGTTACTCAGATTCTTAAGTTTATTTTAAACAATAGCATGAAGTAAGTTTGAACAGTTTTAGTCGTTCAAGCAGAAACTTCTTACAGCTTTTTTTCCTTTTTTTTTTCAGTTTGACACCACAGCTACGGCAGTTATCATGACTCGTTTGAATACAAGGGCTAAGTATATACAGATGCTAAGCGGTGCCGATATAATAGAGAGCAGGTAACTAAACAGGTTTTCTAAGTGCCCTATATTGAAGATAGCAATATTTCATAATTTCTGCACAATCTAATTTGGGGATATTTTTGCTCTATTTTGGAGAAATTTAAGAGTCTGAGGAAAAAACAAATCAAGCTATTCAGAACTAACAGCTGTTTTATCAGATCAGCAGCAAGTCAGAGACTACTAAATAAGAAAAGCAGAAAATTTACTTTTACTGTGTTTACATATGCACACATTTGCATACCTACACATATTTACAGTAATAGAGTCACAGCAGTCTCCTTAAAAATTCATCTTTAAAGAACAAATTTTACTTGATACATGAAAAGAACAAAAATAGGAAATTATCTATAGGACATGCACATAGTAAAAAGAGGAAAAGACTGCTTGTAGCTGAAACTGTGCAGTTTTCAACATACTTTCCTATCCTTATTTTACCATATAAAATGTTTGGAGTAGTAAACCTTTAAGATTTACTTTAGCAGCTCCAGTGGTGAGAGAGAGGAAAGAGAATACATCTTAAAGGAAGCAAAATTTGGGAGCTGAGGGGGGAATATAATTGTATGTTGCCCATATAGTGATGGAAAGTGGAAAAAAAAATTATACAGAGCAATCACTGAAGATAAAATGAAGAGAGATTAAAGGTACCACGTTAGTTCTGGGAGGATGAAGTATTAGTATGTGGTAGTAGCCAATAATAACACCATCAGCCTGTTCATTTACAGTATTTTGAGAAATAGATTTGGGATTTAGAGCATTCCCATGATACTGCAGAAATATTAAAATTCAGTGATGACCTGTCTCATATCTGCTTCTGTTCATCAGAGATGAACTGAAGTTTGGAAAATACCAGGCTACAGCATTCTCTTAATGTAAGATGTTGAAAGAGTCAAATCTATAGGAAAATAAAGATATTAAAGAATAAACCCAGCAATTTATCTCATGTAGACTGTTTATAGCTTATTTTTTCATATATATTCAACATTGTACTGTTAGTAAATATACAAAGCTTTGTTTTCCGAATAATGGTGTAACTGCACAGCTGAAAGAATTAGTTTTAATTGCTGTATATTAGTCATAACAAATTAAGTTTTAATTATTTGATTATTATTTGATTACTTTTTTATTGATTCACCGATTAAGCGGTTGCTTTCCAAAATAGTTTTAGCACTTTTTCTATTACTAATTGATAAATATACTTAAAGTTTGTTTGTTTTCTTGCTAGCTTGCACAGGCATCTTGTTGAGCATTTAAATGCAGAAATAGTGCTGCATACCATCACAGATGTCACTGTAGCTTTGGAATGGATACGGTCAACATTTTTATACATTCGAGCTTTAAAAAATCCAACTCATTATGGTTTGTTGCTTTTGAATTGATCTAAAATATGAGACTAGACTGTAGTTGGCTGTTAGATCCACTTTGTTTCTTTGGTTCTAATGGAGTAGTATTTCGTGTGGGGTCGAAGGTAATGTCGGATGTGACCTGCAACATGTTAAGGAAAAGTAATTCCAATTGCACTGAGTGTTTCAGCATGGTATAACTTTAGAAACATGAAGAAAGCACCTACAGCTTCATAATTATCTGTTTCTTTCAAAGTTAATACACTGGTCCTGTATGGATGCAATACCAAGCCAGAATGTCATTTCCAGCACTGAATATATAATCTGCTGCTGAAAAATACCTTTTTTTTTAATACTGTATGCTTTTTCTGAAACAAAATAATAAATAATCTAACACTGGGGTCTTCAACTCCGAACAGCATCTCAGTTCCTAACGTTGATCATATCTTTATGACTGCCCCCCTGCCTTGCACATGAAGATGAAGTCACGTGTCCCCCGCCAGGTTTCACAGTTTTATACGTGGGGCTGGGACATACCACAACTAGTACTTGAATAGATTTTGCTAGTTAGAAAGTCTCCAGTATTCTAAAATAGAAGAAGAAATACATAACATTTTGCAACTTTCTTCATATTTAGCTTTGAAAACAATATATATTTACCATTTTTTGGCCAACATAACCACAGTTCTTAGGACTCGGATATGTTATATAGGGGAGCATCTGTAGCTTTTATCTTTGCATATTCATTCTAATAAACACTCACAGTGTGCTTATGTATTTGCATTGTGTAAGGCTCTAGATTTGTTCCCAGAATGCTATATGTACAAATGTTTCACTTTTGGTTATCTGTCTGGCTCCTAAATTAGTAAATAAGTTTTAATAGATTATGATATTGAGGATGAAGTGTGTAACTGTATTACGTTAAAAAAATACTTGTCTCTTCTTGAAGGTTTTTCGTCTGGATTGGATAAAACTGGAATTGAAGCAAAATTACAAGGTCAGTGACTTTGGAGATTCCTTGGTAAAATGTTAATTTTAGGCTAGATTCTTTCATGATTTTTCATGTTATGTGTCTCCATTAATTTCAATAGATCTGTTCACAGAAAAATGTAATGTACCGTGTTGCTCTAGTGATTTCATTTAATTATCACTGAGTACTTTTGGAACACTATTTGTGTGTTTTGGCTGCTATAAAAGTACTTGCCCTATAAAGTTGGAGGAAAAAATGCCTCTGCCTCATCTCCTTATGCATAGTCAGAAATCTACCTAGCACACAACTCACTTTAGTTCTGCACGCATGTCATTCTTGCTAATTGTCCTTCCATTGTGGTATCCCGTTTGCTTTCACTAATTTCTGTTTACTTTCAAAAAGCCTTGTTTCAAAAATGGTCAGGTGTCTCTCATAAATTTAACCTTGAAAAACAATGATGGAAACTTTAGCTTATTCTGAAGCAGTTTAAAATTGCATAATTATAGCATGTTAGACAACAATAATCATCATCAGATGTAGATAGGGAACATGCAGTTTTTAAGTGACCAGTATGTTCACATCCATTGTTCATCCATTGCATAAGAACTATGAAAAAGCACTCATAGAGAAGTCCAGGGTGTGGAAGGTCTTGTTCAGTGATGGATTCAGTGAAGTGAAGAATTGGAACAGTTGAAGTTTCTTTTTGTTAAGTCACAGTCCTCGTGTATGTATGTATGGTTTCAATACAGACTTCTGGATTGGTTTGATAGGAGAATTCCATTTCTTCAGAGCATGGCATCTTCCACTGGCAAGATACCTTACAGTATATTGGTTGCTCATTACCTGAAGTTTGGCACTTCAGGTATGAACTACTCGTCTGCTTAGGTGTGTGGAGGGAAGACTTGCAGTATTTTGAACATCTGTATGCATAAAGTATTCCATATGATTTCAAGTCATATCTCAGATGCACTGACATAGTAGATTCTCTTAAGAACTATTTGCTATGTTAATTCAAAACTTAGTTTTAAATGTTGTAAATGAATAGCAAATATATAATACAATAACAAAGAATTAAAAGGATGTGGTGAGGTAATCAAAAGAGATTGTATCTACACCTCAGGTGAGTAACAATGTGAGAATGAAACTTCAAATTTCACAAATAGAGAAAGAACAACTGCATTTAGAAGTACCATGTCTTTTTCTACTACACTGTAAAATTTTTTTTTTTTGACTAAGGTTTGAAAAAAACAATCTTTTCTTTGTAATATGATTTTTTTAATTAAATAAAATTCGTTCAGAAAACATAAAACTGATTAAATATTTTGGGATCAGTGCCTTTTATCTTCTAATATGAAAATAATATGCAAAACTTTTGATCTAAGTTTTATATTAAATCCAAAACAAATTGTAATCCAAAATAAATCACTTGCTAAGATTTCAACTGGATTTCTATAAAACTGAAAACGCAGTTTTTTGTCGTCAGTGAGAGGCCTTGTGTCCATGCTATTTTTGTACCTCTAGACCATTTGGAGCTTAAAAATCTGAAGGGGACCTGTTGCATGAAAGCATAGTATGGATTGAGCTATACTCTGAAATTTGTAGACTCATTGCTTGTATTCCAGTCATACATTTACCGATTTTTACACAAAATTTACAACATACTGAAAAAAAATGTAGAACCACCTATGGCTGGTGTAAGGCTTGGTGGAACTATTGCTGAAGTGATTTTGCATAAGGGATAAAAGGACCCAGCTCAAGATAGACCTCTACTATATGCAGTGCTGCTTGAGGTCTCCAGATGTAAAACACAAAGACTCTAACTTGCATATAAAAAAGGTCATTTATCAGTAAGCAATTTAGTTCACGTGCTCTTTCTTTCTTTTTGCCTTTTTTTTAAAATTTTTTTTCATCTCCTTTAGATCAGGAATTTTTTATTTTGGAATGTAGGTTGAAAGGAATGGAGTAAAGCGTGTTCAGACCTGAACAAGCTTGTATGGGTTAAGGCATGGAAAACTTCACTTTCAAAAGCTTTTAGGTGTGGACTGTAAGTTCTCCGATTTTATAAGTAACCTCTTTTTGAAGTTCTTACAGAAGCTGTAGCTCACTTCCCCAGCGCACGGTATATTTTTTAGTAATATATATTGTTCGTTATACTTTCCTACATTGCATTTGTGATGTGAATGATTTCTGGTTGCTATGGGAACTATCACTTTGAGTGCTTTGGCAACTTAGGTTTAAATTCTCAACATTGTATTAATGTCACTTTTGCCTTTTAATTTCCTTGGTTTTGAAAAAGATAAAAACAAACAAAACACTTTGATCATCCTCCTGCAGATAAGCAACACCAGCAGCTAAATAGATTTACTGAAGTAAACACAAATGCAATTGCTACAGTGTGTAAATACCCAATGAAGGATTCATAGATACTTAGGTGGATACCTAGATTCATGGATATTTGAAATTTCAACTATTTAAGTGTTAAAACTTTACTAGAAATCTTTTGTATAAATACTGTGAGTTCTCAGAATTTGTCGGCAGCTTATGTTTCTTGCATATGGTTTCTCTTACTTTGTAATAATTATATTAATATTTGTATTCTATGACCTTTACTTGAATGTAGTGTAATTGTTCTGGTATATGTTCATTGCAGTTAGATAATATTGTACCAGTGTTGCATACACTGAAAGTACTTTTTTTTTTTTTTTTTTTTTAACTGTGGACAGAATTGTGTTTGAAGAACTTAAATGATTTATCATCTTTTGATTTGATCAGGATGGATAAAGCAAATAATTTCACACCAACAGGTATTTTTTTTTAATGATCTAGTTTTCAGAAGTGATGTTGAGATAGCAGTGAACTTTGAAGGGCCACATTTCTTGTGAACCACTAGTGGCAATACAAAGGTGTAGCAGAGGGCATAATATGAACAATAGTATGCCTAGAATATATGATAAAGTTAATTTAACAAATCATGAAAGTTTTATTCTCTTAACCTTGATCACTGTTTAGACCTCATTTTTTGATGCTGCTAGAAATTTTGTTGCAAATTAGAAGAAAAGTGTAGAACATTATCACAGGCTAATAGAACTGTAACAGTGAAAAGAAGGAGAGGTTTTATCAATACCAGCACTTCTCTACAGCCTGCCTCTAGAAGTGGTTTGCTGCTCAGCAGCCACAGTTCACAGTCTGATATATTAGTGTGAATTCTTCTTCACTGGAGAAAACTGTAACTGGCACATACTTCTTTCTGCCACTTTGTGATGGGGTCAGTGATATCTATCAGACAGCTGGGGGCAATAATATCTTGAGTCAATGGTGTTAAATCTTATAGAACCCAGTAATAAGAAAAATAATTCACTTTTTGGACTTAAAACATACACTGAATATATATATATATTTAATATATTCCTCTTTTACAGAGACTGGAAGATTAATGGCATGGTATTACATTGCCTTTGATACAGTAAAACAGTTTTTCACAATTAAAGGAACAGAGACTATAAATGAACTGGTAATTTAATTTTTTAAAGAAAATCTGCATATAGCTCATTTTAAACAGATTCAAAGATATAATATAGAAGATTTTATTTCTTTTAAAGAGCTCAGGGATGGTTTGTATGAAGTACAAGACCTGTATAATATACGTAAACGAATTACACGTGCAGCATTTTTGAGCCTTTGTACTCAGACACCTTTAGATTTCCACCTTTTTTCTGTTACCAACCTTGCTTATGAAGATAAAATGATGATACTCTATTGTATTATTAAATCAATTTTATTTTATTGCAAAAAACCGCTGCATGAAAAGTAGATGATGTTTTTTCAATGAACATGATTGTTTTAAGTCATTTTCTTCTGTTCATTCTATCAGAGGTTATTTGTTTAACTATATTGTCACAAGAGGCATTTGGGTTTTAAGGAAACATTGTGATAGGCTATGAATGGAATACCTCTTCTCATATAGCTGTCTTGGATGCTAAAGAATGGTAAAAGCCAAATTAAATATATAGCAAACAACAGAAACTGTTGCTGTTTGAATTGCATGCCCTAAAGTGCTAGCAGTGCAGGTGATTTTGAGTAAGTTCAAGTAGGATAATCATTTAACAATTCCATGGAAAATCTTTGCTTCTTATCATACAATGAACTGTGTAGGAAGATTAAAAAACTTGGTCAGTATTAAGAAGGACTGATTGACCATCTTTTCATGATTAAAGTATTGAAACAACAATTTTTTTTTGACAGTGATAACATGTTGAATAAGTTGGATGATACGTTGAAAGAAATGATAAGTTGGAAGAAATAGTGGGAAAATGACAGAGGATAATAAATATTTTTTTTTTAAAAAAAGTACGTTTTTACAGGTTACAATGATCTCCGGCTGCACAGAATTTCTAGATGTCAAGTTAAGAACAAACGAAAAGAAAATACTGAACTCTCTGAATAGAGATAAGAACAAGATAACTATCAGGTATAAAAGTTAAATACATTGAAAAAAGAAGATATATTTTTAATAGTAATTAAAATGAGTGGCAGAAAATATGTGTGTTTTCTTGTGTAGGTTTCCAATGGAAGGGAAGATAAAAACAAGAGAAATGAAAGTAAATTGGTAAATACTATATTGTCTTGTAAGATTTTAATAAAAAACAGCCATTTTGTGGACGCTGTAGTCCCTGCTAAAATTTCTCTGTCATTGTATAGTGAATTAGATCTTAACCTTCATTGTTTTTATTCCGAACATTGTTTCTTCATAGAAATTCTTGTGAAGTTATACATAAGTTATATATGAAGTTATAAGCAGCATGGTGCTTACATATGAAACAATGAATGCTTATTTTCCAGTCTTATTCAGGCTCAGCTGGGATGCATTCCTATTCAAGACTTTACTTTGACACAGGATACTGGCAAAATATTTAGAAGTGGCATAAGAGTTACTAGATGTATGGTAAAATTTAATCCTTTTTTTTGTTCATTTAATAATAAATTACATTTGATTTGATTAATACAATCTACCTTACTTTTACAGGGCTAGCTGATTTTCTGGCTTCACGTAAAAATAACTTTTCTGCATTATTAAACTCTCTGATTTTAGCCAAGTGTTTCAGATGCAAACTTTGGGAAAATTCACTGCATGTGTCTAAACAGCTGGAAAAAATTGGTAGGTACAAAAGCCAGTCAGAAGCTCTAAAGGTGCAATTTGAAACAGGATCAAACCTCATAATTCTTACAATTTCTTAACTTTTGGGATGCCTCTTTACATAATTAAACGAATCTCCCAAATTCATTTGCCAAAGTTGAGTGCCAGTGTTGTCAAAATAGTCTGTCATGATCTAGAAGAAAAATAATCTATCTAGTAATTTTATTCAGGCTTTCGATGGAATTCATGCAGTATATTTTTTTCTCCCTGTTTTGGGGATAGCCACATTTGTATGATTGTGTATAGCTCTGACCAGAGGGACTTTTTTTTTTTGAATTCACTTTTCCAACGAGCTGTCACTGTAGGTCCTATTACTCATGTGCATGAAAGCCCTTTAGTTTGCCTTGACATAAATAGGGAACCTGAAATAGGAATAAATTTATGGTGTCTGAGACACATGAGGATCACAAGTTCCTTGTAATCTTTTTCCTATCACTCTGTCTTACAAGATGGATGGCCTTCTAGCCGAAGCGTAGAGTTATTATAATTACTTTGAAGGGAAATCAGAAATTCTCAACTCATTTGTATTAAAAACAAACAACAACAAAAAAACAGTTATACTTGTTTGAGGTAATGTTGAGGTAATGGTGTAATAATGTAGTTCCCCCTTTGATTATGTCATATTGTCATGCTTTCAGAATTCACTGGGATATTCTCTATGTTTTTTCTTTGTTTTTAAGACATGCCTTCTCTGTACAAAACAGTATAATACAGAGATCTGCAAATTGGTGAAGACCTAAGCCAAAAAATTAATATGACACAGTATGCTATACAGTATACACAGACTTACCAGCTCAGGTGCAAAAACTGTAGTGCCTTGTTTATTTGGTGCTGCATTTACACTGGGAGACAGGAGAGGGACTTCTAGCTTCTGCTAAAAGCAGTACAGTCTGGTGGGAGCCTGTGTGATCAACGCTAACATGCATCTAGCAAGGAGCATCTTAGGAGTGCCCCTTTTGTTTAGCATCTTCGGAGCACTAGGATAAACAGAATCGTTTCTTATATAGCACAATAAATAAAATAAAGTCAGTTTAGGGTTTTTATTATGAAATGTTTAATATTTGTTGATTTTCTTTTTTTGTATTTTTTCCTATGTTGTCATTACTTTTGAAGAATATCTTGTGAAGACTTACTAATTTTCAGTTTTTCATTTATTTAGCTCCCAGGCTTCTTTGAACTATCTGCTGACAGTTCACGCTCTTCCTTAAGTCAAATAGTTACTGATTTACTGCTAGTTACAATGTCTGTTGGATTCTTAAACTCATGTCATGCTGTGGCAGCCAAGCCCATTCTGTATCTTTGTGAAGTTAGGTGAATTATTTAAGTTCATAGAAATGTACTGATACCATTTAACATGCTTGGAAAACTGTTTTCTAAATGCCTCCATTTGTTATGGATAGTTTAGTAATCAGTAATCTGGCTTCATTTAGATTGAGGATATTTCTTCTTGTGTTTCTACAACTATTTCCATTTATTACTCATGTTCAATAATGATGATTCCTCTTGCTGTTGTATCAGATGCCTGATTTCTGCTTGCTTGTTCTGACAGACAAGTAATCAGTTGTCATCAATGATTTTATCACTCTACTTGTTCTGTTTGATTTCCAGTTCCATTTTTTTGTTGATTAGAAAAAGATAGGCAAGAACTCTTACATCATTTTTATCTCTTACAAATAGCATATTTTAATCTTTGCTGGAGACCCTGTCACATTCATTTAAAAAGATAAGGCAAGAGCTCAAGCTGAAATACCTGCAGAAGAAGTGATAGTCTTTAGTCGTCAGACTGTTCGCAAACCTTCTACAAAGGAGAAGGTAGATGGGAAAAGCTGCTTTCCTCGAGTCAGACCCAGAAGATGTTCAAGTATTCTTCAAAGAAGAGTGGGTTTTAATAAGTCTGCTTGTTTCTCTAAATCATGAAAATCCAGGTTACTTCAGTGTGCCCTCTGAGAAGCAATCTGAGTCTCTGTCAGGGGTCGCACCTAATATTGGGACTTCTTTTACTATTCCTACAGATTTACATAAAATGAAAGCACACACCCACTTTAACTATTTGGTATTCATGTTTTGTACTCATTTTAGTAGGCTGTAGTTCTGGGTAAAGAAAAGCCTCTTCATACACAGAGCACTGATCTGAGTCCTCACTGAAAGTTTGAAAGAACCAGGAATCATAGTGAGATTGTATGTAGAATTCTCTACCAGTCTACTTCCTGGTGGGGCAGATAAATCCATTGCAAAATATTTCCTCAGAATCTTGGAATATTATGTTGACAAGTATTTTTTCTTTTCTTGAATTAAATTTACTATTATTTGCTGAAAAACATTGAGATTTGTATGAGTTTAACATAAGTAATTCCTTGGGTAAAGAATAATTCAGAAAGAATTATTCAGAATGTCTGAAATAAACAATGCTGTGTGAATGCCATGTGCTTTTTTTCATTGTGTAGGTCCAGAATATAGACTCATTTTTTTTTTTTTTGTGTGTGTGTGTGTGAATAAAGCCTGCAGGAAATGAATTAGAATCTGTTATATTTTAGAAATTGTCACGATTGAAATATTGCATTTGCATTACACTTGATTGCATTGCACTTGTTTTCTACAGTTGGATAGTAAGAATTAAATACTAAAATATTCAGTAGCTGAAAAGAAATTTAATGATTTGCTGGGTTAAAAGTTAGGAACAAGCATACCTGTAAAATGATTTATTTTTTTTAACATGCTATAATGCAGTTGTTGAGAACAATTTGAGATTGCACAGTGGCATTTAACATCATATAATTTTAAAATTTTCAACAGGTGTATCACTGTCAAATGCTATGGTGAATGCTGGGCTGACCTCATTTAGAAAAATAGAAGACATAAATGCAAGAGAGCTGGAACTGGTAATTTGTTATTTTGCAGGGTAAAAAAGGCAAACTACTGAGTATTAATACTTTTATTAGTAAATGCAGTATGATTATGTATCTGTTATATAACTGCAAACAAATGCAGTGTTCTAAGTGATTTATTCATTTATACTACTAGACTAATGTACAGCAGATAATTTTTTTTATTTAAAGTGTGCAGGTTGCTTTTGTTTTAGAAAATTTTAAATGGTCAATTTAACTCACCTGATTCTGGAAAGCAATTAAATACATAGAATTTCATAATTAATATGATTTGAAACAAAAAGATGGATAAACACAACCCCTTTTGGAGTTTAAGGAAAGACATTAAAGGGAATGTATATTTACAGTTTCTCTGGATGAAAATTGTTAATTTTAATTATTACTACTTTTAGTTAAAAACTGACAGAATAAAATTGTTCTGAATCATTTATAAAGCAGTTCTGGATTTCAGGGAGCGTAGATTTTTCCCCTGGCTGGGAAAATTAATTTTGCCGTAGTTCTGCTGCACAGCTTTTTTGGCATTTCTTTTCTGAGGAAAATTTTTCCAGTGTTCCAGAAGATATTGTGGACTTTTAAGTGAAGTGGATTTACTGATGTTTTTCTGTTTTGCCTTTTAGAACTGGTTTCATTTTTCTGCCCCCTTTTGTAGTTTTGCATTAAAATTCTTTTTTTCATTAAATCTTGGGCAACATACAGGAGATTTCTCACTTAAAACCTAAGTAGTTCTTTGAGGTTATGGGCTAGCCAGTTGACTGATACAGAGCAGAAAAGGTAGCAGTAAGGAAAAGTATTGGAATTAGTCTGATTTTTGGCTCAGTTTCTATTTTCGACATCACTGGTATCAGAAAACAATTAGTTCTAAGGGCTTTTGTGATTTGTGTGATCACTCTGATGGCTTTGATTTCTTGGATTTATCTGTCTGTTATGAGCTTAATGCATCAGAAATGAAATCAAATCTTTGCAGATTTTAAACAGACATCCTCCTTTTGGAAACCAGATAAAAGAATCTGTGTTGCATCTTCCAAAATATGAACTTCACATTGAACAGGTAAATACTTTATTTATTTTGATGATATTTTAGTATTATTAAATGAAAGAGCAAATACTCCTTTTTAAAAAATCTCTAGCTTTCACTGACCGAAGATATACAATATCATGACTTCCTTTCACCTTATCATGTATAATGAAATTCCTAGCTGTCAAATGAGAGCTTTGAAAATGGGCCTTCTCTAGAAATACATCAGATTTTCTTTTATTGTTGTTTTTATGCCTTAATCTTGATTTTTTTTTTAATTAAAGTTTTATATGTGAATTTGAGAGTTCTCTTCTGTCTTAAATATATTTAAAAAAATAGAGCCAGAAAGTATCAGCGTAAATGTACTCAACAAACATTAACTGATGCTTATTTTTTATGTCACATTTAGGAATATATAGAAACAGTAGATGGTTATGTTAAACTAGCTGGCACCGTTTCCAAGGAAAGATGTAATTTGGTGTTGCAGCCACATTTGTAATCAGATGCTCTGGGGTTCCAGTATGGACTTTGTCTTTGAGCAAATCATGCATATTCTGTGCCTCAATTTTCTGAAATATCAAATCTGAAAAATAACTTTCAAGTGTTTCATGAAGTTGGTGCAAAATGAAGACATCTCTAAAGTTTAAAAAAAAAAGCTTCTAAAATATTACTAGATATATGTGTGAAGTACTTTTATACTTTAATACTTTTAGACAACAGTGCTATTTTAGTCTGTCATTTGATGTAATATCAGATGAGTGACTCTCAAATTATTGTCAGAAGAAAGATGCAATAATCATAAAATTTTCATAAATGCTGGAATAGCAGAAATGTGCTTTTTAAACTGTCAAAAATAGCCTATTTTCTTGTTTTCCATTCTTGCATTGGACAGAGGATTTTTTTTTTTTAGTGGCTTGCTGTAGACCATGTTTTATTCTCAAAACTTTAATATACCAGCTATGTTCAGTATCTGGTATTAGGTATTAATTATTATTCAAAAATATCTAGGCATAGAAATAAAAATGGCACCACAAATTGAGAAAACTGAGCTTTTGTATTTCTATCAGCGGTTAAAAATGTTTGAAAGGGCGTATGTACTACTTAGCACATTTTAGCAGTTACGTCTCTTTTTTTTCTAGCTTGCAAAATACAGTGATACATTGGCTGAAATCTTAGTAACCATCAAACTCACAAACTTTGAACAGCTGCAGACAAAGAGAACTGCATCAGACTTTCACCACGTAACACTGCTCATAGGAGATGCTGACAATCAAGTGATCTTTAAACAGAAAATTATGTATGTATGATTTTTTGTCACATCTTTAAAGATTTTTTGTTGTTGTTTTAATCTTTTCTGTGTTTTGCACCTTTTGCAATATTTTCTATTGATCTCAAATGGTACAAAATCAGTATTCAGTTATTCAGTATCCCATAACATTTTCTAGTCATTCTATTACCATAGGAAATATTACACAAGATTCATCATAAAAGTAAAAAAAAATGCCAGTGTGCTTGTCTGTACAGAGTCTATGGAATCTACTACTTAGCTATCTACAGGGTCTACTGAGTCCAAATATTTTAACAACTCTGATGTGAAGCCTTAATGCAGTTTCCAAATGCATGCAAAAATTGTAAAGTATCTATTAAAATGATACACTCTCAGATTGTTTCTTATCCTTATTAGATGGATTTATTTAATCAACTCATATTGTCGAGACTGTTTTTCAGTCAGATGTGGAATTAAATTCTCCAGATGGGACAAGGGGTGGTGGTGTTGGAGGAGTCTCTTCCAACTGCATAACCCTCACCTGAGCACTGACCAAAGTCTAGCACATTTGGCAGACTTGAAACTGAACTGCAGGATCCTGGCTCTCTTATGGTCATGTTTTATTAGGTTATTCTTAGTCCACTTGCTAAGCAGAATCCAAGAATCAAAGCTGAGTAAAGGCTCTTTCACTAGTTTTTAACGCAACAGGTCCCATATTAAACAGTCTTGCTGTTCATTGTAATAGAAGTTTGCTGATATATTACAGGGACTCTGTATTGCTAAAAAACGGAAATTGGACTAAGAAAATTGAAGTGAGGAGAGCTGTCAGATCAGAGGACTTCAGTATAAACTTAATTAGTTCTGATTATGGTATGTTATTGATACACTTTTAAAAACAACTGCATAAGGATTTCCAATAAATTATGCAAACACTCTATCAAGGCAAAAATATGAAAAACTGGTCTGTAAACACAAATTCTCTTCATTGTATTTATTTTGTTGAATATTAACTGATCCTAAATACAAGTCTGTTTTAATTTAGTAGTATGTTAATAGGTCAGGAAACTTCAAGCTTTGTGTCTTTGCTTTTGTAGACTCAACTATTAGTCTCCTCAATGGCAGTTTCTCTGGAACTGCAGGTACCACAGCAGATGAGGAGAGATGGTGATGACCTTGAAACACAGACTTGTGCAATACTGGCTATATTAAATTCTGTCATCCAAGCCCACCTGTAGCGAGAATTGCTGTATGCTGGGTTTAATGAAGTATATTTGTTATTTCCATGACAAACCTTAAGAATACTACAGTAATTCAGCCTGGGAGAACCATAGGTACTTCTTCAGTTAAACTTGTGGCTCAGGAAGAAAGGAGTGTTGTCTTCTAATGTAAAAGAATAAAAAAGTTTCCTTTTTCTACTACTTAACTGTCTACAGGGTCTACTGAGTTCAGAAAAACTCAACTGAACTGTAAATTTCTCTCAAATGGTACCATTTGTAACCTAAGTTATTTTAAAAGCAGGACTTCCTAGCCTGTATTTAGTTTTAAGTTCTGATTCAGATCTAAGGGAAATGCTTTCATTTTTAAAAAGCATGTCTGCTTTTCAAGCTATGTTGCTTGCCTAATAAAAGATACTTTTCCTAGTGTTTCTCATAATTAAAGTAAGATTCCTATACCTAATACTAGAGACATCAGCATTCAACTTGAAAAGTGCTATCAACATCTTTGATTTATTCCATTAAAAATAGGTTAAAGTAGGATAAAACACGCTATAGTACCATTTTACGGGGAAAACTGATCAGCAATTCAAAGCCAGAGACTTTTGTTTTAAAACAGTACAGAAAAAATGTTAAGGAACATGTGCAAACTGTGTAATATAGCTAAATTCCTCGTGTAGAAACCATAGCTTTAATTTCTGAAGATGTGTGGGGGTTTTTTTCATCTTAATTGTAAAGAACCCACTTGTATAATAACTTACCTTTAATGGTACATTATCTTAACAAATTTCTTTGGACTTTTAATAAACATTTATATACTCCCTTAAACACTTTACAAAAGTGAATGTAATAAGTAGCTTAGAAATATTTTACAGTCATTTTAAGCATTTCTGACTTTTTTTCAAGTTGGCCTTGATGTACAGCAAACATATACAGCATTTTACTTGGGACCAAAAACACTGGGAAGTAAAATGATTATAAATCAAAAACTCAAAGATGATTCTTCACTTGATACATATCATGGCTCACCACAAAGACTGCCATCATCAAAAATAAATACAGGTAAACAATAAGATAACAAAACTCAGCTAGTACTGAAATAAAAAAAAAAAGTTGAATTTTACTTTCAGTAGAGGGCTAGGTCTTTATTTATTCCTATTGTCTCTTTCTCAAGTACAAAAGGATAATGTTGATGCTTCATCTTGACAAGTACTACAGTGCATTCTTTGATGAATTAGAATATATGAGAAAAATAAGAGAAAGCTACACTTTGATTTTGGTGGGAATTCCATTGGTTTTCAGTAAGATTGGTTAATTTCTTGAACATTGTTGAACGGAACAATCAGGGTGTTTTAGCCCTTTTTTTACTGCGTGAAGTACTTTCAACAATAAATATATAAACAATAAAATTTAAAATGAATATTTGCGCATTATGTTAATTTAGGAGGCAAATCTAAACAGGAGAATACCTGCAGGAAATATGGGAACAGAGAATGCAACCATCATTGTAAAAATAAAGATACGTGTGGACATGACTGCTGTGAGTTTCATTAAACCTATTATTTATAATGTCACTTTCCGACAAATATAGTTCAGAATAGTCCATTAATACCAATGTCTATATTAACAAGCAAGCAAGTCAGGCCTAAGTTTTTGTTATGTTGCAGTCATAAAAGTAATAATAAAACATTTTAGTTACAGTAATTAATATTTTTCAGAACATCTAGCATGTAAGAGCATTGTTAAGCTTGCCACATTTTTGTAGAAATACGAGTGCATTAAGTATTTAGCTTTCAGTAAAACATAGTTTAGTGACAAAGTTTCTAGTGATTAGAAAAGAGCTAGGATTTATCCCTCTTGAACTAGTCTGAAGGTCTTCTTAATTCCTTTATTCAGGTAAAACTGGAGTGTCCCCAAAGTTGGAAATGAAGAGGGATTCAAAGTTTTCTTTGTACCTGGCTGATTTAAGGAGCAGAGACTCTGTTTCATCTGTACCCCCAGTAAAGCGATTAAAGGTTCATTTGAATAGAGTCAGCCATTGAATTGATTTATGTATTTGTATGCATTTATTGCTGGGAAGCATTTCATAACTCATAATTTGCAGGTATGAACCTGCAAATGTGCCTCTTTTGTGAGAAATATGAACAGCTAAGAAGCACAAAAGTAACCACAGGCGTGATAATCTGTGAAAGGTTCTGGCTGAAATGCTTCCCACTTCCTATAGAATGCTTCTGTGCAAGTACTCAGTGTTTTTATTTCACAGAGTTTGATAGGTGGTACTGGGTGAGCTACAGAGGCATAGGGTTCTGAATTGCAACATTATTTTGGCAAAATATGGCCAGAAAGGAAAACAAATTGTGCTATGAGAATAATGTTACTGAGAGACCTTTATGCATTGACACTGAGATTTGCGTGTTTAAGAAAAAAAAAGTAACCATTTCTACTTTTTAAGCTGAAAGATTTCAAAGCAATGTAGTGTCAAACTAGTCTTTTCTGCAGTAAGAGTGCAGAATTTTATATTTTGGAGTGTTTTATTTCCTCAGGATTTTTTTTTTCTCCAGGAGAGAATGATTTAGCCTATAATTATTAGAGAGGAAACACACTTAATGATAACCACTCTGACCTTGCCAGGGTACTTGGATAACTCTAAATAAGCCTGTAATTTAAGCCTTTTAACTTACCCAATCAAGTAACTACACAGCAGAAAAAGTTAATGTGTGATCTTTAAAAATATGCCAGTTTGATGCAAAGTTAATGATGTTTTTCAGATCATTTTTAAAAAAACAGTTTTCAATATGTGTATCCCTTGTCACTTACAATATGCCTTCTTTAGATGCAGATGCTAAATCGGTCTCAGAATTTGGATCTCACTCAATTTGTTTTTACACCCAAATCTTTAATGCCAGCATTGCCAAGGTACTATAATTTTTAAAGTTTTATTTTAGACAATATGCTAAGTTTTAACAATTAAAACTATATTCTGAATCAAATTAGTTTCTGTTGAAACTTTCTTTAAGTGTTGGACTGATTATTTATTTATTTATTTATTTTTAAAGATCTGACAGTAAACCATCATCTTCATGGCCTTCAGTAGATCAAGAAGATAATGTTAATATGGCAGGAAGATCCCCAAAACCACTGCAATCCTGTAATTATGGAAACAATAGTAAGATATTGTATCGCTAATATTTAAATTTATGGGTTTTACTGTTTGGAATTGCATGTTCTTCATAAACCAACACTTGCTGGAATCACTGCAAGAGCCACTATAACATTGCAGAGCACCAAACATTCAGGAAAATAACAGTGCCCATATAAAAAAAAATGCAAAGAATGAAGAATATGTGAACTTTAGTAACCTAAACCTGTTGTTTATTTTAAAGTGGCTATGTTTGTCTGTGCTATTGCTAACTATGCTGACTCTGCATGCCCAAAATGACAAGACCAGGGCCTTCCTGGTATTGCCAGCGTGTGGAATGGGATCTTTGACTTGAGCCTGTCCTAGTGCCTCTCGTGAAATGGAGATCAAGATCAGTTTTTTTGAGGCAGATGAGGTCCTGGGCAAGAGAGTAAAGATTCCAGCACAGTCTAGAGTTGAAGGGCAGTAGAGCAGAAGTGAAAGGGGGAAAAAAAATACGAAAAGAGAATTGGGTTGATGATGAAGAGAAAGTATATAATCAGATGAAAGGAAAGAGAGTAGGAAAGGAAGCAAAAAAATTTTGCACTAGAGGAGGGGAAAAAGAAAAAGAATTTCTGAACATTATCACTTTTTAATTAGGAATTTTAACAATAGTGTTTGAATATGTTTGTCATGGCTAGTTCTTAGCCATTGGGTAGTGTGAGGAGGAGAATAAAAAATTAACATTAAGAATGATTTGGAAAACACTGCGAAAAGGAGAAATGACTGAAGTATAATATTAAACTCAATCACACTGGTTCTGACACAAGAGAGGAAGGAAATTGCAGTGATTGAAGGCTCATTTACTAAGCTCTGCAATGAAGATAACTATTTTCTTAAAATAATGCTGAGTCAGGAGTGCATACATGGTGATCATTTTAATATCTTGAACAAGAGGTCTTAAAAACACAGTACAGTTTTTGCTTCACTTCTGCATTGCAAATGTGTTACAGGTTTGTCTTCAAAGCATTCCATGTCTGTGAGTCAGAAAAGCCAAGAGACAATGAAATCAAAAAAAACCCTTAAAGAATCTTTAATGCATAACTCGACTGATACTGATAAAAGCAAGTCTTGGTTTTCGGAGACTTTGAATATTAACTTTGAATTGGGAAATGATGTTTGGGATGATTTTGATGATGACAAATTAGTATTTGCTAGCAACATTTCCAGTAGAGATTTAGGTAAGATTATTGTGACAAAACAAATTTTCCTACTTAAAATTTATTTTCCAACTTCATTTCATAGTAATTTATTGTTGTATAAGTTCATTAGAATTATCTAAATACCTTTGGTTTATTGATTTGACCGTTGGATTTATTATTGTACTTTGAAAGTTACCTATAAAGAGAAAAAATAATATAAAATGGAGAATTGAGAAAGGCATAATTTAATGTTTTTCAGATGACCTCTGACAGCCTAACTTATACGACTGCTTATCTCTGTATTAAAAATTATTCTAAAACCCACAGAGGAAATACTTTCAGTGTTAAGATATTTGAATAATTTCAGATTATTATTTATGGAATTACATAAAATACAAGAATGGTTGGCTGTTTTGTGCTTGAGTTTTTGAAATTTTCTTTATTATATGGTATATGGAACTGTTCACCTTGAAATTACAGATGAATGTGAACCACTTTGCCAGTACACAAGAAGTAGAGTCACAAGTGACATTTCAAAAGAGTAAGAATTATATGGAATATATTATGATTTAATTCAGTTTAAAAGGGATACTTGATATATCTGTTAATGATATGTGTTTAAGATGATATCTCTGTTTAAGGATTTTGGGAACAGAGAAACTGGAATGTAGCCTGTAAAAGTGAGTGAAATTTCAACTTCAAAAATATGTGAATTGATAAATGATTTGAAATGAATTTTCAGTTAGTGTGGATGGATGTAAATTGAGAATATTGAACTGAAAACTAATTACTATGCAATTCTTTCTTATATTATTCTGCTTGATATTTTCAGTTCTTGCGCATTACAAGATGAGACCAATACCCAGAATTCAGTTGTTTCTGTGTTTAGTGGCCCATCAAAAGGGGAACTGTCAATACAGAGTGGAAATATAAATATGGTGAGTAAAGGCTATCTGTAACAGTTTCTCCTATAATAAAATTAGATAATTTTGTTATCTCATATTTATCATATCTGATTCATACATAAGTTTACACACGTTAATTTTCTGAACCTCTCTGAATTTTCCTAATAATGAACAATCATACATTTTGAGCTCAGAGTGATAACTCTGACTTGAATTCACTTCATATTGAATCTTCCAATTTACTTTTATATAGAACAGTTTCAAAACTGCTCACACAGTCCAGCTGTGATTCTGCAAATCATGCATGTGTTTAGGTCTTGTCAATGACCACAATCACAATACAACAATTTGACAGTTTCTCTGGCAGTTAGTTACTTTAACTATACACGCTTTGTTACATTTACATTGCAGTTCAATTTTCAAGAAAAAGAGCATTCAAATCCTTCACAAGAGTTCAAAAACATACAGTATTCTTCGAGCTCAGAAATAATCTCAGACTCTTCTAAGTTCAGTAGGAAAGGGGATTTTTTTATTTGCACAAGAGAAACAGAAAAAAAAGTGGATTCCAGGTAATACAAAGTAATTTGTGTATGTTTTAATGTTGCCTCGGTGTTCAAGTGCTTAGTTCTTTGTGGAAATTGGGCATTTAGGTGATGCACAAGCTTGTAGCAAATTCGTTTTGAATTCTCATTGCAATAATAGCAATTAATTTTCAATGTAAAAATAGCAATTTTTCTTAGGAAGGGACTTATTATTTTGCTTGTGTTGATATCTGCTGTCTGTATTTTATGCAATGTTTCTGATTCCATAGGTTTTGTTGTACAATGTATATTTTTTATTTGCTTAATTTTCATTAGATATCGTCCTGATGATGAAACCAATGATGTCAAGCCCTTTCTTGGAATATTTGATGACATTTTTTGATACATGAAATATATTGTAAGTGCTGGAAAAAAATGCAGTCATTTTTCCAGGGCAAAGCATTCAAATGTTGTTAAGAGAATTTGTTTTCTGTTGTAGGATAATTATTAAGGTATAGTTTGCTGCACAGAGTAGATAATAATAAAAATTGATGTCTCAGTTATGAGGTTCTAATTATATGATCTCATTTTGAAAAGTATTTAAATCTTTGCTGACTTTGCTTTTTTTCAGGATTATTTTCAGGAGAAAAATATTAGAGTTTGCCAATAAAGGAAAATAGTTCTGAAAGTAGGGGAGTTTTTAGATAAAGTAAAATCACATAAGGGAAACTAAGCTGTTTGTTGCATGCCCCAGCTTATTCTGAAATGAATGAAATGCTGTCCTCACAAATGTCTTGATTTGTCTTGATGTCTTTTAGATAAAATCCTGATTTTATCTAAAATAATCAGATTTACAAATAAATGGAATAGCA
Organism: Crypturellus undulatus; assembly: GCA_013389825.1. Taxonomy (NCBI): domain Eukaryota; kingdom Metazoa; phylum Chordata; class Aves; order Tinamiformes; family Tinamidae; genus Crypturellus; species Crypturellus undulatus. The sequence goes on along the minus strand of VWPW01001132.1, from coordinate 448,845 downwards.
AGTTGTTCTAGACTGTATTTCTTTTGACAGTGTTATATGCGTATAACTTCCTTCATGCAAATGTGTTTCCAGACTCTAAGCAAATCAGTTGCAAAATATCTATAAACAATATTTTGTAGTTATGTTTAGCTGATACTTGAGGTCATAAAATGGACATTTGTGCATTCCAGTACAGATTCAGGCCTGCCTTTGGACGGATTCATTTACTGGCTCCCAGCTGCAGTTCTGATATTCAGTTCCTCTCATGATTTGAAAAGGAGGCTTGTTTTTCATTTTAGAGTTGCCTCTCTCATTCCTGATCTCATTTTTTGCAAATATCCTTCCTGATAAATCAGAAGAGAGCAAAGTTAGCATCTTGTCTCCTTCCAAATAAAAAAACCACAAATATATGTGGTCAACCAGACCAGAGGTCACCTCCTCATTAGCTTCAAGGGTCAACTTTGGTGTCCGTTTTTTCCCCATCAAAGAAATCTGTTTTGCATTAAACAAAGAACTGTTTAATAGTATTGTCTATAATAAAAATGTGTCCTTTCCTTGACTAAAGAGACAATGAGGTGTCAAATATAAAAAATTCCTTTCCAGGATGATACCAATCTGTGAAATTTGCCAATGAGGAGCCAATGTAGTTGATCAGTAGCACTTAATAGTTTATCTTAGTCTCAACCACACAAGTCATCTTCCCTAATTCTAGCAATGTGTTACCTTTGAGTGAAAATGGCTACTACTCAGTCCTAGACAGGTTTTGTCTCTGTGAAGGATACTTAAGTAATACAATTTTGTGTTTCTATTGCTACTACTCAAAGGGAATAATGCCTGGAAGCTTCTGTTCTCTGTGAAAACCACCTGTAGGAAAGCTCTGTCCAATGGGACATGCTTGCAGATCTAATCAGTGTCTCTCGGCTTCAAGAAAAGGAGGGGTAAGGGTGTCATGGCCTGCTGTCTTCTAACCATTTTTGGCTCTGGTTTATGTGCATATCTGACAAGCAAATTTTGAAAGACATGATCTTTTCCAGGCACAGACATGACTCTAGTTCCAGCCCTGAATGGACTCAACTAAAAATCCCTCTCACTTTTCATCCACTGGTTCAGTGTCCACCTGCTAATAAAAACCCTTTTTTTTTTCAGACAATCTTTTTAGACAAAAAGTTACCAAGGAATAATTCAACTACCTAGATATAGCTGTGATTTTAGATGCCTTATAGAATCTTTCCTTGTTTCTGTCCGCCTTCCCAGAAGAGCACAGATCTGTCTCTCCACAAGGAGATGTACCTTAGGGTATCTAAATGGCACTGGATCCTGTGTTTAAGCACCTGACTCACTCCCTGGTGCCTGAATGTTACACGATGTTTTTCCAACCCATACTTCATATTACATAGAATTCCTAATTGTCTTAGTATCCTGCTTTTCCATAGGGTTTTAGTTTGCAGCAACTATTTTGAACTGTTCTTCAGTATCTCCAAATTTGACAAAGGATTTTTACACAGCAGCATAAAGCTGAGCTTCAGACATGGAGAATAAAGGGAAGTTAAGGAAACAATTTATTGTTAACTTGACCTGAAACTCCTGACTTTTCAAAATCTCAGATATTGGGCAGTTGTGCAGGCATCACACAGAATCCAAACAGACTTGTTGCATCAACCACTGCACTTGCCACTGCTGTCCTGCATGAAGCTTCTTCCTTGTGATTGAAAGTTCTGAAATGTGAGGTACTGACTGTCTGGAAGTGGATTGTGATTAGGTCTTCATAAAAATGAATAAGGTAAGTTTCTACTAAATATCTTTTCAGTTTGGAAATGTTTTACATTTCCAATACTCTTAAAATGCAATTATATCTTTCTGATATAATACTTGGGTAATTTATATAATATCCAGAATGTGGCTGACATATTTATCATATTATGATAAAACGTGCTAATTAATTAAACATGCTAATTAGATAAAACATGCTAATGACTGTATCCTGTGCTTTAATTTTGCAGAGTTACTAATTCAGTGACTCAGTTTAGATCAGTAGGATTGAGCAAGTAATTCTGGGATACAGAAGAATGACCTAGTCATTTCTCTGGGGAAGATTCTATGTAATTTATGTTATAACAATACTGTTTCCCATAATGGGGTAGTGAAAGAAAATTCAGTGTGACAAGAAGTTTGATTTTTACCATCAGACCATTCTGCCATTCATCTGATTCTCTGTAATAAAATACATGCTCATACCTGCTTTTCATTTAGCTTCAACTTTCTAATATGCTTCCTTGTCCTATCACATATACTGGTTTCATAATACAAACTGAGGTCAACTGTATCTGTGCCTGAAGAAAATGCACTCAAAAACATGATCTTCAGAAATGTTAATAGAAAAATATGTCTAGTGTTTAAACATGTCAGGCAAGCATGTTGGTGTATAAGGTGTTTATAGCATATAGAATATTGTAAATGTACTGTGACATAATTTTGACTGTATATAGCATGTCTCGCGTTCATTTTTAACTATGTAGACTTTGTTCGTATATTTGAAAACTTAATGGGTTAAACATTACAAGAAGTTTGGGTGTGTATTTTGTTTTCTATACCTTCACAGAATAGCTACTTCATTAGCTGAGATACAGAAATTGGTGCTTTTAAAGGTAGTCAGCATGATGCTAAAGAGTGAATGGAAGTTAGTATATTGAATATGAATCCAAAAAAGAGTAGTTACAATCAGTCATTTTGTACAATATAATGTTACCACCTGAAACATCATTATTACAGAATCAGTGGCATCTATTTTGAAAGAATTAGGATATCTTTACCTCTTCTCCCTTCCTGAGGGAGAAGTTTTTCCCTCAGGAATTTTTTCCCAATTTATGTAGGAGCAAGAGAGCAGTACCATGTCAGTTGGTCTGTTGACTGAATATGTAAGTGATATGCATGACATTAGAAGCATGAATGCCTGGTTTTCTTCAAGATCCTTTGCTTAACAAGGAAATAGAAAAGGAGGGACTATTCATTTCCACCAGGAGACCAGCAAAACATTGACTGTATTGAGGGTTTATGTAACAAAATGATGTATACCCTTTGTGCTGATAGTTTGCACTGATGAAATTCAGTATGACTGAAAAAGTCTGCTTGGAAAAGCCCAGTGGGTGCTCGGGCTACTGTTGTACAGCTGAGATTGTAAGGTCCACCCTGTTGAACTGTTTCGCTGCATTTATTTAAACATGCATGAGAAAAAAATATTTCACCAGTTATTTGTTATTTCCAATGTCATAAAATGCCTGAGTATGCTAGCAAGGAATTTCTTATTCAACATATGCTACATGGAGGAAGCACGTAATGATTATATAGCCAATCCTTTTGGTTCATGTTATGTGACAGTTTCTACACTTTAGATAGCTGAGCATGGAGAAGAATGCAAACCAGATTTTGTTCTGGAGACTGGAAGTGTGTTTTGTTTGCATAAATAAAACAATGTTTCTTTTGCGACTGTGAAACTTCCTATTAAAGGATGCATATAACTTTCAAAATAAAAATATGCTTGTAACTGTAAATGGCTATGATATATTTGCTGCTCCCCCACCCATTTAGAGACAAAAGCTATTTATGAGGCTTTATTAAGTGCAAATAATTCCTATGGCTTTAGCAGAGAAGAAACAGCTGCAGAATATAGTCTGATTTGCATATAAATGACATTATTTCAGCTCATAGAGGGATATTGAAAAAATACATATTTCTACAGTGAAAACCTGATAGTCACACATATTAAGGTCAGCTTGTGTAACTTAATTTTTAAGCTGCTCCCTGTCGATATCTGATCACACTTCCAGCTAGATTCAGCGCTGTTGTTTTTACCCACTATGAAATTGTGAATTTTTCCATGTAAGCTAGTTATTATTTTAGAAATAAATTCCAAAACATTTATCTCAACAATTCAAGCCCTTATAAATGCTCAGAATATTTACTAATATGAGTATCCAGCTGCAAAATCTACGCTCATCCTTTCCTTAAACACTTCAAATTTGTGGTGTGAAATAAATGCTGTTAGTTGGATCAGATGGAAAAAAAAATCTGCTAATCATGTCTAAATACTTTAATAAATGGTAAAATATAGCTGAGGCAGAGCAAATATTTTCCACAGTTTATGTTCTCTATCAAGGATAAGTTCATGCTTCTAAAATTTCTGTCAAAGGTAGGCAGACACTGACCAACTGAGATGCTGGCCAAAGCACAAATTCAGTGCTTCAGATCTAGACATAGACATGCCATGTTATCCCAGTTCTTTCAGCTCCCCACACAAGTTCTCTGAACTACTGTATTCAGTCTGAAGTGCAACTGTAGATGGTTTTCATAATCATTACGCCTTAGGCGTGGTGACTCCCTACCCGCGGAGCAGCCGGGACACAGATGTGGCAGCGCTCAGCCCGGCTTGGGCAGCCGCGCGCCCCCGGGGTGGCAGCCGGCAGAGCCCACCCGGCTCTGCCCAAAGCAGCCTCCGGCTCCCACACACCTCCCTGTTTCCCCACATCTGGAGCTGCCTGGCAGGGCAGGGCTGCCCTGGGATCGTGTCCCTTTAGTAACCGGGTCTCGTGGTTTCTGTGATATAGATGAAAACAAAAGAAAGATGCTGGAAGTAAAGGATTTGTCTCACCAAGGCTTCCAAACCTTGATTTTAGATTCCTACCTAGCAAACGCCTTGCTGAGCTGAGTGCTGTTGCCAGAAGTCATAGGGCGGCCACTTGCAGAGGATCTGACTGGTTGCAGTGAATTGGAGTTGGTCTGAATGCCTCTTGAAGAGGCATTTGGTACCCTGCTTAGTACCAGTTGGAAAAGAGCATGTTAAAGGAAGGCTTTAATGCTAGAAAATTGGATATGGAGGTTAAAATACTAGTAAACCTCCTCCTTAGCAATTTTAGTTTGTAAAGGCTATTGCTTTCTTTGAATGGAAATAAAACTGGAGGATTTTTTTTTTCATTGTAGCATTTTAGCTATTATAGTCCAGACTTAGTAGGTAACTGGGTGCAAGAAATAAACTTCTTTTACTGATGCTGGAGAAAGTGTGGCGATGAGATGCATCTCCTTGATTTGTGATGTATTACAGGGATATGTGTGAAAGATGAGACTTGCACAGTGAGGAAAATAGCCTGCATTAGGAAGATAGAAGTACTAGCGGATCACTCTTTCTCTCCTGAGTGTGATTGCCACATTAGCAGAAGGATAGAAACATTCTTAGTTTATAAAGCAGATTAACTGAAATAAGAGTGCATACTGAGAATGAAGGTGATAAAATGGATGTTGTTCTGGAAGAGAGCTTGGAATGGAGAAAAACTGTTTCAGATAAGCATGTGGTTCAATAGAAATTAGTCTCTGTCCATAGAGTTTATAGCAGCCAATCGCAAATGCACCTTCAGTTCAAGCAGTTAATAATATCTCTGTGCTGTAGCTTAAGGGATACAATTTTCAAAATTATTGTAGTGTGGGACCGATAAATTTCAGCACTAAGAAGGCAGTACTCCATATAATTTATTTTAGATTTCCATCTAGGGTATGTTCTGACTCTCCACATGAAAGTCAAATTGTCCATGTAAAATGGTTTTCAGGTGATAAGTTGACCCCTGGGGTTTTAGTAAAATAATAGATTCAGAATTCTATCTGACTCCCCAATCTGTAAAAACTAGTTATTGGCTGCTTGAAGGATTTAATAAGGAGGAGGAAAGGGAAAAAAAATAAAGCTTTAGTGTAGTGACATTTTTCTCATTAATGGGGACAGTGTTAGAATCACAAACTCCATCTGGATTTGGTAGTAAATACTCTGCTGGCGTACGTTTGGGGCTGTTCTCCATGAGCAGTGTATGTGTCCAACACTGTATGTGCTGTAACATGCATATGGAACAAGGGGTATTTCTGATACACACGTAGAGCTCTTCAGAGCAGGGTGTGTACTGTGCCACCGTCTGGCCGTTCTCTTTAAAGGCGTTCAGCCAGCAGAGCCGACCTCTGGGGTTTGGCTGGTGTAGCACTGTCCCACAGTGCCTGGGGAAACACCAGCAACACAGACACTCCTCCTGCTAGCACCCAGCAAAAAAAAAAACAGAAGATGTCACAATATTCTGTGTTGTTTAAATATACTGCAAAAAAATGATAACCTGAAATGAGGTATCCTTTTAAGTTCATGTCTGAAATTACTATAGCATCAGCTGTAAATTTTCTGGTATTTTTAGAATTTTATTTAAGGATAATTGTATATTCTTTAGAATGCCTATAGGTGTCTGCTAGTGTGTTGTGTGGCTTTATGATCAGTTTAAGCAGAGAGGAGCTTGGGTAGAGGTTTCCTTATGTTTTGTTTTAGTAGATGAGTGTATCCATGTGTACATGTGTGTGAAACAGGACCAGTGAACAACAGAAGGAAAAATAAGGTGACAGTAAGATGGCATCAGTAAGATGAGAGCAGAAGTAGTCTGCCTGAAAGCATTTTTGAGGTTAGTATTGGCTGAATGTCACTTTGAATTCTGTGCAATGATAGTACCTCCTGCTTTTTGACAACTACTGTTCATTTATTTGTTTGCTTAGCTTTACAGAGGAAATTGGGTGCTAGTTTTGCCATTGGGCAGGCTGTAAGAGATGTGGGACAGGCCTGTTTGCTCACCTGAGCAAACTCAGGTGTTCATCTGCCAGCGGGCACTCCAAAGCCAGGTGTCTGCCAGGTTCCCAAAGTGCTTTTCCTTCCGAGGAACAATCTGAGAACTAGAGGAGTTATGAGTCACTCCAGCTTCTGCTGTTGACTGGATATACTCTGCACGAATATTTTTCAGAGCAGCTGTATATTCCCTTTTGGGTTATTTGTTTCTTTGAGGCTGATTTTAAAATTTGACCAGCATTTTTAAGGCTTCAGGTGTTAGCACTGAAGCATTCAGCTATTCACTGAGGTGATTACCAGAGCGTTTGCATCTGTGGCCCCAGTTAATTGCCGGCTCATAGGCCATGCTTTGTGTTTACTGAAGCCCTGTGGGGAACTGTTTCCTCTTCTATCATATAATGATGCACGGAAGAAATTAAGGTAATTTATCTGTATTCCTCCGTATATTCTGTATGTTCCAGCAGTGCCAGGCTGCTGCAGTGTCAGGCCATCATCGCCCTAATGTGTCTGTTGGACATGGGCGCACGTTGATGCAGGGCTGCACTGCCAGTTCCTGCTCCTGGAACAAGACAAGTGTGTGGAGCAGCTACGTAGCCGGGGCCAGCCCCCTTGGAGCAGCTTGTCCTGGAAAAGGAGCCCAGTCAGGCCCCGGAAAGGGGCAGGCACGATAAGGCTGAACTCGGGGATGAGTTTTACGAAGATGCCCCTCTTAAGTGCGGGAGAGGAATGCCTGGCCCGGGACTTTTAATGGGAGTCATATGATAACTAAAAGAGCTCTTGTTCTGTACGTGCAGCAAATGAACCGCATGCATTAAATAGAGATCCTGAGTGCTGCTTGGAATTGGTATTGGCAGCTATTAATGTCTCCTCAGTTGTATTTTTATCACAGCTTAGTGACAGTTCACCAAGATGTAGTGCTTTCTGTTAGCTTCACAGGCGGCAGGGAGTACTGCTTGGGATATCCAGGATTTCATCCCAGCTTCACATCTCTCTGTGTTGCCTTGAAACTGTGCTGGGTTTTGTGTCTCCAGTGAAGGAGCTGGAGGAAAAAAAAAAAAAAAGGCAGCATTAAATTTACATCTCCAGTTGCTATGCAGAGGGAATGGGAAATGAGCTCTCTGCCGCAAAGCGGAATCAGTAATATCATTTCAGGTCCTGGCTAACATCTGTAAACATCTGTGCCTGCCCACAGACCCTGACAAGAGGCTTCAGAACATATTTCTTTAAAAAGGTCATGGAGGAATACAACCCCCAGGATTCACTGCACACTAAGTGTTTTAATATGGCTCTCGCAGAGGCCTCATATTGGACATTTCCCCTTCTTAATTATGCTAACAGTCTCCAGCCTGAGGCACATTGAAACATCATCCATCTGCCTTGGAAAAAAAAAAATGTACGTGGAAAAAAATGTACGCTGCTGTGCGCTTCCTTCTCCTCGTGCGCCCGGCCGTGGGCAGCAGCGTGAGGCGGCCGGGGCTCCCCACAGGACTGAGCCTGCTGCCACTTGGCGCCATTGATGTGGGTGGTGGGCACTATGTCCTTGAGCTGTCAATGGCCATCGCCATAGGGAAGGGCAGGCTGGACCCACGGCCTTGGTGGCACTGCCAAGAGGCCTGGCAGAGCAGGGCTGGGAACGGCTCCCTCCTTGGCGAGGGCTGGCGTCCCCCTTGGCCTCGCCAGGACAGGGCAGCAGGGCCATCTGAGGGGTCAGGTGTGCCCCAGGGGCACCCTCGTGCCCTGGCAGACTCTCCAGGCCCAAGAGCTGACCGTCCCAGGTGTTTGGTTTCCAAGGGCTGGGTACAGAGGTGCCCCTAACTCGGCAAAACTCGTTCCTCCCGTGGTCCCCCATGGCCCCGCAGGGAGCCCAGGGAGATGGACTCGGTCGGTTGCGGTCACCTGGCTGTTGTTGTGCTGTGGCTGCGGCCCTGCTGCCCCAGCCCTGCACCCCGACTTCCTTAAACGCGAAGATGCTGGTAGCCTAGTGTAGCGCTGCCAGGGGCTGTGGTTTCATGCACAGAAAAGCCTAAGTAGCGAATGGGCCACTTGTGGGCTTGACACATCCTGGGACAGACTGCATCGAGTTGGTAGGCGAGAAGGGGCCCTGCTGAGGCAATATCGACATTTCTGCTTCTAAGGGCTTTTCCCCTTGTGAGCGTTGTGTGACCCCATCCAACCTGGGGTTTCCTGCTGGCTGTTCCTGCTTTGTTGTTCAGATTGCAACCGTGCAAGCTGAACCAGCCTCCGGGGCCGGCCAGGCCACCATTTTGTGTCACCTCCCCTTTGAACCACCATTTTGTGCCACCCCCTTTCAAGCAGCCATGCTACGCTGGATGTGGCTGTGCTGAGCCTTCTTCACATGTCACCCCTTTCTGTGCCTGCCCCCAACGCCGCCTCTGATCGGGGGAAGAGCAGAGAAGGGAAAGTGCCTTTTTTGAAAGCAGAAACAGCTTATGGGACTCTCAGGATTTATGACCTCCCGAGAAGGAAGCTGTCTGCCCTGAGCAGCTGCGGAGCTGACCTCGCTTCCCAAACCTGTTGAGGCAGGAGGGGAGCAGCTGTGAACGGCTGTGGTGCTGTCCTGCTGTGACCCGGCCGCGCTTGGCCCTGCGCGGTCACGGTGACGCGGAGGGCAGCGACCGGCCGCCCAGACACCGCTCGCTCCCTCGCAGCGTTCATAAGCTGTTAACCCCTCGCGTATTTATGTCAGAGATGTGGGGTTTTAAACTATTCATGCACGCAAAGTGACTGTAGGAATTGCGTGCTCCCCTGTGCGAGCCAGGACTGCGTGGGAACGCGGATCGGAGCTTGCGCGCGTTCTGTGGGAGCCTCACGGCGTGGGTCTAGATACCCGCGCAGGCTAATGCGGCGATTCCAACCAGGCTTTGCGTGTCCCCTTTGGATTTGTTCGACTTAACAGCTAGCGTGTCTCATGTTTGCTCTAAGATATGCCCAGCAAATTAGGCAAATTAAAAAATACATGAAAAAAATATAGTGCTGTGCACATGCTTTGGGTTTGTTATTTATTAATAGACTCTAATTTCCATATGATAGCCTACTTTTTTTTTAACTTTGGCTCAATAGATAATTTTTGCCAATTCCACGTAGTCAGATGGCTTTGAAATCTGTTTCTGCTTTTCTCATGCATAAAGGCCTGGATTCTGTTTCAGATACTAATTAAACCCTACACTGATTTTAAAGATTCTATTGTCCTTTCCATTAAATAGGAGTTTTGTTAGATCTTTAACAAGACCTCAGTGGGGTAATAAATCTAAGCAACTGTCCTTATTAGGAGCAGATTATCCTCATGAGATGGTAAGTCACAGAACTAACTGAAACCATTTGTAGAGACTGAACTACGGCTTTTTCTCCCTAAACATTAAACCGACTTCCGAATGACTTGCTTGGGTGCTCAAATTAAATTAAATGATTTTTTGTTTATTTTTCACATTTTCAGTGTAGGCTATTTGCATTTACTTAAAGTTTAAGAGTTTCATTCAGCAAAATTCACTCCCGGGTAATGCTCCTTATTTCCAGTAAACAAGCTTTGTAGCCATAAATGAAACCCAAGAAGTCTTGTAATTTCTTTTGTTGGTAACCCTTGGAACATTTGTGATTTATAGGCCTTGCTGACCTAATGAGTATACCCTGACTTGGTGAGATGTCCCGCTGTAGCGGATTTCTTGGCTGAGGTTTCGCCCTGTATTTGTCCCACCGCTGCACGCATCACGGTGAGCGTTTGACCAAAGATCTCCGCGGCTGCTGGACCTGAACACGGCCTTTACTCAGAGGAGTTGCCACAAACCCCCCGGCAGCCGTGGCTACGCTTGGCCTTGCGGCGTTTGTGCGCTGCCAGGCGGGGAAGGAGGACTCTGCTCTCCTGCTTCCTTCCGTTTCTTTTAGAAATGTTTTGTTTTGTTGGGGGATGTTTGCCGGTCTGTAGGTGCTTGTGGATTATTTCATTCCTGGTTTTAATCATAAGTTGGTTTTGGATGGCACATGACTTCCTTGCACAGTCAAATCATGAATTTCTGCTGTATGTTTAATTTCCAGCTTTGCTATATACATTACAGTGCGAATTTTTAAAATTATCCAGTTATTTTGAAGCTGTTTTGTGGTGCCTGGTTCAAGACACTGATTTCTAGGGCATAATTCAACCCAGCAGCCATCAGGCAAAGGCAGAGAGCACAGGGCCATCCTCACAGCAAGACATGTCGCCTCACAGTCTGATTCCTTTTTTTTCCCCCCTCCGCTGGCTCCGTTTCGGAGCTGACTTCAGCTGCTGCCCTCTGCAGAGCACATTGCAGGAAGCCAGTCTCCAGGGACAAAGCCACACGTGACGCGACCCACGTCCGCCTCCACCAGGAGCGATCCTGCGGCCCTGCTCGGACGCAGATGAAGACAAACCCTTCTTGGTTGCTGCAGCTGCACCAGCTCTCAGCCACCAGGTATTTAATGCCCTGAAGTTAGTGTCCTGTCCCTAGGCTGTCCTGTTCCTGCTTTGCTGCCCGGTATCTCTGTAGAGCCAAGTATTGCGAGGCTGCAATGGTGCTCTGCTGTGTTTCGTCATTAGGAGGCATATACACGACCCTCTCTCGTCCTCTAAGTTACATTGTACGGATATTTTGGAGCATAACAAATCAGAGGAATGTAGTCCAAGACCATTTATTTCTAATTAGAGGTTTGCTGCATATCCTGGGTGAAATTGCTGATTTTGATCAGCCTTCATCTCCTGCTCTTGCAGCGGCAAAGATTCAGGCCTGGCAGGTCATTAGGGAGGTGGAAAATACGGTTTAAAGTGAGCTCTGTCGTTTCTCAGCATCATGGCTCCCCTGTGCTCTGGTAGGAGACTCAGAAAACGGAAGGTGCTGACTACAGATAAGTCACTCGGCCGCTGCTCTGCTGGCAGTGCAGAGCCTGGGGAAAGCGTGGGGCATCGCGCGTGCTGGCCCTGCGGCCGGTGCCGCAGCTCTTCCTTCCCGCCGTGTGCTCCTCTGCACAGAGGGGCTCGCTCAGAGAGCCCGGCTGCTGGACGCCCCACAGCGTGACCCGCCACACGGCACCGAGCTGCCTGGCCGTGCTTGGTCATCACACTGCCGTGGGGCACGTACGAGCATGTTGTGTGGTGGTCAGACCTCCCCGGTTAGCCAGGATTTCTTTGCCTTAGATGCTGCATTGCCATTTTTCAAAGTCTGGATTCTTGTCAGGATGTGGGTTTTCTTTTTTTTTTTTTTTTTTCCCCTTCCTCTCCCTCCCTGCTAATATCCCCAACAGCAGGCCCAGGAACTAATCCTATTTCTGCCCTGAGACGGGAACTTGTTTTCACTCTCTGTGGTGCAGAGCTGAAAAGCTGGTGTCCAGCAGGGGAGGGTATCCCGGAGCATCCGCAAGAAGGTGGCGTGTGGGGACGAGAACTCTCGTTTGCTTTTCAGCGTGAGTAGATGAGGTTTAGGTGGGAAAGTAATGGAAATACTAAATGATTACTGCTAATGCTTCCTAAGGTGACAGCAAATCTCCTCTATATTAATGTTCAACTTCTGAGACTAGATTGAATCTTGCTTTATTAAAGAAAGTAGGAATGCCTAGAAGTAGCTCTTTAATCTTCAGCTGGAAAACACAGTTTTGAAACCCATTATCTTAGGAATGCAGTAATCAAATAGAGTAATAAGTGATGTTAAACCGACTTTGAATATTGTTTAAAGTATTTCCCAGATGGAAATAAAAGTTGGCAGGATGGTGTCAGACTTCCTTGGACATCTGCTGTGTTTCTGATGCTGCACACACAGAAAAGAGAGGTTGATTAACATGTATTTCCAGACCATGAGATTGTATGGGAACTATTGAAGGCTAAAATGTCATTATGAGATTTATAAATAACTTCCGCTTGCTGTTTGCTGCGTTGGACTGCTGGGATTCTGTCGGCATTATGTTACAAGCACAGCGCTGCCTATGAGGCCTTCCCCAAAGCTGGAGCCCTGCAGCTTTGGAGATCTTCTGAGCTAGAGAGAGAAAAGGTGCCATTGGGCAGTCCCTCCCGCTGCTAGTGCTAAGCTCTTCCCTTCAGCACATTCCGGATTATTTTGCTCAGTGCCATTGTAAAGGTCCCAGATGAGCAGTCTTGCAGCAGTACATGATTCGTGTCGGCATCGACTGTTTGCTGTGATGTTCAAAGTGGGGTTCCCCTTCCTGCTGCTCATCCCGTTGTGCCTCCTCATGTTGTTGAAGTGGATCCAGCCTGCACGGGGGTCTCATTGCTAAGAAGGTAACAGGCACAGGAGCGCGAGCGCCGCGCCTGGCGCTTCCCCTGTGCCCTGCACCGTGTACGCAGCTTTCCCACTGTGTCCCCTGCTACAGCGTGCTCAGTTTTTTTTCCCCAAATGGAATCTGGTATTTCCTTTCGCGCTCCCCATGTTTTTCACCTTTCTTTACCAATTTGTAAAATGCATCTGCTCTCTTGTTCTCAGTTTCTCCTAGTTAATACCACTGGTGAGGCTCTCACTCTCTGTGCAGATCATTAACAAGAGGCTATGTGCACTTCTTGTTTGAAAAAAAGATAAATAAAAGGAAGAAGAAAGAAAATAAAGCACTGCATTCCCCAGACAGTGCACTTAGTGTGTTGCCGGTAAGCATTGATGCTCTTTGTTTAGACACTTTTAGCTTTCTTTGGTTCTTTAACAGATGCAAAGTGATCTCTGAATTTTAACCTACTTGGCACTTCAGTGTGAGAATACAAGGAGCAGAGAGAAATTCAAAAGTTACAGGACTTGAGAGGACATGTGCAGCCCTAGGGAAAGGGCACTTTGCCATGCAAGCAAAATGAAAAAAGGAATGAACACAACCCCAGCTGAGTCACAGAACCAGTCTGTCCCCAGCCCGTGGGCAGGTGAGGGAAGCCCCATGCTCCCTCCTGCTCCCGCTGCGGCACAGGCCTGTCCCAACCTGTGCTCATGCTCCGCGGCGGCGCTGGCAGAACCTGAACCACCCTCGGTTCGGCCTGCGCTCAGCCGGCCCTGGGGCCACGTGGGCGACTTCTGCCCCTTGCTGTTCTGGCACTGCCGGAGGCCAGGGCTTATGGGCTCACTGTATCAGGCGTAAATGTTTGTGCCTGCTGCTGCTGCCAGCGGGAGCAGTTTGTGCAGTGGCTGGTGGGGAGCTGGATGAGGGGAGCAGACGAAAAGCTGATGCCCAGGCTGTCCGGAGCGCGGTGCTGGCACGGAGGAGGGAGGCGCTGTGGCAGGGAGGGGAGGACGGGCTTGCAGGGCTGAGCGCTACCAGCGTGGGCTCAGCGGGGAGGTCCNGGAGGACGGGCTTGCAGGGCTGAGCGCTGCCAGGGTGGGCTCAGCGGGGAGGTGAGGCCTCAGTCCTCCCGGGTGCCTTGTGTCAGGAGTTGAAAGACACCGCCCTGCCTGCAGGAGCCACATGTGGCAGCGAGGGGCAGCTCCTGGCGCCCTGGAAAGTTGGGCCCTGCAGGCACTGACTGCACTGATGGCCCCATCCCTGCATTTGCTGGAGGTTGGCACGGAGAAAGCACTTGTTTTCAGTGCCGCAGCTCGCAGTAGAGCCTCTGAGCAAATGAAAGCGGGGTCTGCGGCAGCGGCAGGACTTGTGGCAGTGCCCCAGGGGCTGCATCTCCTCAGGAGGCCCCTGGGCACAACCTTCTTCCTCCTCCTTAGCCCCGCAGGAGTGGGGCCGCAGTTTCAACCCGTTGTCACCTAAAGCTCAGACACTCACCAGGGACTGAAGTTTAGCTTGGGTCAACAACAGCGCTGTAAACTGAAGCTAATAGCTTAGTTCCAGTTACTTTTTCTGGAGGGGATGATGCAGAAGTAAATTTCCTTAAAAGTTAGCTCAAGTAGCTAAATACTTTTTACATGACACTTAAAACTTTAAGTCATCTGACAAAGAAACCTATTTAAAATAATAGTAAACTGCCATCTGCTGGTAAGAAAAGCAATGCACAGAATGAAAAAGCAGACTTTTGCTGTGATAAACAATTCTTTTGTATTTGACATGCTACAGTCAGATACACACATGATATGGAAGCTGCATATATTTATTTTACTGTTTTTCATCTCCATTTGCATTTTCATATAGAATATGCTAAACAGATGCCTATAACATAACTAACTTTAACGACAAGCACAGGAAACCAAAGACAATAAGAATAAAGAATGAGGACTAATAAAAGCAGATGAGCGATCAGGGTGGTGACAGCCTCCAAATGTGTCCTATTTACATTGCTAATAAAGAATCACGTATAGTTCTTTTTTGATCCCCCCCCCCACAGACCCTCCAGTATGACCAGAATTCTGGCACTGAAACATTTCCCAGCATCTTCAGTTTGATTTTCATGTGCGGTTCCTTAGTCAAGCTTGTAAATAGGAAGTGGATCTTTAATTGTTCCTGATTTAAGTAGGTCATCTTCTCCAATACACAAATCTCCCATCTTCATATAAGCCAATCAGCTGTTAAAATGGTACAGAAAACCCTTATTATACAAATATGACCAGGAAAAATAATTGAACAAAGGACCATTCCCATGGTGCACGGTGAGTTACACAAACAGTCTCCATAAATCACAAGTGCCCTTCAGGGGAGGGCCTATCAGCTTTCATATTTGTATAGTGCCTGCCATGGAGGTGTGCTGAGCACGACTGGGTCCCTAAGGTGCTGCTGCGCTATAAATAGTGGTATTAGTGTGAACTATCTCCAGAGCAAGCATCGGGCTGCTTGGCGTTTTCATTTGCATGCAGTTTTCTTTTATGATTTTGGTTATTCCAAACATATCTCATTGTTTCAGCAAACTGATCTTGTCATAGGAAATGTGTAAAATGGGCAAAGAAAAAATAGGTCAGTTCCTCCTTTGAAATCAGAGAAGAGTGTGCATTTGTAATATTCCCCAGGTTTATTTCCTTGGAGCAGATTTGGCAGGTATGAGAGGAAGTTAAAGATTTATTTTTGGCGCTATGTACCAGATGTCATACCTGCTCTTCTGAGACAGTTGCTTTTATCTCCAGCAGTACCTGCTCTAGTAGCAATGAGAGAAGTGACTTGAATCCCATTTAAAGCATGTAGTGTGCACTGCTTGCATGCCACAAAAGGAAGGGAAAGGCGAGGCTGGTTTGGGAGACTCCAGGCAGAGTCCGTGTGCATCACTGTAAAGCAAACGTTTGCATCCCTCTCAGCAGTACTGCTGCTTCTGTGACGAAGTGGTGCATTAATGGTGCCCAAGCCTCGGGCTTGCGACCCCAGCACAGGCTGAGGATTTGCAAAGACGTTAGAGACCTCCTTGCATTTATGGGAGCTCCCCATGTGGCTCATTTTGTAGAATCCAGGTTGCTGTCTGTAAAAGACCATTTCTGGAGAACATGAGGCTGAACATACTCCACTCATTGTGTTCTTAATCAAACCTGGTGCACCTCAGTGCCCTTGCTGACAAGACCCTCACACGAGGCCCATGGGGACTTGTGCACAGGGCCAGATCGTGAGCACGAGGAGACCGCACGGTGCTGCTTTCTGGCCAGGTCTGTGCTGACTTTAATCTGCGGAGGATCCCACCTGTGGTGCCCTGCCGCAGGGGAAACGCTCCAGCAGCCTCACAAATTATCAAAGGGAAACGGGGCCAGGGGAACAGCGGTGCCCACGGGTACCTGCTCACAGCAGGACCTGAAGGCAACAGTTGCCATCAAAGCCGGTGTCAGCAGCTCTGCGCCGTGCTGCGCTGGGCTCCCCGCCAGGGGCTCTGCCTTTCAGCTGACAACGCAACTAGCGGCTGAAATAAGTTTATTCCAGGTATGGCACTGACCTGCGTGACCTGCAGGAGGGATAAAGTAAAGGCAATCAAAGCAGCACGCTTCTGTAGTCACTGAGGGCTATAAAAATGGGAACATGGGAAATAAGGTATTAGAATAGGTGAAGAGAAGAAATGAGGATGGAGGTTCACCCTTCCCAGCTAATAGGCCAAATCTGGATCACAGTGGGACTGAGATTTGACCCAACAAGAGAAAGGAGATGAATAAGAAAGGTCAAGAAATGGAGCTGGTATTTACTTCATTTTATGCTAGAATCACTGTGTTCAAAACGTCCCCAAAGCCTGGAGGGCTGGGGCAGCAGGGGTGAAGAGGTGGGTTAGGGCGATGCAGGGAGTATTGTTGTTTTATACACTGGAACAGCTCAGGTCTGTTTAACTGCTCAGTGCCATAGACCATTTGCCTTTTCTAACCTTAGGTTGTAGTGGGATGGGGGAAATTGTGCTGATGGCATGACTGGCTCTTCAGCTGTTTCTTTTCTCTGTATTTCCAGAGAATTAAGCGCTGTGTCCTGTCTGTGCTGTGTTCAAGGTTTGGCAAATGGCTTTTGATGGGTCCACCATCCTTTTGGCCAGTAGTTAATTATGTTCCTTCCCCTTCTGCCCCTCCTATACTAAAACAGTAGAGTAAGTAATAGTAAAGCTGCTAGTAGTTTCTGAAGGAGCCATTGACAGTTTCTAGCAAAGCAAGGTTCTCAATGTGTGGAGATCATTTTGCAAGGATTACTGCTTGGCAAACTTGGAAGCAGTTTGGTGGTGTTTGGGAAGCAATAAAATATTCTCTTTAAAAATAGAGGCACAGAATAGGTATTATTTCACTGGCAGGGAAAAGGGGGAAATATGAAGAGAATTATGCAATGGCTACACAATTGTCAGGTTTATGGCTATAGCAACCTTTGACGCCTCTGATATTTATTTGAAGTAAAAGCTGAATAGGACCCACGTGCTACATGCTTGTCGAAGCCAGGTGTAGTGATTCGCTAACGTGCATGTCAGGCAGACAGGGTTGTTTGGAGACACTCTGCTTTTACCCTGTCTGCTGACTGGAACTGGGCCCATGATGAAGCCAGGTGATTAATCTGCAGGGGCTTGTTGTTTCTGAACTGCTAATGTCCTCTGTTTCAGAGCAACAGCCCATGGCTCATTAGGCAGGGAAGATTTGCATGTATGCGTGAAGGGCAGCGCAAAAAGAATCTCCGCACGTGTCTTGATTGAGCCTCGGAGATGAGAAAAATCAAGTTCTGGAGAAGGTCTGTCCTATGCTAAGGCTGAGCTAATGCTTTTTAAAAATTATAATAATGTTAGTAAATATTTATATATTTCAGTCAGAAGGGATAAAATCTAAAGCCACAAGGCTGTGGTGGACAGTTGGTACTAGCCCAGAAAGGCACAGCTGCCACTTCAACTGACCTGCTGTGAGATTCATGCTCTTTTTAAGTCTGTTGCTCCATTTCTTTGGTGATTACATCTCTCTCTCACTGTGTTCTGTCCACCTGTACTGCTTGTGTACTCTGGCATCAGGTGCTGGGAAAGCAAATGGGCTTGCTGAGTCCAACTGCCTCAACTGAAATGGAGCAAGGAAAATAAATAGTTATGCTTAAAGATTTTGCAATATTAAGTTAACTTTAAGGGTATCTTCTCCAAGTTATCTGCCCCCATTTATATCTAGTCTCATGTCTGTCTGTAAAATTTATTCAGCTGTGAAAACAGACAGATTATAAGGAAAGATTTTTCTGACAATGTGGTGTTAAACATTAATTAATTATTTAACATCAATAACTTCAGTGAAAAATAAGGAAGTATTTCAAGCCTTTTTTTTCTTTTGTTTTTCCCCCTTTTTTTAACAGATGGGGAAATTGAGGCTTGGATGCGTAAGTTTAGATACACCCGGTCCAGAGTCTGTGGTCTGTGCGTGGCCCTTTCACTTTCAGCCACCACGGTGCTTTTCTTAAAGTGTCAGGAAATTCCTTTCCCTGCTCTTTCACTCAGGCCTTTTTCTTGTGTGAATCCCTGGTCACCAAGCAGCAGCACCGCGCTGGTCTCACCCTGCGAGTGAATCTGCGAGGGGAGATGTGGAGGGGTCATTGCAGAGAGGTGGTGGGGGAGGCAGATAAAAGGCTGCATCTCATCAGGCCACAGGGAACGTGACGAAGCCGCCCCAGCCCAAGCAAGACGTTGGGGCGAGCCCCAGCTCGGCAGCCTGCAGCTGAGCAGGGTGCTGTGTGCGCTGCTCCAGCCTAACAAATCTCACAGCAAAGGCAAGACCCGAGATTTGGGTCACTGAGTAGAGCTGCCAAAGTCATGGGCACATTCTAACGTTTTGCTGGCTCCGGAAGAGGTTTGGTCTGCCCTAAATGGAATTAAATTGTTAGATACGTGCCCGTGATCTACACTCCTAGTGGGTTTGCAGAGATGCAGAGACAGTGCGGAAAGACTGCAGATGCTTGTGAGCAAAGAAAGCAACCAAATTTCAAGGGTTTCCTGTCTCTGATGAACCTCTGCTGGCTTTTTCTTTCTTTTTTCTCTCCGATTATTCTTACAAGTTCTACTATAAACAATTAGAGGAAATTTAGAAGTAATATTGTCTTTGGAGACTAGGAAAATAAGAATATATTTTGCATCAACACTTCCCTTTGTTTGTCCTTTTTATCTTATTTGTCTTTGATCAGCTGCAGATGAAATAACTTGCTAACTGATTTCGTATACAGGGCTGCCACTCAGCCTCCTCTGACACCAGAGCGTGCTCTGTAGCAGTCCCCATTTCTTATTCCAATGCACTGACAGGTCACTCAGGGAGACTAAAAACTCTATTCTGAAGTGGAAAAGGAAGTGCAATTTCAATTTTGTTTTGATTTGAAATTTTCCAGCTACCTATCAAGACCAAATCCTCAAACTATTTACTTAGAATAACTGAAATACCCCTATTTGAAATAGTGGATATGCAAGATTTAGCCATTAAAGAGTTGGGGTAAAATTAAAATCCCCTTCAATAATAACTAAAGTCAGAGAAAATCTTTCAAGAAAATTAAACACTTGATCAAAAAGAGAGAAGGGTTATTGTCGAGAGCATAAAGATTAAACAGTAGAGTTGTCTCAGGGAATAACCATCAATGATAAGTACCAGGCAGTTAATAATATCCCCTCGGGGATCTTCTTTACTCATGTAGGTTTTTGGACAAATACAATATTACATTTCTTATAGTTAAAGCATGAGAGAGCTTTGTGTCATTCCAGAGTAGCAATAAAACTTCAAGGGAATAAGGCCAACCAGCTAGGTGAGGAAGGGGGTGACCCAGGAGCAAAAACAGTGGGGAGCCAGTGACAGTTCTCTCCAAATAACTCTCCTTTTTACAGCCTAAATCACAGAGACCTAGTCTCCGTCTCCCCACCGTGCCCCCTTTTTCATCTCTGCAGGACTGTACCAGCTCTGAGGTTTTATATAGTATTGCCCCTTGTTACAGAGCAGCTGAAAAGGAACGAGAGCCCACATAGACGAAGGGTGTGATTCCGTGTTGTAATTAAGGGCTGCTTTGGAACATGAACATGGAAAGGGTTGAATTAGCACCGTTAAAGGGACAGGAATGTGCCGGCACAGGAAGGCACACGAGGTGCAAAGGAGGGGGCAGGAGGGTTCGGAGAACCTCTCAAGCCAGCTCTATAGCGGGAGACACTGTAACATGAAACGACTCCCTTGATCTCTCATTTTTCTTCTCTTATTCTCTCCTCCTATATAATTACATAATAAATCTTTTTGCTCCTTAGCTATCTTGTGGCCATTGCAAACATTTAAGAATTAATGCCATTCTCACACATGATGCACATGTTCTGTGTGTCCCCTTGTGTCCCTCCATTTATTCATTTATCGTGTACACACAAGATTCCCATAAAATATTAATCTGAAATACAAATCTCTCTTTGCATCGTGGGAGCATTTGCATATAGTAATGTGAACGAGATTATTAATTCTGCATGCACAGTCTGTGGACTGCACACACGGCCAAATCTCTTCCGGGTGCAGCCATGCTGAGTCAGTGTCAATGTCAAAAACATTGTTTTTATATCAATAAAAATGTTAGTGGAAAATGAACGAAACTCAAGTATTGTCCTTAAAATACAAACAAGAAAATCAGAATGCTAGTTTTCAATTTTTCTTTTAAGAAAGGAAAATTGAATACTAAAATTAAAAAAAAAACACAAAACTCTGTAAAAAGGAATGTTATGTTTCTTTGTGTTTCTTTCTAGTTGTTCCTAATAGAAGAGTCTAGCAATGAAGTGATTTTATTTTTTTGAGTGCTGTAACCCATGAGGAATCCGCTGGTTTCTTTTGCTGTTCTTCCTTGGTGTGAAGAGCAGCTCCCGGAGCTCCTGTCAGGCCTGCTGGGGCTCGGGCACGCGCGCGAGGGCAGGATGTGGCATTGCAGCTGGGCCAAAATGGTGGCACTGGCGCAAGGCTGGAGGGAGCTCCGCTGCCTCAGGGGCAACAAGGAACCGGGGCGGCCGCACGTAGCCCTCCTGAGGGCCCCGAGCCGGGGGTGCTCCCGGCCACTCTCCCGGCGGGAAGGCGGCTCTGCCCTGTGGCGGCAGGCCTGGCCAGGCTGAGGCCGCCGGAGGACGGTGGGGTGACGTCGTGCCCCGGGCTCTTCTCGGGAGGGAGGAAACGGGCATGGGGAAGAGGCTTTCCTGGTCTGATGGTGTGTGCGGGTCTGAGTGAATCCTTCACCTTCCGAAGCAAATTTAAGGGAAAAAGCAGCAACTCGAAAGAAAGGTGGGTTCCCTGGACTGCAGATCCTGCCAGACACACATAGGTGCGGGCGCTGCATCCTCCCCAGCAAGCCATTTCCTCTCACTGGGGGCCAGGGAAGGGTCACGTTTCAGTTGGTGAAACCGGAGTCACCAGAGGCTTCCTGAAGGTTTCTGCCGGGAAAGGCCCAGTGCAGAGCCGGAGCCTCCCCTCGCCGGGCAGNGATCCTGCCAGACACACATAGGTGCGGGCGCTGCATCCTCCCCAGCAAGCCATTTCCTCTCACTGGGGGCCAGGGAAGGGTCACGTTTCAGTTGGTGAAACCGGAGTCACCAGAGGCTTCCTGAAGGTTTCTGCCGGGAAAGTGCAGAGCCGGAGCCTCCCCTTGCCGGGCAGGGAGTGAGGCCGTGGCTCTGGGTCTCTGCTTGCCCTCGGCGCCGGGCAGCGCTCTGCCCCAGCTGCAGGCAAACCAGAACGCTGCTGCCTTCCAGAAACAACGTGCCTTCAGCTTGGCTCTATTTCTGTTCTGATATTCAAGTTCAGATTCTGTAGTTTACAGAAGGGTCAGTGCTTTGCCATTTACAGGAACAAAGCTCTTATCATTGCAGCCTCAGCTCCTAACTGCAAAATATCCATTTGACAATACACCTTTTTAAAAAATTATAAATAAAGCATTGGAGACAACTAGCACAGCTGGAGTTAAGCACTTACATGTGCTTGCTGAATCAGGGACCAAGTCATTAGAAAGATCTTTCAGGACTGACTGCAGATCCATAAGAAATTGTCTTGACTTAACCAAGCCATCATATTTCTCTTAATCATTACTACTACATCATCTTTTTTCTTTCACTTCCTTCTTATTCATGCTTAAATGAGAAACATCTGTTTCTATTTTTCACGTTGTTCTGTTGTGTGAGTAATGATATCAAACATCTTTTTTTCTACACTGTGAAAGAATAAATTAGTGTTAAGTTTTGTGAAGTGTTTTTAAAACACTAAAGCAAAACATCTGTTTCAGCTGCAGGTCATTACAATGAAAAATCCTAGTCTGCAGGCAGTGCAAAACTGCCCCAAAATTTATCAGCCCGAGCACATTGCCTCACCTGTCTTTTACTACAGCAACTGAAGATGATGTGGGTTCAGTAAATCTCGTCTTCAGGGATGAAGTCCTCAGTGCCACAATCCCCAGGAGCAGCAGTGAATCCTTGGTCAGCTCTGGAGACACCTGAGGTTGTCCCACACGCAGACCTTCAAGCTGTCCTTGGCCTCCTCCAGTTCCAGGGCGGCGCAGCATTGCACAGGTTGCCTAATCCCCTGTAGATGTTTATTTTACTGATCTTCAGCTGCAAAGTCTTTCTTTCCGCAGCCATTTAAGATTTAAAGGCTGTCTCCAAGGCAGATGGCCAGAGCAAAGCTCCACTGGCAGATCTGCTTTACAGGTTAAACTAGGATGCGCTTTATGTGCCAGAACCCAAATATAGGGGTCTGTGCTCCTTTGCTGATAGCGATCTCCTTTATGAAGCACTTTGAGAGATGAAATGCGGTGGTTACCTGAGAGCTTGGCTATTAATAAATAGAATAATTAATATTAACAACTCAGAGTGTATTCACTGATTTCTGTAGGAAGTATTGGGTCTTCTGGGCAGGTCCTGCCTGGCAGGCAGGTAATAGGTTACTCCTACAGGCGCTGAGTCCACCCTAGTTTCTCTCTACCTTTAATTAAAAGGTCCAGATCGTTTCCAAGTGTAAATGAAGTGCTCAGCATCTGGTAGTAATGGGCTGGATGGGGCTTTTCTTGCGTTTTGAAAGGAGACACTTAATCATTCTTCTTATCTGCTAAGACAGCAGCCTGTGAGGTGCTGAGCACTCCTGCTGCTCGTAGTTTGTGCTTGTGGCCCCCTTCCAAGGGTGAGTGAGGTGCCTCGAGGGCTCTGGTGGCCCCTGTGCTTTTTGTAAAAGTATTCTGGCTCCCATTTCACTCGCAGCCTGTGGTTTCTGAGACATGAGATTGTACATACATTGCTGCACTGAATCCGTTCACCTGCAGCTTTCCCCACCCCCAGCTTTTGAGCATGATTTCCTTTTATGCACTGCTCTTTCACAACTTGGCAAGTTTCCCAAGACAATCCATAGCAGAAAGCAGAATATGGCTGCTGAGCAGTGTAGACAGGAGAAATGCCTTATGTAACAGACTCATTTAAATACTATGAAATGTCGAGACATGTGAGACAACTGAAGGGAAAATGCAGCCCTTAATCTCTGGCATAATTTCTTCTGCTTGCCCTCTCCATCATCAGCAGCTAATAGCCACCGACCATCTCCACGCACATCTCCGTCTTTTTTAAGAAACTGCCTGCAGCAGAATATACAAACAGCTTGGCAAGCGGTTTTAGGGGCAGTTTTTTTAGTTTTTTTTTTTCTCCTAATGTCTCAGGATCCTCATGAGTATTTCCCCACTAATATGCCTGTGGCATGATTAGGTGTTTAATGAGAGCGACGTTGCCTGAATATTGCTGTTTTTATAGCTTATTTTGTTTTGACAAGTCTTTGGTTTTTGTGGCAATTTACAGCATGCAGACTTTTCTTTCCTGTATCTGACTTAGAAGTTCCAGCAATGTTTATCATGGAGATTTTGTCATAAAACCTGGAATAATGAATTGAAAAATATTGAGTATAGGCTCAACACCACAATAGTTTAATGATATCAGTTCGTTATTTTAATTAGTTTATTTTCTATAACTGAAACACCAGGAGGACTTCAGTAATAGCCATGCCTCCGGCAGCAGTTTAGTGCTATTCTGCAGAAGAACAAAATCCTGCTCTTTTGGCTTCCTCTGGAAGCTCACTGAAAGGCCAGCATGGCTTCCTGTGAGCCTTGGATCACAGTCTTGCCCCTCCTCTTCCTCGCTTCCCAGAGTCTTGCTCGTTACATGTCACGTTTAGACAATAAGAATGCCAACATCGTACCTGCAGAAAACAAGGCTGCTGAAGCTGCAAGCCTTCAATAGATAGACACAACGTCATTTTGCCCAGTGTATTTTGTGTATGTTTTGGCTCATGCTGCCTCCATTTATTTGCTGATTTAGCTAAATGGATGCAGTTTTTGTATACAGACAAGATCATAATTCTTACTTAAAAATATGCCGTCTTCATTTACTATGTCATATGGTTGATCAGTGTTGAGTAATGCATTTATTTAACAGCTCTGTCTATGCAGGGAAAATCGTGATATTTTTACACACAAAGGGATGCCCTTTAAGATCGTATATTTATATTATGTTCCAAGTGATTTTATATGGTTTGGGACACCCGTGCATGTTGTCTTATTACTACTGCAGCAGAATAGATTCAATCTGTTCTTTTCCCGCCTAAGAGCCTTCAGAGCAACTCGCTGCTCTTGCTGTGTAGCTTGCCTGCCTTGGCTGTGGTGTGCTGAGTTTATGGGGTAAGGACAGAGATGCAGGAGGCTCTCTGGCTCCTTCCATGACGCGCGCTCTGCGTCACGTGCAGCTCCCCTCTGCTGTCCTTTCCTTCCGCCCTGCTGCAGTTCTGCTGAGAACCTGGTTTCTAGGAATTCCCTGTTGTTGGTAAATGCTCCCAGCCACAAAGGCCTACGCTTCTGTTCCCAGCACTGTCACAGTCATGGAGCTGCACGCCCCCGTAGCGGGAGATGTTAACAAAACTATAATTGTATACACAGCTACTGCTTCAGATGTGCTTATCCTGGCTTGCAATATCTCTATTTTTGTGTCTTTGTTTATATTTAATAGTAGTTACAGTGGTTAACTGGCTTTACTTTGGAAACCTTGACATTTCTCTTGCCAGTACTGAAGCTGTGAAGATCTAAAACAAAGACATGCCTTTTTACTCTGTTTCTTCTGATAGGTTTTGTCGTTTGGCAACTGTTTTTCTATTAGACTTTACAGAATTTGGACAGGATTCTAATCTCCTACAAAGTGACACACGCACTTATTAGAATGCAGGAGCAGGTTTGGGGCCTTTTTAGTGATACACCATGCTGGGTGCCATGCATGAGAAATTAGAGTCTGTCTGTTATTATGTGACCAAACAGCTGCAGTAACTTCTAGCGCTTTTAAATACTAGTAAAATGAAAATCAAAATAATATTCCCATAAAGCAGAATAAAAAGAGATGTTGAATGATATCCCGGGCTCTCTTTTGCCAGTCTGCCAGGCTTCAGAAGAGAA
Source organism: Crypturellus undulatus (assembly GCA_013389825.1). NCBI lineage: Eukaryota > Metazoa > Chordata > Aves > Tinamiformes > Tinamidae > Crypturellus > Crypturellus undulatus. The sequence continues at coordinate 423,482 of VWPW01001132.1, read as the reverse complement.
TGATCAAATCTGGGCAAAGCCAGCCCTTTTACACAGGTAGTTTCTCTGAAGTAACATAAAATATAATGAGAAAATTTAGATTCTTTATACAAGCTCTTCTGTGATAGGTTATGCTTTCATTAGTCTCTTCTCATATCCCGCTCAGTGTACATTTTGATCAAAAAAGCCAAGTAAGTTATCATTTACAACTTAAAGGAAACATAGGACTTGTCAGATTTTTCTATTCACTACCTCAAAGGCATATTTTTGAAAATTGTATAACCTTTCAAAGAAAGGATCCCATGTCTAGGACGGCATTGCAAGTTGGGTGGCAGCTGACATTGGTATGTACTGCCTTTTCTAGTAGGTTAGTTTTCCTCTTTGGTGCACAGATCATCACTCACGTGACTTATTCCCCCAACCTCTCCAAACTAGTTCACCTGCCTGCTCCTACTGGAAAAAAATGATTTTGTTTAGCCAGGGAGCTACAAATTACATATCCTCATTTCACTCATGGCGTAGAAACCACCAACTACCAGCCAGAAGAGGCTGGCTAGCTAGCTATGTCTTTCTGTCCAGCAAATGCGCTCCTGTGCGTCCTCGTGGGCTGTGCTGTCTGGCCGTCACATTCCCTCCACACCCCAGCAGTGTCCCAGCGAGGATGCTGGGGGGAGATTGCTTGGAAACCTTCTCTACCCCCCACCACACGCACTGGAGTCTGGACCGTGTCTGCTCCTCAGTGCCTTTGCTGGTGCCCCCTGCACCTGCCCCACAGAGCCGTATGGCTTGGCTCAAACGCAGCACTGCAGGACCTGTTCAGTTCGGGCCTGTTCGGCACCATCTGGCCACGCAGCTCCTGTTACAGGGACGTGTCCTCGGCACTTGGGAGATGCTATGGAGATGCTGGCCATCCAGGGGAGGGTGAAGCAGAGACAAGGGATGTGGCCCTGATCCAAACCGCACGCTGCTGCTCTAACCCGTCTCGACGCCGCGTGCTCACAGAGCTTGTCCTCGGACACGCCGCTTGCTGCCTGCGTGTGAACACGGCAGGTCCCGTACGCCCTGCAAGTGGCAGAGGTGAGCCCCGCTCATGCGGCCGGTGAGCTGGGTTGGGTTCACCCTTTCCCTGTCTCCAGAACCACCAGGAACCTCCTGCTCCTGCTTTTGCCCTCTTCCACACTTGAGACTGCCCTCTAGGTCAGTGCTGGGCTGAGGAGAGTCCTTGGAAATACCTGGTGTCCCTGCAGCCCCTCAGCTGGAAGTGATGCCTGTGCTGGCCCACCAGCTACTCGTGGTGGTGTGCTAGAGACAAGTACGGTTTCAGTGAGGGCAGCTGTAGCAGAGCTGGCACGTGTGATGGTGCAGCAGCTGAGACATGCTTGGTGCTGTTCTTGGGCATGGGGTTTCTCTCATTTTGCACAGCGTCATGGTGCTGCCTGCCTTCCCTTGGGGCAGCTGCCTCCTTGCCTGTGACTCTGCAGGGCTTGCTGCTGTCCTCCCCGGCCCTCCCCGGCCTCGTGACTGGCAGCTTGTCCCAACATGTTCCTGCAGCAAGATCGGAAGGGTGCTGATTGGTGAGGCTCCCTACATAAAAGTGGGGATGTGCAGGCTGTGGGCTGTATGTGGTGCAAATGAGTTGTCACATGAGAACCACGCACGCCTTGCATGTTATTGTGTCCGTGCTGTGGGGTTGGTGTGCTCCAGTCGCTGTGCTGTGCAGAGCACGGCCTTGTCTGGGCCTCGTTGGCTCTGCCTGAGAGACTGGAGACACCCTAGGAGCTTGCTCAGAGGCAGGTAGGTGCTCAACCCAGTACAGCAGCGTGAGCTCCCTGTGAAGCCTAGTCTGCATTCAAGGCTTCTCTCCCTGTTTCCTCCCGGATCTACTTTAGATTTGGAGTGATCCTGCAGCACAGAGAGGGAGCATAGAAGGGCCTGCATAAACTCATGCATAGGGCTAGAAACAGTGGCTACCCATCCTGCAGGGTCACCCCCATTTGCAGCGCCAGCCTCTTGCTAGCCCCATGTGTGGCTGCCGTGGTGCTGTGGAGCACCGTGGCCGCCTGCCGCTGGGTCTTGCAAGCAGAAGCAGCGCGTTCTCTCCGATGGTGTTGTCAGCCGCTCTGCACTCCTTGTGCTGGAAAGCTGATCCATCTATACCAGCTCCAGCAGTTTTGCCACAGCCTGTTGCTCCCGAAGCTCCTGACGGGAAGCTGTTGCTGCTCCTCGTAAAGCTTTGCTGGCCAGAACGGCCATCTGCTCTGTCCGCTCTGTCCGCCGGCGGAGCTGGAGCGCCCCAGCCCTCGCGCGAGACCTCCGCTTCCTGCGCCTGTGGTTCCGATTCTGTCAGCTCCTCTCCGTTGCTGTCAAAGAAGAAAACTTGTTTCCGTGCAAGGGGTAGGATAAACACTAAGGTGTAGATGATGGAAGTGACTCTGTAGAGCTCGTGCGTAGGAGTAGCCATTTTCTTACATTAATACTAGTGGCTGTTTTACCCAGTATGTGCCAGTTTAGCAGTCCTTGTGAAAAGCTGTGTGTACTACCACAAATGTGATGACACCTCCTCCTCCAGAGAGCAAAACTGATAAAATGTGCTCATGTGACAAAGATATTATCATTGCTTATTCGTAAATGGGATATTTTTAAAAGTACACTCAGTCTTACATCGATTGGGTTAAATGACTTGCTGATGAAGAGGCCTACATGAAATATTAAACCACCATTACCTCATTCACTCCTGTTATGTTTCAAAATCAGGATTCTTTTTTTAAGTAAAAACAAGTTCACTTTTATTTTAAAGCAGAATATAAACACTGTAACTCAAAGCCTGAGGTATGACAATTCACACACAGCTTCCTACAAAGAAATTTTGCTATGCTTAGGATGGAATTAGAGGGACAAATGTGATATATTAGTAGATAGATTTGAAGGCTGCCTGTAAGTTGTAAGACATTCATTATTTTGATGAAAACTACTCTCCTATTTCTGCCTTTACTGATGCCCCATTTTTACTCAATGAACGGTTAGGTCTGCATGGCCTAACTAAAAATAAATTTCTAAAGGCTTATCTGGGTCCATTTCCATGCTGACCCGTGAATACACTGTTGGAAACCAAAGCCTTCCGGAGCAATGTGAAACTAGGACAGAATTTAAAAGGAAACATGACAATTCCTTTAAGTTTCTTCATTCTTTCTTTTTTCTTTCTGAGAAACCTCTACACAGCATGTATTTCAGGATACTGAAATAACTATCATACAGCTATTTAAAATATGTAGATTTGTATAACTAGGAAAATAAGTGCTAGAATTTTCTTTCTTTGAGCCTGAATGAGAGCTCATTAAAGTTAAAGGCAGTTTTTGCAACTATTTCACTGAACTTGTAGTGATAGGTTTTATGTTGCTATGAATCTCACACTAAAAGTAGTAGTATTATAATATGAGATCTTCCTGTAAATCCCAAAGACAACATTTTTGAATGGGATAATGGCAAATGAAGTGCAGCAGAAAGAATATAGAAAGGATGTGATCTGGAAATACTGGATGAACAAGAGAGAAGCAAAAGTTTTAATATAGTTTTGATGATTGCAGTGAAGATACTCTTGGCAGATGAGTGGTAAAGGATGTGGCTAAGGTGAGAAGCTAGAGATGCTTTCCTGCCATTTGTGTAGAGAGGGACTGGCAGGAGGGCTGGGAAGAAAATGTTGTTGGATGATAAAACTCCCTGTGTAATAACCCTACTTTTTAACCTGTCCTGTTCGTTCTTGTCATAATTTTTATTCTGCAGGAGGAAACTTTACATTCCACTGGCAAAACTGAAATAGGAAATATCCTTATCTTCCATGCCATATATTGATTCTGTGCAATCACAAAGTCTGGTGGTTTTTCAAAATTGCACATTAATTGTAAGAGCATCTAAAGCCATCTCAGCTTTATATGGTCTTTTCTTCTCCTTTCCAAGATTCAGTCACAAAGGTGTCTGTTTTCATGCCCTGCAGATATATACTTATGTATAGAGTAGAATATACTCTAAAAAAGCTTTTGTAGTTTTTCTAAGCTTTATCTCTGATGTTAGAAAACTCGGCTATATTCATAATTAATTGTCTTGATCAAAACCAAACTCCTTACAATTAAGAAACAAACAGAAGGTACAGCATATCAAACAGACTTTCTGCTCCTGTGATCTTACCTAAATACAAAATAAGCCCCTCAGTACTTTCATATTAATAGTAATAAAGTACTTTTTGTACATTTTTTGCTTTCTTTATATGTTCTTTACGTATCATTGTTATGTCTTCCCATACACAAACCTCTGAAGCTTTATAACTAGTCAATAATAAAGAGCTACTTGGTTGTGCCTAGAGGGTATGGACAGGAGGATGTATGTCCGTATATAACTGAGGGAAAGGAAACACAAATGTTGATACAGGAGCTACAGGGCAGAGCAGTAAGATCGTGGGGAGAAGAAGGCAGTTTGAATTCCTGTCTAGAGTGTAGTTATACTGGAAATGACGATGACAACTGAGAAATACTGTTCATTTTTGAACTCATGCTAAAACCCATGGCATTAGCGTCAAATGGCAAAAGTTTCTGGAGAAAACATCTTCATGGGGACCTTGGTCCTGGTTTCAGTGACGCCAGATGACTCTGAAGCGGCTGCCAAGGTCTCTTCCCTCTGGCGGAGCGTTGGCGTGGAGCTGGGGCGAGCACAGGCCTCGCGCACCCCTGCTGCCGGGCATCCCCTGCGGCCGCCGGCCGGGCACCGGCCTGTCTGCAGGAGCTCAGGCGTGAGACCGACCGTGGCCAGAGCTGGGCGCTCTCACGCCCTCTTCTTTGCAGGGGTCCGTTAGGGTTACCAGTGTGACACCTGCAAGAAGGGACTCGAAATTGCCATCTCTCTGCGTCTGATTTCAGCACTGTCATGTGAAGTGAAAATCAGCCGTAGAGCTATTGTACCGAGGTGCAATAGCTCACCTGTTGAAGGCCAGTTTATTGCTGCAGCTTTTTTTTTACTTTCCCACTTAGTTAGAACTCATGAACAGGCTCAGGAAGAAATTTGTTATGGTTTTGTTGGTCATAGCATGTTTTCGTATATTAATACTTCCTGTGCATGATGCAAATGGCAGCCCTCCAAGGCAATACATGGCTGTTTTTAAGGAGGTCAGTGCGATAATATATAGTGGTGTTTTCCTACACTAATCTGCTTCCTTGTGATCTTTGAATTCTGTGAGTAACTCAGATGAGAAGAGAGAGATGACTGATCTTTGTGAAGGGAACAAAGGCAGAGGATTAGCTATCACCTCTTCAACGTACAATGAATTAGAATAAGGCGAGATAAAAGAAAATAAGCATAAAGCCCAAGGTTAATTAATTATTATTGATAATTAATCCTGCACTTGTTAATGAATAATGTGTTTATTGTGGTGATACCTAAGGAGCAGCTACAAATGGAGCCCACTGTGCCAGGCAGCTGCTCCTCTTTGATCAGCGGCCTGTGACAGTAACGCTCCTCAGCCGTGACACTGAGGGAGAGCTCCTCAAGGGTGACACCGAGAGAGCTCCTCAGTGGTGACAACGAGGGAGAGCTCCTCAGCGGTGACACCGAGGGAGAGCTCCTCAAGGGTGACACCGAGAGAGCTCCTCAAGGGTGACACCGAGAGAGCTCCTCAAGGGTGACACCGAGGGAGAGCTCCTCAAGGGTGACACCGAGAGAGCTCCTCAGCGGTGACGCCGAGGGAGAGCTCCACACAGCAGCGGGAGGCTGGGCACAGGCCTGGCACTTGCCGAAAAGCCATTTTGCAGCGTCTGGGCCTGGGTTCACCAATGGGAGCTGATTTAAGCAGGTGACCATGTTTTTATACTAGGACCTATGGATAAACTCATAGAAATGGGAAAGCGGAGCGGCAGTTGTCTTTATTAGGTCATATGGGAAATCTTTTTTATTCCTAGTTTGGAGATTAAAAAGACTTGCGACAGCAGGGCAGTCCTAAAAGCAGTTTGCAGTAGCAAGCAGCAATATGTTCCTGGACAGAATTTCTAAATATCCTCCTATTATGTAATATTTTATTTTAGGACTAACCCTACCCTTGCATTACTCTTAAGAGAGTCTTGGGTTTTAATGGCATACAATTTTACCTATATATTCTTACTGCCCTCTTACTGTTTTACCAGCAATTCTGAAAGACGTAAGTATAATTGGTACTGGCAAAGGTGTCTAAAATATCTTGATATAATGCAGAGACTAAACTTAAAATATGAAAATGCATTTCTTGTTTTGTCTGCAAATAGAAAAGACTAGACAATCCTCTTTAATTAACGTTGACAACTATTTCAAAAGAGCCTGTGAAACAAGCAAGCCAACATGAATCAACAGCTCAGATAAAAAAGTGTTAAGGAAAGTCACATTTTCCTCTCTCAATTTTTATAATGTTGAAATAAATCAATCTGATCCAACTCATTTTGATGTTAGTCCTTCTAAAATTTCAGTAGAAATACTTTAATTACTTTTTGTGGAACCAGCCAGTATACACAGTCCCTGAATTTTTGATACAAGTGAAATAAGTACTATATCATTGTAAGAACAAGAAATGGTGCTATAGGATAAAAGGATTTTTTTCTAGGTGTGGATTTCATCATCATCATAGCTAGGCTTCGCGAACGAAGATATTAAATAACTTTTTTTAAAATTACTTTTCACTATAAGCCCCAATTTTGTCTAAAGAAATTCAGACATCAAGTATCATTTGGAAATGTTATGGAAGAACATCTTTTCTACCCCCACCAAAGTTAAGATCCAAGTAGTAATGGAGAGGGAAAATGGATGGGATTACTGCAATGTATCTGTTGTATGAGTGCATTACTATCCTGAAAAACATACATTTAAAAATTGTTCTTTATATTGAAACTATATTTTTTTGTTGTTGCTTTGGTTACTATATTCAGATGAACAGGATATTTTCTTATTGAAAGAAATGTGTTAACTGAAAATGAAATTTTCAAAGAATGCTGCATATAGTGACTGTATTTCCATGTTGAAGCTTTTTGCATAGAGTTAATGAGGTGCTTGGGGTCCTAGGGAATAAAAGGTGCTATATAAATGTAAGAAATTATCATTAAAAAGTTTCCCCCTCCAGGCATTGGGGATTTTGCTGTGTGTGTTACAAGGAGGCATTTGCAATCTTCTTTCATGCAAATGTTTCAGTTTAGACCTGCCCCATCTCTCCCTCTGCAGATTCATCTATAAAAATGTCCATATGAAGAAACAAGTTTCTAAATTGGTTTCAGTTGATCATATTTTGCTGCTGACATTAATGAGTCTGCTTTAGTTCAGACTTTTTATAAGCATTTTGAAGACCAAGAGGAACAAGGTAGCAACTTTCTCTCAAGAGGTTTTCAAATACTGTTTTAACTCTTATTAGGCCTTCCCTACACTGGTGGAGGATACAGGAGCACAGATAGAATTAATGGAGACAAAAGCCAGCAGTGTAATTCCTGACTTAATTTTCAAGTACCAGAATGTGTGGTCCTTTACTGGCAAGCACACACTCTTCCACTAATCCACTGCACCTCATTGGAGAGGTCAGTTCTGAAATTTCTACTTTATGCACACAGGCAGTCCCATTTCTGTGTCATGGAAAACTGAATTTGAATGTTTGTTCTTAATATTGGTGTGCCCTTCTCAATTCTTCTTAACCCATCAGGAAGCCTTTACAATAAGCTTGCATGTAGTTTACACACAGGTGGCAGAGTTACTGTTGACAGAATTGGAAATCAGAGCTGGAGTTCAGACACCACCAGCCGACATCTTCATCGTGTGGATTTTGCTTTCTCCACAATGCGTGGATCATAGGCATTTCTATATAGCACCCATTACTGCTTATGCAATTGGGCTTTTTAGCTCAGGTGATAAGATTGGGTGATAAAGAAAATACTCTCAATAAAATTGTGAGATTTGGCAGCATTAGAACTAAAATTTAGATATCCTTATGCTAACAATGAAATATAATAAAACATATTACATCCTCTTCTTTAGGCTAGTGCTTTTATAGAATTGGGTATTTTCCTTCAATTGTTAATTACAGAATTAAAGCAGGAGCTGGTGTTAGTTAAAAAATATCTGCTAGGGGAAAAAGAATAATTAAGCTAGTGTGATGACCTTAAATAATTGAGTACAATAAAATATATTTAACAATACGGATAGAGGTAATATTAATATTTACTTTTTCATGTTTTTATTGTTTGTATTTCTTATAGCATAGTAAGTGGTACTAGCAAGTACCAAGTCCTAGAAGTCTGGGGGTTGCATGAGATATTAACGCTTCTTATGTTTAAGAACAGTGGAAAACTGTCCATACAGGTTCCAAAATATCAGAACTTGACTTTATAAATGTATCTTTTCAAAAAAAACAAGCTTAAATCTCAGAAGAATAATGTTAGCACTCATTAGGGGACTGAATGCTTTAGGGTACTGTTAATGAAATTCATAGCCTTTTGCCTGTGGCCTAACAGCTTGAATTCAGTCTTTCTCAGTAGAGATTAAAAATTGTCCTATTTAATGGCCTTTTAATAATTTCTAGTGAGATGAGTTTGGTGGGTCTCAGTTTCATAAGAGAAACTGAAAAAAAAAATTCTGGGAAAAGATTCTGCTCTTACCAGAAAAAAAAAGCCTCTTTTCACACTAGTTACATGAACACTAAACAAAAGCATTACTTTTAAACAAAGAATTGTATACAATGTCTGTAAATTAGTGAAGTACTGGAGGATGTGGCATATGTTGTCACATATAGAGCTATACAAATTTAAAATGAAGACCCCCCCCACCAGTGGAGTGTCTGTCCATACCTGTCCATAAGATTACACCAACAAATTAGATGTTTAAATATCTCTAGGATTCGTTTCTAGGGGGAGCAGGGGTGGGCAGGGAAAGTATCAAAAGGGATATCTGGATAGTAACTGCATTTACTAATGTAAGCGTAGTAATGTAAAAATGCTGGAAAAAAATGTGATCACCTAGTCTGCCTCCATTAGTTAACACCAGAATCAAAAGCTTTTAATCTTTTCTTACAATATTTATTTGGCTTAGTCTTAAAAAAACTACATTAATGTGTTTCAGCATTAATTCTAAACATTTTCAGAACGTTTTAGATAATGTATGTCAGTTTTATTTATCCGTACCATAGTAAAACCTGTCCTAATGCCCAAAGTAAATTTATTTCAGTACAATTTGAAATCATTAAGTTTTATCCTCTCCTCAGTGAATATAGCAAACAATGTATTTTTATTCCCATTGTCTTCTCTAGACTAAGAAATCTCCATAATTCCTATTTTCAATTTTTAGTCATGCTTTTCAAAATTTTTATTATTTTTTGCCCTTTTCTGAACTCCCTTCTATGAGACTGTTTTGAAAGACACATTCTGAAATGCAGGGCCCAAACTGGTGTGTCCAGCTGGTGTATTCCAGCTGAGGCTTTACCAGTGTTGAGTATGAGCAGAGTTTCTTTGTATGTCCTAGATATGACAGTTCTGTTTACACTTCTCTCTATACTGCAGCTTTTTTCACAGCAGTGTGAGATTGTTCTTCAACCCTTTTTCTGAAGGCCTGGTGCTTACAAGACTAGCAATAAATGAATATTTGTGCAATTGTTAAATGCAGAAGTTGACACGCTAAGTTATTAAAGACACGTTATTAAATTGCATCCTATTTCTGCAACCAGTTTGTCATTTTGAATTATATTCTTGTCTTGCAGCATGCTTGCAGCCCTTCCAGTTGGTAGTGTTTGCAGATCTAGTAAGTGTAAACTGTACTTCAGCATTCACATAATTAGAGACACAGGACATACCCACCTCCAAGGAGCCACATTTCTATACCCTGCTCTTTTTCACAGTGAAGTGTTGCAGTTTTGCGCCACTGCAGAGTAATTTCACTATGATCTTATTTCTTTTGCTTGCTCAGTTGGTAAAGTTCTTTGACATTGTATCAAAAGACTTACGTAAGTCAAGCCATAACAGATCTACTGTTATTCCTATCCCAGGTCCTCCTACACTCTTAGAATAGAATGAATTTCGACAGTTCTTCTTATACTCTTAGAATAGAATGACTTTTGTTTATATGATTTTCTTGGCAAATCCCTGTTGGCTGTAACTTTCGCTACCATGTACTTAAAACGGTGTGATTATTTGCTTCAGTACTTTCCTAGGAATAGAAGTTGGAGTGACTGACAGCAGGAGCTCAAACATGTTCCACCCTTTTGAATTCTTTGTGCCAGGTTCTTCCTTCTTGTAAGTGGTAATGGCTTATGCCTCAGAGGTTACCTGAGTGACTTCCCTCCGCTCGTAAACTCCTTTGGGCCTGGCCAACTTGAAGAAAGAATCTAACTGAATAGTCTCTGGTTTATCAATTTCCTGTTATCTCTGCCCTTTGGTATCGGGGTTAGCCATCAGAAACACTAATTTTAAGCACAGATGGCATCATATGCTCCCGTTTGCTTGGTGACATCCCTACCTTTCCCTCCCTGTGGAAAGGCAGCCCAACAGGGCCCTGCCTTCCCTCCCTCTCCTCGTGTTTGTTTGCTCCGTGTTGTGTGTTGCGCTCGCTCGTTGCCCAGCCCTATCTTTTGCCAATCATAGCTCGCTGCAGGAGTCCGCCTTTCGCACTGGCGCTGCACATTCCTGTGCGCGGCTCCTCCGGCGTTTGACCCACTTTCCCACTTTCTGTGCGGAAGGTTCCCCCGAGCCACCCGCACGCCGACCTCCCGTCTCGGAGCGCGGCGCAGGTGAGGCGAGGCCGTCCCGGGGCCGGGGGGCCGCCCTAGGGCGGGGGGCAGCCCGTGCGCGGCCGCCGCCGGGGACGGCTCTTTCCGGGCAGGACCAGGCGCTCCCGAAAGGGCGGCCGGCGCTGCCGTTAACGGGCGCGCACCTGGCGGGGGGGGAGAGGGGCGGACGGCGCGCG
>VWPW01001132.1:350713-405260 GCA_013389825.1 Crypturellus undulatus | reverse complement strand
TTTTTTTTTTTTTTTTTTTGATCCTGGTAAGGCAAAGTCTTCTGCCAAATTAGTAATGGAAATACAAGGGCCTCAATTGACTTTGTTCAAAATGTGAAAGGAAATGTGCCTTTTAAGGCATCACGCCACTTTCACATAGCTTCCTTCAAGAAAGAAGTTTACTGTGTGTTTAATGCTGTCTTTTCTGTCACTGTTGATTCATTAGCCTTCCTTACTGGTCTTAAAGGAGATCTTATCACCCAAAAATTAAAACAAAAGCTGCATGATGCTAAAATCAACAATGTGAAAGAATATATTTAAGCGCTTTTGTGAAGCATGAACTTTAGTCACCAACACTTTTTAATTCAAATTTCTCACCTGTTTCTAATAAAGTACCAAAAATAAATAGTAAAAAAGGCCTATCACTTTGTAATCTGTTTACTTTATTCTTTGGAAACCTGTCTAAGGAAAAGTTTTTTTTTTTTTTTTTTTTTTTAATAACATTCATAGTGATACTATGAATACTACACATTTCCATAGTGTTCAGGAGATTAGTTCTTGGTTCATATATTGAATTTTAAAAATTCACTAAATACGAAGTCAATTCTGAATATTTTTGTCAGAATTGCTGTGGTAAATATGCTTTTATATGTTGTCTATCAACTTTGGAGAAAGCCTCTCTCTCTCGCACGCGAGTGTAATTAATATATTTAAACTAGAAGAATTATTTTTTTATTAAAAATGTTCTGTAAATATTCAGCTTTGATTATCATTTATTTTTTAAATTATGAATTGTCAAGACCTTTGACAGTTTCTTTAATCTTGAGGACTGACTTTCATTAGTTTCAAGAACATCCAAAGTTCAGACGACGTAACTCAAATAAGCTCAACCATTTACTCGATCAGAAGAAACTTTCTGTCTTAGTGTTGGGATAAGAGAGAGCGTGAAACATGAATGTTTCTTTGCCTCAAAACCTGACTTTCATGTCTGTGTTCTGAAATTGAGTCATTATAGAAGCAACTTGTACCAAATAGTCTTTACTTCCCATTCTTGGTTTTATACAATCTTGGCTAATATAGATTCAGTTCTTTTGTGCTCTTTGCATAATCTAATCTAGAGTGGGTGAAATATGCCTAGTATATATGTCTTGTTTCTTCAGTTATTTTGAAGTTATTTTTGAAGTTTTGTTTGGTAAATGATTTTTGTCAGGTTTAAGTCACTGAACTTAAAAGATCAGATGCTAAAGCACTGACAAACAAGCACATATTATTAAGCTCCCCAAGTGATTAGGTGTTTAACCTACAGCCTGTAGAGTGGATATGTGCCCATGAGGATTGCTAATGCCGCTTTCTTCTCACTGTCGTCTCTTCTGAAAGTCTTACAACCCGTTGGTGGGGGGGCCAGAGAATGTTCTGTGTAACCAGAACCAGTGTCATCTAGTGCCATAATTCATCGTATGATTCCCCCCATCGTATGATGGGGAAGTCAGTGTTGTCCTAAGATCAATATTTCATAAGAGGAGCAGTGTCTGTTGTATGCACTGAAAGGGATATATAGAAAGGTGGTAGTCAGGTGATGGGATGCTCACTACATAACAGAAAAGATAATGCATCACATGGCAGGGCAGATAGGCTGTGATCCTTGCATGTGCTTGTTGGAATATGCATGTCCTGCTTTACTTTGCTGGTTATATATCATTATATATAGCGCATGGCAACTAGACCAGAAGAGGTGTATTTGTATATGTGGCAAGACAGCAAAAAAAGCAGAGTTTACTGTATGTATGCAAGTGAAGGGCGATAAGTCTCTATGGTACACAGCATGCTTATACCTGAAAGGCTATGCACAGCTCTGGGTATTTCAATACTAAAACGTATGTATGTGCAAGTTGGAAGGAGTAAATTTATCCATTGCCTCTCATGTGCTAGGAAAAAATAGTCATTCAAAGTGAGTAGCGGAACCAAAGATATAACGCTTTTGCTGAAGTAACGACTAAACAAAGGGAAATGAATAGCAGAACAGAATTCACAAATATTTAGAAGAGGCAACTGCTCAGGGAGGATTACTGAAGCCCTAATCTTGCAGTGAAGCCTGCCTAGGACTGCTGTACTTTCTTGTAATCTCATGTAGACACTCCTCTGGAGTTTATTAATCACAGTGTAGGAAATAGACCTTAAGGTACTGCAAAATTTAGCTAGGGAAACCTTGCAATAGATCTGTTCCATAGCAAAATGTTTGTCATAGAATATTTTTTGAGTAAAAGCTTAGTAGTGCTACAAAACACTAGGAAATTATACTATGGGAAGCAGTCATATATGAGGATGAAATAAATGAAAGTGTTAATAGCACTTCTACACAAAAGGGCTGTGAATAGGAGTTTGCTAGTTAAACATGGATGTTATATCAGAGTTGATGTACAACTCTGGTGCTGGACAGCTGTGACCTGTGTGGTAAAGCTTTAGAAATGATAACTAGGGTTTTCTGATTACATTTCAAGCAAGTGTTTGGAGACACTAGCCCTCGTTTGTTTATATGGATGTGGTAGTATAACCTAGGCTATGAAATGTAGGTTGTTTTTATAGCAGAAAAGAGAAATATCAAGTGCCGCTCTCTCTAGCATAAAGATATAAAAATAAACTCATTATGATGTTGCACTGCTAGAGCTTAATGAACATGTAGGATATCACTGGAGAGTAGATTTTTGCTTATTTTAAAAAACATTTTCAACATATATTAAGGTGTCAGAGCTAACAACCTCCTCTAACCTTCCCTATCACCAGGTGGTGCAGTGCTCTGCCACCAAAATGTGGGCTCTTGAAATATGAAGGAAAAAAAAAAGTTATACATTACTGTTATGTATGTTTGAATCTCCAGTGTCATCTTTCATGTGTTAGAAGGAATAATGTATATATGAACGCAGTTGGGTTTGGGAGAAAGCAAAGAAAGTAGCTCCTCTTCAAATCTGCTAAGTAGTAGTTGAGTCCTAACTCAGCTACTACAAAACTTGTATGTATATTTCATTTGGACAAAACTATTGCAACAGTGATGTTAAAGCAATACCGTATTTTACTTATTTAGTAAATTATAATTTTAGATGGTTTTTGCTTCATATTGTAAGATTCACTAGAATCAGAGAGCTTGCTCTTCTGATATGCAAGCTTTTCTGCAGTTGGCTGTGCTGTTCAGAGATGCTCATGTCCCAAAATGTATATCCTATTGTCTGCCAGAGATTACTATTTTAGGGATAAAACATGTCTCCATCATCCATACCAGTTCACACTTAAGCATAAATCTACCTCCATTTTAATCTTAAGTGGAATCTTACATATGAAGTCTTTGCTAGCTGTGATAATTTATAAGGATGATTTTTAAAATATTTCCATAAGACTTCTAAGCTTGTGAGAAGTTTCCGGAAAAAAAATTATTGGACTTCACATGTTCACATGCATAGAAAATGCACTTTGTTTGGGACTATGAGATTCCTTTCCCTGTCATGGTCTAAGGGAACTGTCAGAAATGCTGTCTAGACAGATGACAGCAGGTGTTAGAGCTCGTGATCTACCACAGCTACCCATTCAACTAGAACAGACTTGTGAGGAAATGAATTTGGACTAAGGATCCTAATTTGTAGGGGCTCTTGTATGCTGAATTCCTGTTGTAGACTGTATCTATTTTAGTTGCTTGCTGGTGCTTGCTAGGCCCCTTCCCGTTACTTTCTTTCAAATTGTCCTAATTCACGAATTGAGTGTTTTATTTAAGGAGGGGGGAAAAAAGAGGGGGTGGAATGTGTGTGGATTATCATTTATCACTAATTTTGCACTGTAGGATTTTAGACTCACCCTTTTTGAAGAACTGTGGTGTACTCCAGTGTTAAGAAAAACAGGAAAGTGTTTAAATTGGTGTTGTTTATATAAGATTACCAAAAAATGCAAAAGAGTGAAGCTGTGTGTGCTCTTTTTGTATTAAATCAGATTTCTAAATACAGAAAATACTGAGATGTGAATCTAGTAAGAAATAGCCTTTGGCTACAGCACTGCTTTGATTTTGCAATCTGTGGCTTGAGCTGGAGCATTCGGTGGCTCCCTCTTTACTGTGACGACCCAGGAGGGAGGCCTGCTGCATACCCAATCTCCTCCTGTGCTCTGCTCTGGAAGCTAAAATAATTTCCACGCTGCTGCACTTCTCCTCCCATGTACTGCTAACAGCTTATCTCCAAAATGGAAGGTTTAAAAAAAGGTGAGCTACAGTTCATTTGTGTAAACTGAAAGGCAAGAGAGCGGAGCGTCAGCAAATACCACTAGATAGGTACATTCAACTAAAGAAAATGTTGTAGGAGATCTCTTGGAGTGTGCAGTTAGGAAAGTGTTGAACAGTTTGCCGCCTCTGGATTTAAACGGAGATTGCAGGAAGAGCTGTTGGCGTTGGAACAGTGTTAAGCTGAAGAGAAAATGGCTACCAGGAATCATTGTCGCTACAGAAACAACATGGCTTGATTCTTAATGTGCTCTTTTCCATCTGCTGTTAGAAATGTTGAGTGAGACTTTGCTTTTAGGGAAAAGTGTCCTTAATGGCAGTAGAGATTTAAATCCATTTATATATTGATGATCTCATTAGGCTTCTTGTTTTAGAGTATTATTTATTAAAAAAAAAAAATCATTATTTTGAAGCATCTAATTATGCTTCCCTGCAAAACAGAATAATTCAGATTTAGTGGTATAAGATATATTGTCAAACTTTGTCCTTATAAAACAGTATGCAGAAATGACAATGCTAAGTAATCATATTTCTTCTGTCATATTTAAAAAAAAAAAAAAAAGTCTGAGGCTATTTCCAGGAGTATTGGACATCTATTAAAGTTAATCAGGTTTTGAAAAATTAAGCCCTTAGAAAACTTTTGTGTTCTAAGAATTTTTGTGTATCTTGTGTTGATATATATTTAAGATAAACAACTCCTCCTTAAATTCTGCTTCAGAATTTAAAAATAAGGCTTAGAGTCTCAGCTGGGATCTCTGTAACTGTCTGCATAAGTGTATTTCCTTTCCTGATAAGGGTGTAAATATATGCATTGCAGAGTAAACTTTTTTTTTTTTTTGTATAACTTCCTTTTGGGAGAGTGTAGTTATACTAAAGGGCTTCACAGGTATCGTAATGAAGTACTAGTAGATCAGGAAAGGGAGATAGGAAGTGTGTATGTGTGCAATTTAATGGATGTGTTTGTGTGTGTGCGTCAGGATTGCACAGGCTGGATTACAGGTGCAGACTGAGAGTACTTTGTCTTCTTCCTCAGAGCCCTGGGCACGGGCCTGATATGGCACATGGCCTTGACTTTCTGCTTTTCTTGAATACTATCTATCTGTGGATAAGTACCACACATACTTTATTGTGAACGTACAAGTGTACTTATTTTTATTGCATAGCTTTACATCATTCGGAATATTTTGTAGAAAACTGTCTTCTGACTGATTTCAATAAAGTCTTGCCTGGTTTACTGTGTCTTACACGTGTGTGCTAAATATAAAATGCAGATTTTGAGGTTGTAGAAAAATGCCCAGTATGGAGAAAAATGGACTAAATGGAAGATGTTGCTTTGTGATACTGGAAGGGAATGCATTACTTTGTACACAATCGTATCTTGAACTTTTTTGACAGCTATACTTAGCTTTGCTTCTGTCGTATTCTTTTACTAAAATACCCTAGGCTTTGTGGGAGGGAGTAGATGACAGAGTATAAACATGTATTGCTTGCCATCATGCAGTTTGGTATTATGGAAACAAACAGCGAGGTACAATGGGGTATTTTCTGAAAATGAGCAAATGGAAACTGGCTCAGATCTTTCTAAAATCTATTAAAGGGTAGGAGGCACAAACTGCATGCTTTCAAATTAAGACCATTAGTTTCTTAGAAGAGCACTTCAGTGGAAAAACTTTCCCGTTTGGATCTTTGACTGCTCAGTTGTAGCTTTAGAGCTGAATGTGCAGACTCAACCTAGAACTGTCTAGGGACCCATAACCAATTCACTTGAAGTGGACATGATCTCTGGGTGCCTGCAAAGGAGTACATAGTAATTCAAACTGGGTGAACGGGACTTCCATAGCTGACATTGAGGCAGGATTGCAGAGAATGAGGTATTGAAGGGATTTTGCTGATACCATTGTGAAACAGACCATTCGGTGTCAGGGATGATGCCAAGGTTATGTATAGTGGCATCTGTTTGGATTGAAATAGATAGATGATGTCATGTTGTGAGTTAGCAAGCTTTTCCTATTTGAGAAAAAGTGTTAACTTTAAAGTATGTAAATACAGGAGATGGAGAGCTAGTTAATGTGGTCAAAAAAAATAGGTTGAAGGATGACTGAAAACCATCCAGATAAACGTTAGTGTGAGTGATATGCTGACCTGTAGCTTAAAACCAATACAGGATTGATATAGAAAGAAGGCAAATTATTTTTTGTAGCTTTTTGCTTTTTAATGATGATTCTTGTTGTAGCAGATACCATTTTATTTGGTCAGATTTTGATGAACTGTAAACTTACTTACTAAATATCAACAGTATATAGATTGCTACAGAAAATCTTACTTTGGGGAGAAATGCATTGATTAAATAATCTTTAAAACCAATGCATTAATACATTCTGCATGTAAACTTTGAAGTTGTGCATTTTTCAGAAATCCTTCTTCCCTCTGATACTTCAGTTTCAGACTTTTATGATGCTTTTGTTGATATGCTTGCTATTATATGCTTGCTTGTTATTATATGCCTGCTTTGTGGGCAGTAGGCACCCAAAGCTAAATGGCTTTTAAATATTTTAAATTTTGTTTCCCCTTTATTCTCTGCAAGAACTGCTGACATTTTTATCTGTTTAGAGGGCGAGAAGTGACCATTTTAATAAAAGTCCATACCTCAGTCTCCCTGGAATATATTTCATCTGATACTTGCTATATATTTTTTTAATTATGCAGTGTTTTGAAATAATTAAATCAGTCATATGACTTAAAAACACAGACTCTTTATTCTCTACTCAGATTACTCTGCCTCCCCCCCACCACACACAGTCCTATGTGGAGATACTGTGATACTCGTATTGAAGTTACATGCATGGACTTGCAGTCTACTTGTTTGGACTGGAACAACTTCACAGTCTAGTTATGATCAATTCTGTTCGTTTCCTAAACTGTCAGATGCTTCCTTGAAGTCCTCACCACCTCGTACAGGGTATTGTCAAAAAGCAAAACTTTCTCCGAGGGGAAAAATGAGATATTGAAACACTTCCCCTGGCAGGCCCCATCACAGCTTTGGGAACCATGCATGTGCTTTTTACCTTGATGTATAGATAAGGAAAGAACTGTAACTTCTTTGAAACATTTTTTCATGTGATTCAAAAATCTAGCAGGAGACTCAAAATTCAGGTGTCTTTTTTTTCTTCTTTCTTTTCTACACTTACATGCTCTCTTAAGAGTGTCCTTTTTGTTCTTGCAATCTTTAACTCATTGAAGGTTTCTTTGAAGTCCGAATCATCTCCAAGAAAAAAAATCTTTGTTTGTGTATTTTGCCAAGAATTATTCATTTGCTTAATTTGATTTCTGAATTTTTCAGATTTAAATATCCCTTTTCAGTAACTATTACAAGAACATTAACTGTTATTTCCCTTGGGAAATGTAATTTCAAAAAATTTGATTGTGACATTTATAATTCAGTTGACTTATTCTGTGCTATTCCAACTTTAGTTTAAGAGCTGTTTTGAAAATTCTTAATTAATATTGAGATTTAAAGAAAGTATTTTGTTAAAATTTGAGTTATTTAAGTTTATCTTTGTTAGCTCTGGCTATTTGTGGATACTGAATTTAGGTTAAGTTATTTTTGGACTTCTTAAGTAGGAATCAGAGCATCGAAGCTTCTTGTGCAAACAGAGAACTAGAAACTACATTTTGTACAGAACTGGTCATTGTTGACTACTTGTTGGGAAAATGGCAATCTGGGTTTGCATTCAAAGAGCTATTCAGCTCTGTTAACCTATTCAGAGGAGACTAGTCTCAGCTGTTCTCTGCCTCTTCAACCCTCTTTGAGAATTATGCTACTTTTCATAAAGTTGTGGGTACCATTTAGCTGGGACTTCTACACTTCTTGTAATAGCCCTTTTTAGAGGAATTTTGAAAGGGTTCCAGAGTTGCATCAGATATTAGGAAGACTCTTTCCCCCTGCTCTTCTCACCGTTGAATTTACCACGTAGTGGTAATGACTTAGCCATGTTTAGCCATGACTTAAACTAACAAAACCAGTTCTTTTTAAAATAACTCATTCTACCCTTTGTTTTCCTTCCTTTCCCTGTAAGCAAAATGAACTATAGTGGCAAAAGCTAGTTTTGTATTGTATTATACCTGTTATCTATGCAAAATTTCCCTGAATTATATTCTCAACTGCAACTTTTTCAGGAAAAGCTTGTGGTAAGTTGTCTTTTCCTAAACCGATAAAAAAGTGTTAGTTGTTGCTGTAAATAATTTCTCTGTTGTTCGAGTAAAAGCACTAAATAGTAGATAGCAATCAAAATTGTCAGAATTACTGCAACTTTAATTGGTGTATACCTTTGCACTTTAATGTTTTAAAACTTTTTACACAGAGAAGACTATGTTTTAGTAGATATTTCTGAAATACTTTGAGCAGGTTTTTGATTATGCTGAAGAAGACCTAATAACCTAATGTTGGGAATTGGAAAAAAAAAAAAAAAAAATTGTAGGATGCAGCTCCAATGACCCCAATCCTTTTGAGGAGTAGCTAGACAAGCTCCTTGGGGTAACACACACATTTGAACACAATTATTTTTATAAACACTGTAGAGTGAGTGGTTATGAGCTTAATGCAAGGTCATGGATAAAATGTTTTGTGTTCTATTTGATGGATGTCAGTGTAGGTACCTTGATAGTTTTTTATCACCCTGAAGTTTGAATGAAGCAGTTAGCTTGGAAAAGCCTAGTTAGGAAAATTTTTTTAGTTTTTCCATAGCTGGTCAGGTTAGACATATTAACTAGTTCAGTGTAGTCATCTATAATGCTTGTTCTAGAGCCCGTATATTTTAAAGTAGGCCTCAGACAAACCCTTTCTAAAAATCTCACTGTTTTTCTGTTTTCTTTCTTTAGCTTGGATACATTTCAGTTATCGTACATTTCTCTGAGCAGCATCCAGGTTTGTGATTTAAATATTGGTTATTGGGCCCACTTTGACCTTCCCTGTGTGCTGTATGAAGATACAGCATCGCTTCCAATTTATCCCCAAAGTGCTTGCTGAGCTCCATGCCAACCAAAGCGTGTTTGCTTTCGAGTTTTCCCCAAAGGATGCATTCAGTGACTACAAGAGTGTGTATCCTGCAGGTAGGCAGTGTAGGATAAGACTTCTCACTTCGTCGGGGGCCCAGCCCTCAAAGGTGATCCTCGCAGCTTAGCCTGGTCTTGCTTGATGCAAATTTTTGTGTAACTGTGTTACAGCGATAATGGTGGTGCAAGAGCCTCATGTATCATTACATTAATAATCTTTAGGAGTGTGAGCTCAGGCTGATGCAAAAATTTGGTCTGTACTAGAATCAGAAATATCTACATCCATGTTAAGAGTAGTTATTCTTAGTGTTTAGTTCATTGTAACATTGAGATGTCAGGGTTGTCAGAGCAGTGCTCAGAGTATCCCACAAGGAGACTGAGTCACTGATGTAATTTTTATTTTCAGTGAGATACATTTTAGGTTGGGATTGACTATGTAGCCAAAGTGCACAAGTTTATGAAGGCATCGGTTTTAGCGCTGATCTTAGTGCTTGGTGACAACCTGAGTAGACCTTCTTTCATGTTTTTGAAGGGCATTTTGACTCTTCATACATGCAGAGTGTGTTTCTGTGGATTTTTTAAACTGTTCTTTGACACTTGGCTTCTGTTACCTACGGTAGGGGTCCCTTACTGTTAGTAAATAACTCTTTTGTTGCTCAGCATTTAAACAGCTCTTTAAAACTTGCCTAAAACATGATAATTTGCGGGTGGGGTAATCTGATTTAAGAAGTGCGCATACCTTTTGTGTAGTGTTGAGATATAAAGGTTGCAGTTTAATATGATAATCAGGAAAGTATCCTGGAGCCAGGGAATAGCTATTTAGGGTTGGAGACTTTTTTGCTGCTGCATGTTTCCTAGTGAACTCTTTCCAAAGGGGCTGACCTCTGTAATGCTCCACCTTTGAAATATGGGCAGGTGGCGTGGAGACATTTACAAGTTGACCGGGAAGCTCAGAATTGGACAACTGCAGCGTGCTCACAAATGGAGAGGAGGGGTCTTAGGCCATTTGTGAGGACAGATAATCTCTTTCAGAGTTAATTTTGATGCTGGATACATGAATCATCTAGATATAGTTTATTCTGTAAAGCTATATTCTGGTTGTTTTGTCTTCATGGGAATTATATAAATTCTGTAGAGGTGATGTATCCAAACTCATTCCTGTTTTCTTGCAGCTTCAGTGACTTTCAGGGTCTCTTCCAAATGTTACATGGTCTGATACCTCCAATTAGGAAGTGAGGAATCTCTGTATAGTTTGTTTCCTTTTAAAGGTCCATGAGCAAAATGGCAACTAAATCATTAAATATGACATTAACCTTCATGATGGCAAAGCAAGCTGTTTTTAAGTGGGATGGCTAACTTTAATGAGGTTAATTAACATCTTTTTTCCCTAGGAAAGGTGAGGAATTAGTGGGGCCCAGGATTAAAACTGTCCAGTACTCACACATATTGATCCTTTTTGCTACAGCATTTGGGAAAAATGCTTTCACTCTTTGCCTTTTCCTTTCTGTGCATCATTCCACATTCAAGGAACATAGGTTAGCAGACTTCAAACACATTGGCAGAAAAGACAACAGAAAATTTCTTTCTGCACAACTCTGTTCTGCCTACTTTGATATGGTTTGTGTTGGTATCTTTTATAATTAAAACACTAACATCTGTATTAGTTGAAAACTGCATCTACATTTGATAGACATTATGATTTTGATATTTCTAACTTGAGATGGCATTGATAGGATCTTTATGCACCTATCACTTTGTGCTTTGCTTTTCTAATTGAATATTCTAGAGAACAAGCACAAAATAGTGGTTAGCTGTGCAATAAGTCCTTGTTTTCTTTTGCAGGCTAGTGTTCATGTGGAAGTGGATCTCACAGCTTGATGCAAGTGGAACTAAGGTGAGCAAAAATGTTTTTACCAGAGTCCTTGGAGTTAGTAGTCATGTTTTTAATAACAAACTTCTACTTTTCTTCCAGTCCTCAGGAACTCTTTTGTGGGGTATTTTAAAGACTGAATATAAGGAGGCTTACTGATAGCTCTCAAGGGCTATAGAGACTAGGCATTACGAGCCTTCTTCTGCCTCCTCCCTCCCATTGCAGGAACTAGTCTGAGATGGAGAATTTAGCTAGACCCCAGCTTTGCTTCTGTTCAAGTTACTTGGTGCTTTGCTTCAGGGAAATTTTGAACTATGAAATAAATATCCATTAATTAAAATTATATTTATATGGAATATATATATATATTAAAAAGTGTGTATATGTATTGGAATATATATGGATATTAAAATAAAAATAAATACAGACATATATTAAATAATGTATTATTTATACTATTTTATATAAATATACATATATAAATCTATATATTTATGTAGAAATATGTATAAATGGAATTTTAATTCAATTAAGCCATGTGAAACAAATCTTAGAGCAATTCAGCAAAAAAAGCCAGGTCCTGATGCTATAATGTCTACACAAATTTCCTTAGCAGATAAAAGCTAAGTTCTCTGTTAAATTCCTGTTTGCTGCTTAACTAACAGGCAATTTCTGAGAAGAGCAGCTTTGGGCAACTTGATATTTTGAAGAGATGCGAGGGAAATTCCATGCACTCAAAGAAGCCTGTTTTTCCATTCTAATCTCTGATTAATAAGTAAACTTAAAATACTTCATAGATCTTAAAAAAAAAATACAGCATGTGTGTTTTAAGATAGGCCTTACTTGCTTTGTGTTTGTTCTGCTAAGACTTCTGCCAAGTCTCTTCAAGAGACTACTCTCAAGTTTAAAATATTAAAACCTGACACTTTGTGGGAAAATGGAAAATAGCTTCTCTTTTCAGTGTGATTTTTTTGTGTAATATGTAACTGATTCAGGGTTTAGGTTATGAATTGCCTTCTGAACTATGAAAAAGTAAAAGGCAAAATGTATTGCTTGTATGTGTATATGCTTCTGTGTATGTAGAAAAGTATTTAATGTTGTAGCCTGACTTGAAAATTTTCTTGAATGTGTCACTTGAGGTGGGGGAAGGGAATACAACTCTGCAAGAAGAAATATTTTTCTTGATCTGAGCTTCAGTTCTAAACAAAAAGAATCATGGCTCAGGAGGTGGCTTGTATTTGCAGTAAGGTTTAGATTGTTCCCAGTACCTTCAAAAGCTTTCAGTATTTAGTTTGTTTGCTCTCTTCTGATTTATGTGGTATCTAGTTTACTGGTTTAAGTACAGGTGCCTAGAAAATTGAGAAGTCTGTAATATGTAAGGAAGTGTAAGTATGAAATATGTAAGCATGAAATCTGAATGAAACTCCAAAGTCCTTTCATCTTCATGGTCCTTGGCTATAAGATTTTGGCTATGCATAAGATTAAAAAAAAAAATGGTCTCTATGGGGAGAGGAGAAGGCCTTTATTCTTGCATACACAGCAAGAGAACTGAAAAATGTGTGAAGTTCGTGGAAACAGTGTAATGATGTTTGGTCAGTATTGTTACTGCTTGGAGAAAATCTTGAAATTCTGGCATAGTCCTGTGATAATGTCAGCTTGAATGGTCAATAAATCAACTAAAAGGCATTATTATGCATTATCAAGCGAAAAAATAGAGAATGAAGTGTGATTAAAAAATAGTGTGATATCTGAATATTAGGGATGCAAAAGTGTGTTGTTAGTTAAAAGTACATACATTGCTTGTAAGTAGTATCTTCAATTAATGGATTTTATGGGTTAGTAGTATAATAGGTCACACTTTCTTATATGCAAAAGAAAGGTTATAGAAATAGTGTTGGATTTTCCTATAATGGTATAGGAAGTGAAGTCATTTATAAACATTTGCAAGATCAGGCAAAACCAGAACTGCTTCCAGGAGTTGTCTTGCATGTATTCAGTATTGCTGTACCTAAACACAGATAATGTAACAAATTAATAATATACCCTAACTTCAGCAGAAGCTGAAACATTATGGGATGATGAATATGGGTATGTCTGGTTGTGTTTCTTTGGCTTGGGCAGAAATCTTGTACAGTTTTCCTCTTACTGTTCGTATTATTCTGATAACAACAGTAAAACTCAACTTTAAGTATTAATTCGTTCATGAGTGCCTTTTTTTCTTTGAACAATGATTAGGGGAGTGGTTTATGATCTGGAATATGAGTTTTGTCTGTACATCTGATTATGTATAGAGTTGTAAAGGTCTTTTATGAAATACACTTCAACAGTGAAGATTTTTACTTGAAAAGGTAACTTTCTTCAAGTTGACAGATTTTTTTGGGGGGGGGGGGGGGGGCTTAAAGTAAAAGATAGTAAACAACAGTGCTCGTGCCTTAAAAAAAAAAAAAGCCTTATAAGATTTTTGGACATGTCTAGCTGGTCTGCTTGTTCCAGGATACATTTCAATAAAATTGAGTTGAACTATTTCTAACGTCTTCAAGAAAATTGCACTCTAAATCCATTACTCTGCATCATGTTGTTTGTCATGCAGGTTCACTTTCTCTGTGATCTTTGGTACTGACACTTCAGGGCTAACTGATGCAGATAATGAACAGTAAAGTTGGATTGATTTGAGAAATACTCTTGTCAAAACAGTCAGATGAACCTGATTTCTGAAAAAGCTTCCCAGTATGGTTATGATGTTTACATACTAACAGTATAAATGTGAACAAGCTCATACCATTTAAATAAAAAGCTGGGTGTTTGTAACCTTAAAGGTTTTTGCCCAATTTACTGAATTGGGCTTTCTGTGGGATTAGTGTGAGAATAACACTTGAATGATCCTATATTTTCTGCAGTTGGTGAACTTGCATAGTGGCCAGAGGTGCCAAGTTGCTAGAATCGGCTTGCTCGAGCATGTGGTGGAAGATGTTCTTCGCTTACTGTAGGACAAATCACTTTTAAATTGAAAGACAGTTGAAGATTTGCATATGAAAACTAAGCCTTTTTGCTTGGATTGACTAGTTTTAAGTATTTGTCTTGACAGACCATGAGCCTGTTGTACTGCTTTGAGGCAGGATGAATATTCTCAGTTCTGTGGCCTTCACAGGTGGGAAAAAATCAGTTGCATAGGGAAAGTGACCACCACTTGGTGGCAGTACTTGGCTTCAGAAGGAGTTGTTTCATAGCAGATAAACAGGCTTTAATCCTCTAAAGCTATAGGTTAAGGGGAGGTACCTTTTTTTTTTTTTTTTAATTACTGATGTTTTAGAAAAGGAAAATACTTTTAATCTGAATTGCTGGAGAGAGTTGCATTTATTTATGTCAACAGAAAATCTAGTTATGTCCAAGAAGTCATTAAAGACAATTTATTGTGTTAATAATATTCTCAGAAGATGTATTTAATGGTCTCCAGTTAGAAGTAAAAGTAAAGATAATTCAAGCATTTTACTTCTATTGAGTAATGTACTTCAGTGGAATGCATAACTTGAATGTATAACACAATAATTTGGCAGGGTACAGCTCCATGTTGAAACTGCTTTCCCTTTTTCATCAGCCAAAATATTCTGCAACAACAGCAGGACTTACATTTTAGCATTAGTGTAAAAAGTTCTGCAGTCATAAAACAGAGTTTTTCTTGGGATCTTGTAGAAGTAAATTGAAGTTATTCAAAATTTGATCTGAAAATGCAAACTAGATGGACACCTGCATAAATGTAGATGCTGAAGTAGTTCTTTATGGACAGAGATATGCAGTGTGCTGGGGAGTTGTGGAAACCTTGAGATTCTAGTCAATCTCTAGCTGTTCTGAGGTCACTACGTTTTAGAATCTGGTTTGGTGTTGGTTAGGCATCTTTTAGAGATGTCTAATCCACTTGAGAAATAATTTTAGACAAGGTAACCCTTTTAAAATAATGTGTTAGTACTTAAAACAGGAAAAAAGTCTGATCTGATAATTTGACATGTATATGGTTATTTATTTTATTGACTTCAGTATTGAATTTTAACATAACACAACCTATTGCAAGTGACAAATTAATTTATTTTCCCAAGCAAATCAGTGTTAAAGAAATAAACTTAGTGGTTGGTGGCAGTAATGGTGTTCTGTGATTTTTTTTTTTTTTTTTTTTTTTTCGGTTGTAAAACATGCATGCTTCAGTTTTGAAATCTTAAGATGTACGACGTTAAAATACAACTCTCAAACATACAATTCTCAAACATTCCAGACAAGAAATCAAGTTGCTAAAGTTTTGGCTTCCTTTTCAAGGAAACGATTGCTGATGCATAACTTTTGAAGAAGCTGTTTCTTAGAAACAAAGTTTCAGGCAAATAAACTTTCTGGAAAATGCTATGCTTGAGGTTTGACCTTTCTAAGTATAATCTTATTGAAAACTTTGGCTGCTTTTTCCGGTTGATGGGCTGGTAGAATACCATCCTACTTTTCCTGAAAAATCTGAACTTAAAGATGGTAAAAGAAGCTTCTTGCAACCTGAATTGTAATCTATTTTTTAAAAACATTTACTGACTTAATGTCTCTTTATTCAGTTGACTTCTGTAAAATTTGTACTATTCCTCTTACTCCAGATGGTCATTTATTTTTCCAAAGGCTCTTCAATTTTTGCTATGCGTCATCCTTAATTTAAAGGAATAGGCTGTATATTGTGTCAGTAATGGAAGGAGCCTCTGCTTTAGTCCTATGCCATGATAAATGTAAGCGCTTTCTGGTCTGCCCTTTGTTGCGTAAAAATCTGTGACTTAGATTTCATCTGCTTGTGTATCTTTGGTTTATTGCAGGAATACTTGTGGATAAAATGAAGGATTTTGTTAGTTTTCTTTATGTAATAAAGTTTTGGAAGAAGAAAACTGTCCTGGTAATTCTAAGTCTGCTTAAAGAACTTGACTTAACCAGGAGTTACTTAGCGCAGGACAAGTGTTTGGGGGCGATTATTCTTTTTTTTTTTTTTTAACTTTTGTTACAGCACTGTTGAAATAATTTATATTCTTTAAATTCCGTAACTAGGCTATAAATCAGAATATTTAGAAATTTATTTCTGAATTCTTGCGCTGCTTAATAGTCACCATATCAGTTTTAGCTCATTGGCTTATATTTATAATTTAATGAGAAACTTAGCATTTGACCGGAGAAGAGCATTTCATGCTTTTTCACAAACTTACCCAAATTGCTCCATCTTAATTTTTCAGCTCCTGTGTGTTTTTACATCCTAAAACCCTTGAAAAATACTGCCCCCGCCCTCCAAAACAAAGAAACAAAAACAAATGAAAAAAGCACTAGAAACCTGACAGATTTCTAACTGAAACTGCCAGGAGACAGCAGCAGACTACACTGAGCACTGGAGTGTGGTTTTAATGAACTAGCTTTGAATGAAGGCATTACTCTTAATTTGGTGTGTGACCCTATTACATAGCACAAGTTTTCCTTGTGAAATAAGGACTTGGAAATGTTGTAAACCTAGTTGTAATAAATACAATTAATAATGTACATAGAAGAATGGAATTAAGTACATTTCCTATCAAAAAGAATTATTAATGAACAGAAAGTGGACAGCATAGATCTGATGACAGGAAGGTTGCATCTAATCTGAATTACTGAGTGACCTAGGAAGCTTGCTCAGAGGGATTACCGAATAATTATGTTAATATGCAATTATCACCTCATTTCTTCTGTAGTAACCTCAAGATGTAGTGTAGTATGGGTGTTATAGCAAGTGCTGATAGTTTGCAAAAATACTGAGGTTTGAAATTTTTGAGACAATAAAATTGGCTTAAGGCATTTAAATGATGATCTGTCAGCTTGAAGACAGATCTGACCTTACTTTTTTTTTTTCCCTTTTTTTTTTTTTAATGCTTACAGAATGTGGCCACAGGCAACCTTATCTACAGGACTCGTGATTTTTTTAAAACTGATGTTTTGTGAAGAAATAAATAGATTGAAAACTGTTTAAGAAATTACCATGTAAATGTACAAGTCTTCTGGCATTAAACTGAGATGGAGTGGAATGTGGGCTAGCCAAATCTTTGAACATTTTCTATGCGTGTGTGCTTGTATGGGCCTTGACAATGTTGAAACGTTGTCATTTTGTATTTATACTCTCTCGCCTCAATATACTGCAATAGCACCTACAAAATTGTGTCGGGGAACATTTTAGTCAGCAGTTGCTCTGTGCTTAAATAACAATTTAGGCCAACTACACAGTACTTGTACTGAGTCCGTTTAGCTTTATTTGCAGCATTAAATTAAAAGTTTACTCTCTCAAAGTGTGACTTTTAAAGTACATTAAATGTGGGTTTCATATATATTCTGGCAGACTTAGTGCTGTGTGTAT
Source organism: Crypturellus undulatus (assembly GCA_013389825.1). Lineage (NCBI taxonomy): Eukaryota > Metazoa > Chordata > Aves > Tinamiformes > Tinamidae > Crypturellus > Crypturellus undulatus. The sequence goes on along the minus strand of VWPW01001132.1, from coordinate 387,722 downwards.
TTCTGGTTTGGGAGAGAGAATGACACTTTAAAAAAGTGCATTTGAAATATGCTAAGAATATTGTGTAGTCTTGGTTGAATCTTAGCTGTTCAGTGCTTGGGGTTTTTTTTGTTTGTTTGTTTGTTTTTCTCCCCCTACCCAGAGTACTCGGGTTAGGTAGGGTTTCATTTGGTGTATTGCACTTCCTAAGTAGTGTTCTCAAAGACAAATGGCACCGTGTAGGTTTCATTGAATTATCTAGTTACGTGTATTTTTGTTACTGCATTTGTACCGACATATCAGAAACAGTAATTTTATTGTAAATTGGGTATTGAATTTTAGCGCTAACGACAAGACTCACAAGACATCACAATTCTTGTAATATAAAAAGATACATAGTTCATTTAATAGCACTGCTTTAAATCTGCTAACATATTTTTACCATATTTTTTGTTGTCCTACACATAAAATAGGAAATTTCACCATCCTGATAGCTTGAAAAAATGTGCTAATTAGCAGAAAATGATTAAAATGTTACAGTGATATAACTGCTATGGTAAGCTTTTGGGCTTGATTCAATTTCTGAATTACATAGGGACAGCATAGAAGTCCTTTATTGGGATCCATATGGAATAGTTTGCATTCCCTATAAATACACAATATCGGAAGGGGTCTATTTTAAAAATAGCAGTGTGTGAATTTTAGCTATTGTTTGTGATAGCTTCGAAGGGAATCTTGGTTTATAGGTGGTTGTGTGGTGCGTTTTTATTTTTTTCCTGAAGTTTTAACAGCAATTTAGAGTCTTCACCTATAGTTTTATTTGCAGAGAGCACAGTCTTGTCTTGGCCGTGTGAACTTGGGGGCGTTCGAGGGAGCCGCTCCGCTAATGAGCTCGTGGGCTCGGGGCGGCTGCGCTGCTCGGGGCCGAGAGGCGCCTCGAATGGGAAGCGTCTGTTCCCCCTCGAACCCTCACACCCAAACAGATGGGGGGAACTGGGAGCATGGAAGGTTTTACCTCCGACATGGTAGCAGTGAAGCCCCTCATTAACGCTGAATTTACCACTTCGTTAGCAATGTTGTTTCCTGTTGAGAAAAGCTAATACAGGCTCCCAAATTGACTGAGCACACATTTGTCTTCTACTTTAATAATAAAATGAGAATACCAATTTTATGGCATAACTACCTTACTAGATTTCTTTGTGTGTGTGTGTGTACAGTTTTGAACTTTGCTGCCTAGTTTATGTGAAGTTCATGCTATAGTATATGCAGTGATAAAATTGTAGCAGGTGCAGTGGTACACACTTGGAACTCTCACTTCCTTTGACTCTTGCATTAGTGATTTTTAGTGCATGTTTCTGCTGCCCATTTCTAGCTTGTCTGTATGGTGTAAATACTCCTGCTGGGTGGTGTATTATCACCATTTTAGGGTGATAGCGTTGAATGCGATCTTATTGGGAGTCTGCTGTTTATTAAGGCAGAAACTTAACCATGTCAAAGCAGCAAAGAGATTTGGAAATTTAGGAAATGGAACAAAAAAAAATAGTTTGTTCAATACCATGCTTGTAAAGGGGTCTGTAAATAGTTGTTTTATATATTTCAAGCGTTTTTTACTAAAATGATGTGCATGGCTGTAGTGTTTCTATACTGGGTTGTTCAGTGAATGTGTAGCAAAGGTAACTTTTTTAACATCTTGCATTGAAAAGTTGTTTCATTATACTTGGACTTAAAATATAGTTTATTTTGCTTTCAAAATATATTTTATTGGTTGTTTTTGTTTTGCTCTAAAAATAATAGTCATATTACTTAAAAGAAAGTAAATAATTTCTTTTAAAAAACTGAATACTTGTTTCTGATGCAAAGCAAGCATGATATGGCTAAACTTGCATGAGGTCATAGGTAGCGTTGGATTGCATGGATAAGTCTGTATCATGGTAACTGAAAAGCAAATAGCAATTCTGAACATTTTAGGCGGTGATATATGAAGATGTGTGATGTCCTTTAAGCAGGATGTTTTTCCCTCCTTAGGAAAAAGATATCAGATGTGGCCTTCCATGGTTTCAATGAAGGACCACTGCGAGGAGCTCTGGACATTTGTTGTGAGTTATAACATCTTAATTGAAGGAGTCTAGGTAATGACTCCTTTTAACAGAACTTTTTATTCAAAATGTTAATTAGTAACTGGAGCTAGATATGTGATGACAGAGCCAAATCTCCCCAGAGATCTACTTACCCATGAAATGTGTGGTAGTGTGCTTTGTGGTGTACCTTTCCTCCCACCTTCCCCATCACCACCTTCAATGTTGATAGATGCTTCCAACTCCTGGGTAGATGTTTTAATGGTTTATTCCTACTGCGTTCTTCGGGTCCACACAAGCGGTAAGTGCTGAATAGCCTTAAATTCACAGTAGGGTTTACTGCATACTGATTTCCATGTGTAGACAAACCCCTTGTGCTTGCTAAGTGTCAGGTAGATCATTTTGAATGCAAATGAAAATCACTTGTAGAAAAACATACTTAGGCACACAAAGTATCCCAGAGGGAATTAATATGTAGTAGCTTTCTATACTAGCAGACACTACTGTTGTCATGCTCTGGATTCAACATGGTGATTTGCTAAGGTACATAGATCCTAATTAATGTTTGTTTTTTTTTTTCAGTTGCTTAATTTTTCCAAGTAATGCTGTTTTACTTGCTTACCATTTAACATAGCCATATAATATAAGCAGGATCTGATTTTAAAGGAGAATTCTTTGTAAAATGGGAATGGCAATAAATTTTATTCAGTGAGCTTTATGATCCTGTGCTATTTTTTCTGTCAGTAATCAAATATTAGAAATTGATTTGGTTTTGTATTTTCTGTATTAATACCAAAGCTTTAGAAAGCCTCTGTGTAGTATCAAATCAGTGCTATATGAGTACTTTGTGTGTAAAATGATGCTTTCAGATATGTAAAGCATACTTTAGCTTCACAGATGCTAAGGGCAAGCATAGTTAAAAAGTTCAGCAAAGTGACTTTCAGATGTCTGCAGAGCCTTTACACATAACTTTTTTTTTTTTTTGCATTCAGAGGAAACTACTGAAAATGAACTGTGCTCATTTAGGTACATGCAGTGTATTAACACAGGCTTTGTCAGTAGTATTTTACTCATTTTGTTTGCATGTAGGTGTTTAGGATACTAAACAGTCAGTAGTTTGCTGTATGATTATTAATGTAGCCCATAAATTGATATTTTTGTAGATTAACTTAAAATGTCTTGAATATTTTAAATATTTTAAACCAGTTTAAAAATTATTTTTTGCAGCTTACAGTATGAAAAACGATGGTCCTGGAAAAATTGTAAATTTAAACTATTATTATTATTTCTCTGAGTTCCTGATTCATTTCTTGTTTGTGTTTTTTTATTATTTTTAGTATAAATGTACTTAATGGACAGACCAGCAGGATGGATGATTTGGAAATAAATCCTGAAGTCACGGGTGCTAAAGAGGAAATCCTATGTGATGATAATTTCATATCCGAGGAAGACAGTGGCATTCCTAAACCACAGGAGAGTGACAAGTCATTTCAGAAGAACAGTACACTGACTCTGTCTGAGGAGCTATCAAGGGGCAGATCTGAAAAAGCCTTAAGTGGAGGCCAGGCTTCTTTATTTATTCACACTGGTGCTCCTACTGTTTCTAGTGAAAACTTTATCTTGTCTAGAGGATCTGCTGTTAATGGACCAGTTTCACACTCCACCTCAACCAAGACTTCCATTATGAGTAAAGGCAGCGCGTCATTAACCACTGGACAGTCTGTAGGTCATCATACAGATTCATGTTCAGCTTTGACAGAGGTTCATGATCTTCAGCTGCCTGCAAAGAGTACAACACAGACATCAAATCAGCACCAAGTTTTATTTTTGTTACCTGATGTAGCACATGCTAAGAACCTGACTCATTCCATTAAAAATCTACCTACCTCTGCTTCAGTTGGTTGTGATTCACCGAAATCAGTAGGAAATAGTGTAGATAGCACTTTAGTAGGCGAAGTAGAAGTTTGTGAGGGTGATAAAAATTTGCTAGTAAAAGATGATTGCGTTGACACATTAACAGGCATTTCCTCAGGTACAAGTGGTTTCGGATCAGGATGTGATCCCAGCTGGGATCCTCAAAAAGAGTTTATACAGTTTCTTATGACAAATGAAGAAACCATGGAGAAGTCTCCTGTTCACTGTAAAGTAGGTCTAGAAAAAAAGAGAAAAAGAAAAATGGATGTTAGCAAAATAACACGCTATACTGAAGACTGCTTTAGTGATACCAATTATATTCCCAGTAAATCAAAGTTGCTAAATGTTGACTTCTTAGAGCAGAATGAGGAGCTACAAATAGAACCACAACGATATTCATTGAGTAAAGTAAAGCCTGAATCCACAGATGAAGAGTTGGAAGCTGTTGATGCTATTCAACAGCTGATTTATAGTCCTGCTAGTACCTGTGCAGAAGATACTTCCCCTGTTCACACTAGCACTTTTCTTTCCAATACTTTAAAAAACAAATGTGAACAAAATGATTCTGAATCACCATCTACTTTCAGTACTGATGAACCATCATTTTATCCCTGTACAAAGTGCAATGTGAATTTTAGGGAGAAGAAACATCTTCATAGGCATATGATGTACCATTTAGATGGGAACAGTCATTTCCGACATCTCAATGTCCCCAGACCTTATGCATGTAGGGAATGTGGACGGACATTTCGAGATCGTAATTCACTTCTCAAACATATGATAATTCACCAGGAACGAAGGCAGAAACTGATGGAAGAAATCCGTGAGCTGAAAGAACTTCAGGATGAGGGCAGGAGTGCACGATTACAGTGCCCACAGTGTGTATTTGGCACCAATTGTCCCAAAACATTTGTGCAGCATGCAAAGACCCATGAAAAGGATAAGAGATATTATTGCTGTGAGGAATGCAATTTCATGGCTGTGACAGAAAATGAGCTGGAATGCCATCGAGGGATTGCCCACGGAGCAGTAGTCAAATGTTCAATTATCGGTAGTGACATATCGCAGAGGAAAGCACAGAAAAAGGCATCCTTGAAAGATCCCTATTTAGGATCTTCAAAAAAGTCATCAGCGTATATGTGTAAGATGTGTCCATTTACTACATCAGCTAGAAGCATTTTAAAAAAACACATGGAATATTTGCATCCAACATCATGCATTGATCCGTTTCGTAGCCATATTAGATTAGAAAAAAGAAAAGGCAGCATAATTGAAGAATCTTTAGATTTTGGCATCAGGACAAAACAGTTGATCAAACAATCTTCTACTTTTCCAAAGAACTCTGTTTTAAAACAGGATATGAAAAGATCATTTGGCTCTACTTCACAGTCCAGTAACTTCACAAAACTTCACAAGAGACCCTACAGGATACAGAAGGCTCGGAAAAGCGTTTCACAGTCATCTGTAAGTGTGCGCAATCTAAATTCTACAAACAAGACCTGTTTGATTAGAAATAGCATTGACCAGAAACCTAAATATTTTCAACAAGCAGCAAAGCAGAAAGCTAGTGTCAAAATAAGCAGTAATTACTTGTATAGAAACAAATATGCAAACTACAGGATGATTAAAAAATGTAGTGATTCCTATCCTTTACATTTAAAAAGGGGAGAGTCCCTCTCTGTCGATTCTTTACATTTATTTTCTTTATCAGGTAGTCCCCATAATAATTGTTTTGTCATGGATTCAAATAATCTTAATTGCAAAATGACAGAGGGCTATAAAGATTGTAGACATGTAGCTGTAAAGAGAGTAGTTAAAGAATCCAACAGGGAAGGCTCTGTTACAGGAGATTATTTGGATTGCTATCCAGATTTTCTGCATAAAATGACTGTTGTTGTTTTACAGAAACTTAACTCTGCTGAAAAAAAAGACAGCTATGAAACGGAGGATGACAGTTCATGGGATAATGTTGAACTATGTGATTACACTACACAGTCTGTGGAGGATGAATCTTACAGTGATATTAATCAGGAGCATGTAAACCTATTCCCCATATTCAAAGGTAAAATGGAAGATCATGAAGCTGCTGATAAATCGTCACTTAGTTATGAGCAGAATGATGGCTTTTATTTTGAGTATTATGAAGATGCTGAGGGTAGTAACTTCCTGCATGATTTGCATGATCCTCAGAATTTAGAAAACGTAGGATCAGCATTGCCAAAGCATAATTCAGTTTTCCATTGGACTGATTTGTCACTTGAAAAGAAGTCCTGCCCGTACTGTCCAGCAACATTTGAAACAGGTGTTGGCTTGTCCAACCATGTCCGAGGACATCTGCACAGAGCTGGATTAAGCTATGAAGCCCGTCATGTTGTTTCACCAGAACAGATAGCAACAAGTGACAAAATGCAGCATTTTAAAAGAACTGGAACAGGAACTCCTGTTAAACGTGTTCGAAAAGGTAAGTTTGGGGTTTTTTTTTGTTTTGTTTTGTTTTGTTTTCATTTGGGTGTGCAGTGAAGGGGACAAAGGGATTTGCTTGCTTTATCTTGTTGTAAAGCCTCTTATCCATGTGTTTTGCTGTTTTAATGGTAAACTGTGTTACTAAGTGTCAAAATACTTGAAAAAGATTATTTTCTTTGTAGCAATTGAGAAATCTGAAACTTCCTCTGAGCACACCTGTCAGCTCTGCGGAGGCTGGTTTGATACTAAAATTGGCTTGTCTAACCACGTGCGAGGACACCTGAAGAGGCTTGGCAAAACCAAGTGGGACGCGCACAAGTCTCCCATCTGTGTTCTGAATGAGATGATGCAAAATGAAGAGAAGTATGAAAAAATCTTAAAGGCTTTGAACAGTCGCCGCATTATTCCCAGACCATTTGTTGCTCAGAAATTTGCATCAAATGATGACTTTTTATCTCAGAATGTTATACCTCTTGAAGCATACCATAATGGCCTAAAGACTGAAGATACATCTGTGTCTGCCTCAGAGGAAGAAGGGCTGAGTTTCCTGAATGAATGTGATGAAACAAAAGCAGTACTACATGATGAAAAAAAAAATCAGTCGCTTACACTGATAGAACTCCTGAAAAATAAAAGGTTGGGAGAAGAACGGAATCCTGATATTTCTCCTCAAAAGGTTCATAATCAAACTGCAAGAAAGAGGTTTGTTCAGAAATGTGTTCTTCCATTAAATGAAGACAGTCCATTGATGTATCAGCCACAAAAAATGGACTTGACTATGCAGTCAGGTAAGATGTTGTTTCTAGCTGTCCTAACTACACTTGCAAAGGCTTCTTTCATTCATAGAAAGTGGATGAGTGTAGAGTATTTTACTTGGAGTTCCTTTCGTTTAATTCATGTTTCATTTTCAGAGGACACTGACTGCAAGAGGTAGCAGAGCAAACTTTTCTTACGTGTTTTTCCTAAAGTGAATATTCAGAAGCACCAAATTCTTTTGCATGAAATGTAGTTCCTATTCTGCTTATAGCTGGGCATGCAAATTCAAAGAGGATACAGAATGAGTCTATGTAAGGAAAAAAACACATTCAACAATAACAATAAATTGAAGTGTTCATGTGCATTTGGTAGATTAGTGTTTCTCAGACATTTGGACTTGTGACTCTGTTTCTGGGCTCTCAGACTACTGGTTTTGGAACTCCTTAATTTAAATCTTTGAGGCTTGTGCAAAGCAGCATTTGCTCAAATTGACAGAACTGCTGACACACTTATAAAAGCATAGTATTCCAAAATGATGACTTTCTATTGACTAATTTTGACATTTTAGACCAACTTACTCTTTCAATATAAATTAATTCTTGTTTGTTATAAAATTGTGGCTGCTGTAGGAAACTGGTGCTTGCTTTTAGGGCCTGTCCATCCTGTGAAGACCTGTGCTAGTTCAAGCTGTGTTTTAATACAGTTCTTGCCAGCAGGGTTCTAATGCTCAACCCCTGACTGATATGGACAGATACTTCCCCTCCTCTGAGAACTATGCTAACAAAACAATTCCATAATTAGCTTTCTAGATACTCTGTATTAATAGAGCAGACTTTCAAATGATATTTTTAACCTACTTCTCTCTAGTCTTGGGCAATTCTTAGAGCATCCTTTTTAGTGTATATGTACAGCTTGCATTTACTTGTTTCTTGCTTGGATACCACCTTATAATGCTGCAGCATTCTTTAGACTGTTGAGCAGGATCTTATTTTTATACGCACAACTTTTTGGTTCTGATAATTTTTCTTGTTATTACTCAGTGCAGGTTAGAAAACTGGCAGTGCCTAGTACTTTTTCACTTACACTCTTGTCTTCCTTTAAATACAAAAAGGTAAATAACAAAAAATCTGATGTGCTCAGAAGTTCTTTTACGGGACTACTCCAAGTGCGACAATCCATTCCTTAACAAAGATGTTTTTCTAAAAGGAGGTGATAGAGGTGGAACAGAATTACACTGAGTGTTGTCTTGATGTCTGTGGTCGTCCTTTAAGAGAGGAGGTTGCTTAATAAAGGAAGAATGTCTCTGACAGGATTAATTATTTGTAAAACAATGCTGAAGAAATAGCTTGCCAAACCTGACACTACTGCTTTCTGTTTAATGTTTCCTGATGAATATTAGGGAGCACCTGTTTGGTTGTGTTGAACAACTGGGTAAAAATAAACATGCTTGCATAATACTAACATTTATGAATGGAGCCCTATGATTATTTGTGGCTGAGGCAACAGAATTGGACAACTAACGCACTGTGCCAGTTGAGTTAATAAGAAAATCTTTAAAATCATTTTGAAATAGGTTAATTTTACTTAAAAAGGCAAATATTTCTATTTTTAGTTTTTTGAAAGGTTTTTTACCAGCCAAGTGTTCTTCTATAACTTGCCTGAAAAAACATCGTGTCTTTTGTGGACTGTTGGAGAGTCGAATTCTCTTTCCTGCAAAGAGGCTTTCCAGCTGAGTAGTTTGTTTATTTATTTCTTTTTAATTAATGTGTTTTTTTGTAAATATTAGGTGACTTTGGTAAAGAGGAGAGAATTGTGGTAAAGTTCAGCATAGTTGGGGAATTGTAATGGATTCTTTGCTGGGTAAATGAGGAGTTTCACTGTTTTCCTCTGATAAATACCATGTTGCTTTGTTGATCATTTATTTAGCACAAATATTTTACTAAAAAAAGAAGCTTCAAATCATTAACTTTCATTATTGATTGCGCATCTAAAGTAATGAACAGAAAGTAACACTGTACAAAATGTTTTGTCTAACAACTGCCCAGTGGCATGTTTTACCACCTTTTTCTCCAAGCCATCAACAGCAGCCTAATTTAGTTCTGAGCTTTTTAGTCTTATGGGTAAAACACTTTAATTACCACTTTGTCAACTAGTCTTTTAAAATTCTTTTTATGGGGGAAATAGCTAGCTTTGAAATTTTCTAAACCTAAGTATGCTATTCAAATTGCAAGACTGTATTTTGGGATTAGATCTGCATAATATGGACATTTGTAGGAACTTAGTAGTAGGTATTAAATCAAGAGTAGCCTAAGGGCCCAGGTTGCCCCATTTCTCTTCTTTCCAAATAACATGGTTTGGCTTAAAGCACTGCGTAAAAAACTAATGATGGTTAACTTGGATCCTTCTAATATACTAAACAGTTGCATCAATGCAGTGAATATATTTTAAACCATCTTTATTACAGAAAACTTTTTACAACGCTTTGAGAATTTCATTTTTTGAAGAGAGAACTGGATTATAGTTTTCTTTTGAATGATAGGTATGCCTGTGAAGCTTAGAACGTGTGTGCATTGCAATACGACGTTTACAAGTGCTGTTAGCCTGTCCAACCACTTACGCGCTTATGCACGAAAGAAGAGTGCTGGACTTTTGACTGGGACAGGTATGTTTTGTTACAGATGTAAAAGCAAGTCTGTCTATGATGCATTTTCCTCATCAGACTGGACAAAAGCATATGTTAATTCAAAATTATTTTGAAGCTTTCACTGGTAAACAGAATTTGTATTTGCCATAGAACTTCAGCAACTTGTAAACAAGGTATGTTGCTGTTGTCCACTCTCATGTCTGATTTTCATTCTTAATGATTTGGTTTGGATCCAATACTTAAGGTATGTAAGCAAAACAGATGTTCGCTTCAATTCATTCTCCCACCATATCACAATTTTCAAAATGGCTAGTTGGCCTTCTCACAAGCTGTTTTAAAGTATCTCAAAAATAAATTAAAAAAAAAAAAGTAATTTTTGCAAGTCATGTTATTGCTAAGAATAGTTGAAGTAGGAGAAGCAACTAATTTTACAATATATGCCTCTCTAACAACACATTAAGTATATAGTTGATTTGATTTTTTTATTTGGCTCACAAATCAAAAACTACCCAATCTGACAAGGAATGAGTGTAGTACAACACTGGACACTGCTATTAATATTTTTTAATTAAAACATGTTTCATGCTGCGGTTCCTCTAATAGTTTATCTTTTGATTCAGACTGATTTCTGGAGACCTGCAGTTTGCTTAATTGTAGGCAAATTCCTGAGTTCAGTTTGAGTATTGCTGAGATTAGTGGGGCTTCATATGATCAACAGCAGACTAGGCTCTGGAATATGGTAGAGAATTGGGAGATAGGAAGCTTGGAATATTAATTACGTAGACAACCATGAGTTTTCTGGGTTGCCCTTTCTCCGCTCTTGTCAGCAAGTGCAGACACTAGATCAGATCATATATTTTACTAAAGCACTATATACTTTTGATGAGTAAATGTAACTCATTATGCTAAGAACAACCAAAGGACAGAGTCTCAGTTACTGGTGGGGACTGCGGGCGGCAGGTCTTACACTGCACTATGTTAGGGCTGCAGCGGAGGAGACTTGGACATTAGTAGATTGGATGTGTGCCCTGTGCAGGAGAATGTGCCAGTGATTCTGCAAGTGGCATCTTGGAGAGTAATGATAACTAAATGGAGGATGGGAGGAGGTGCTGTGGCAAAGAGGCTGGATGCACAAAGAGATGGGGTCCTGGACCGAGCTCTTTGTACCTCAGCTTCCTTTTTGCTAAATGAGAAAAGTTAAGATTGTGTGTTAAGATGCTCTGAGATTTTTTTTTCTCATTATTATTATACATACATTTTCTTAAGAAATGTATTTTGTTGAGTGAGTAGTAGCCTACTCATCAGAACAGTTTTTTTTGTTTGTTTGTTTGTTGGCGGGGTTGGGTCTTAAAAAGAGAGCATAGAATCATAGAATGCCTAAGGTTGGCAGGGACCTCTAGAGGTCATCTAGTCCAAGCCCTCTGCACATGCAGGGCCACCTAGAGCACGTGGCACAGGACTGCATCCAAGCGGGTCTTGAAGATCTCCAGAGAAGGAGACTCCACAACCTCTCTGGAGCAGCATCTGAGTTCTATGTCATTTGGACTTGGATGCCACACAAATAAAGACCTTTTATTGAAAGCAGTGACTAAAACTAAGACTTAAATTATAGCTATAATATTATGCAACCAGCATATATTAACCAGTATTAATGTAGCCATTACTACTAAAACGTTGCCAAGTTTGTGAACTTTGTGAACTTTACTTCTTGTTGGCTTTTCACTTGAAGCCAACAATGAAAAGATTGGTAAATCAGAAAATATGCTTTTAAACTTTGATATTCCACTTTATTGTACTTCTTTTTTTCTTTTAAGAATGACTTTAATGCTAGATTTTACTAGCACGTAGTAGTTTCAAACCTTGCTGTGAGTGTTGGTCATGGGATCCCCACTTTTCTTAGGAGAAAAGGTTGCATTTGAAAGCAATTTTGAGATGTCTTAAGTTTGTGTTCAGCTTTGAAGCTGCATGAAGACAATGAGAATACATTTTCACAAAATTTTTCTTATCTTCTAAAGCAAACATAGCTACTATAAAGAAATTATGTTGTTGGATACTTGTTTCACTTCTGGTTGAAATTATTTTATGCAAACATGAATGCCATAATTCTTATATGATACAGCAATTGTTAAGGGAACTATCCAGGCTTTATTGTTTAGTAAGAGAAATATAGTAATCTATTCAAGTTACCAAAGCAGAAGTGCAAGTTTCCCTGGGCTACATTAGTTTACAGACTCATCTTGTGCTCAGTTTTTCACTGCTTTGTCTGCATATGTTGTCAGTATTGACTATTACTACACAACTTTCCTAGCAGATGCCATGCTTCCTCAGAATCCGTAATTTTATCACCTTTAGTCAACTCTTATCCTAGTTTCTCAGAATGCAGCTTGACATTTGTAGCTGTATAGTAGAAGTAGCTAAGCATAAGAGTCAATTTGGGAATGGACTCGAGAAAAAAATGTCAGAAGTAGGACAATCACAATCTAGGCTGTTGGCTGTGGAAGTCTAGCGTGTGTTAAATGTAATTTCTGCATATACTTATTCAGTTAGGAGCTGCATAGCAGATGCCTAACTGTAGAAACATTTGTTTGCATAATTACATAATTTTATATTAGCAATTGCATGAATGTCTTTAACATTGCAGTCAGCTAATTTTTTTGTGTTAAAACATCCAGTTTTCAACAAGATAATGATTTAATCACTCATCTTGAATAAATGCTATTTTCTTTTGTGACCTGTTTAGGTAAATAGCATTTGTGTTTCTTGGAGCATGTCTGGATTTACTTCTGGGGATCTCTAAAATGTCAGACAGATCTATTCAGAATCTTCAAAATGCCTCTTGCTCTGCTTGATACACTTGTATCTAAAGCTTCCTTCCCTTTCTACTCTCTTGAGTTCCCTCTTTTGCCCTGAGGTCTCCTAAACCTTTCTTGCACCTCGGCTTTTTACGTGTTCTGTTGTTGACTCTTCTTTTCACGTGCTCAGTCATCTTTTACCAGCTCTCCTCCTCTGAGAATCATCACTTTTGTTTTCCTTTGTCTGCCTTTCTTGATGGAGACCACTTTTTCAGAAGTTGGGGGAGAAGAGTGAAATACAGAGCCAGGAGTCTGACCTTCAAGCCAACAGCATAAAGGGTTAACAGCCCATGTGGCTACTACACTTCCAAGTAACTTCTACTATTACATTGTCAAAAATGAGAAGGTTTTTTGTGGAAATATGTAGTCAAAGAAAATAATCTGATATCCCCCACTGGCTTTGCATGACTTTATTCTGTGCTGTTACAGTCAAAGTTGGTCAAGCAGCACAGTGAACTAACTAATATCCCGTAATAATCTCTCAGGGAGCAAATTCCTGGATTTTTTTTTTATTCTGATGCCGAAAGATAATGATTTAATGTGATAAATCAGTAATAATTAATTATCTTTCTTATGTCTTTAGTTTTGACTTTTTAATTGGCAATGTTTTTAAATGACTAATTAGACCCATTTATGTATGCAATTATTCAACTTATACATTGTGATTACCTACGCTATGTCTGTGTCTTTTTTTTAATCTGGCAAAAGTAGTGAAGTCCTAATAAGGAGACCCAGCTTCAGTGTTCTGAAGTATAAGGTCCTCCCTTTGAGGAGATGTTGAGAAACAGGAAAATTAGGTTGAAAATTAGCATGGATGCGTATTCGTTTTGACACTCAGACCAAGTGTCATAGAATGAAGTACCTCTAATTGTGTTTTTTATCTAATCTATGTTGCCCTGGACATACTCATTTTAACTTCCAATCTCCATCTTCTTGTAGTCTTTCTTGCTAAACTGTCACTGAAGTAAAGCTTTTTATTATTTATATATACATATGTGTGTGTAGGTTTTTTACATAGTGTAAATTCTCTTAAGCGGTGTGTAGTGAAATTGGAATGAACTTTGTCAAAGAGATCTCTCCAAAGTGTAGTTGTCTTGCGTTTCTTAAATGGATTGTTTCTCTCTGCTGTGCTGCACCACGTGCTTTTGATGATGTATGACGAGCTATTCCCAAAAGCTTTTGGATATGGCAACTATGAGAGAGAGCACGTGGCCAAACTTAAAGGAAGGAGGCCTCCACAGAGAATGGAGGATGATAGTTTGGAAAACTGTAAAAGCCACAAAGTAGTTGTAATGGTAGGTAGTGCATACCAGGCTTCCTGCCTTTTTCTGGCAGTTTGCTGCAATTGTGGTCTGAATTTTTCCATGTAATTTTCTAGCACTAAGTCATCTTGTTCTCTTCCTGAAAGTGCAAACTACACACTTTTTGCCAAGGTTATGCTTCGATTCCAGTAAAAGCACTGCAGGAATAGTAACAATTTGGGATGCTTTGTATATAGGTGAGAGAATGGTGTGTTTTATTTGATGCTCTCAGTTTATTGTAAGCATCATATCAGTAGAGTACGTAAGCAAGTGTGTACGTGTGACTTCATTTGAACTTGTTTTTCTGGACAGACAAAAACGAAATCAATGTGGCAGTTACTGGTGCATGTCTCGAACTGGTGTTGAAATTATAATTTTCAGTCAGACTTCCCTCAGATTTTTCTCTTTCTCCACATTTCTGTTTCAGTGGAATGACTTCAAAATGTATTTGTGCTGCTTTGTGCCTCCTAAAATGTAATGAAATGTGTTCTAAACGTGAAGAAATGTGTTTAGTAGATCAAAAGACAAAGGGGAACAAAAAATATCCCTTACAGAGCACAAGATTAGTATTAGTATTTTTCTGTTTTCTGTAACGGCTTCTTGCTAGGCTAATATGCAACTTTGACTCATAGATAATTACTGTAAGAATTCATCAGATGATCTGATTTTTTTTTCTTGATGTCTTTAACTGTAATTTCTTTTTGTTGTATAATATTTTTTTCTATCTAGAACATATGTCTTGCATGTCCCTGAGAAGATCCCCATTCTTTTGTTTTCTCATTTTCTTGGAAAAGGTGCTTTGGAGGGAAGTAGAAACTACTTTTTGTGATGTATTAGGACAGTTTCTGCTGATTTTTGTTGCTGTTGACTTGATTATGCAACAGTTGAGGATTTCTTTTCCTGGAAGTTTACACAAACATTGAAAACTATCAGGATTCAAGAACTCTTGTTATATTACAGAAGACCAATTTAGGACTAAGGGGGAGACTGTCTAAAGTACTTGGGATGTTTGTGAGTAGGCTCAAATTTCTTATTGGGAATGAGCATCTTAAATTTGCCAACGTGGAGGAAAATGAACTATTTTAAGTTTCAGGTACTTGTGGACTTCTCTTACAGGAGCCTGTTCCCTATTGCTTTTTTTACTCATTTGTCTGATGATGTCAAATAACTGGCAGCGGATGCAGGTCGTGGATGCCTTTGCATTTTGATAAGGCAGTGACTTCTTCTAAACATTTCTTCTACGCATTTTGTTCTGCAAAATCTGTGAAGGCAAAGCTTTTGCTGTAATAACTGCTTAAGATACCTCTCCCCTCATAAAAACAGTTTTCTTCAGAGAACTGGTATCCAGATTTCATCTCACTTGATCTCACCTTTCCAAAGGCTGTTCACATTTGTGACAGTGCTGTTACTGATGTTGTAGTAGGTTTAATGTTTCTTGTACCATGTTCAATGGTAGTTTCATAAAGTCTGAAAGATGAGGGCTTTTTCTTCCTAATTGTATAGAAATTATGCTTTTAATAAAAGCATGAAGTTAGAAGAAATTCCGTATCAGTTATCTAGATCACTTTCTCAGAAGTTATCTTGACCATTTTTTTCTCTTTGAATTATTTTCTTTATATATGCAAGCTGTTTTTGTTAAAACTATCAGTTAAAAACATTGAATCTCATCCTCCTAGTGATGGACATCCTGGAGTGCCTGGGTAGAGCTGTGTAGCTTGGTATCTGCATTCTGAATTTAGTTTTCTCATTCCTTCAGGCCTCAAAGTCATCATGTTTTCTACCAACTTGTATTTTTTCAGGATACTGTAGGAATCTTTAAATCTGAGGACATAATTGGGAAAGGTCAGAATGTGTTGCATTGGCTATTGGTTAATAGCCACGTATGAGATGCTTGTTTGAAGGACAGAAGTGAAAGATGTAGTCAAGCCCATTTATTTATTTTTCTAGTCTGTATGCTTTGCTTCAGCCAATGTGCTATGCTTTGGGTACTAAGCAGTTTACTCTGTTTTCTATTACGCGACTCAAAATTTAGCTAAGTAGAACACCAGTGAAAACTTTGAATCTTCCTGCTAAGGTATTTCAGTAATGTGGCTTATGCCTTTTTGTATTAAGAATAATGCTTGTTACTGTCATTTCGATTTCTGCATAATTCTCATGTCAGTGTCTTAGGAACAGCTTAGGAACAGGATATAGCTAGATGCTCTTCCCTCTCCAAATGGTCCCAAATTTCTTGTTTTTTCTTGAGCTTTATCATCATAACAATATTAACTCAGTCTAATCCTCTCCTCCCTCAACTTTAGCTGTTTCCTAGAATCTTCAGGTTTCTTACAGGCTCCTCTTTCATCTATTTGTGGGAGATAGACCTTTTTAATGCTAATTGTACCCACTTGCTATTATTTCTTGTTCACACATGTTACTTTCAACATAGTTTTATATGCTTAGACTGAATTAAGCAAGTCGCCTTGCTGTGCCTCTTTTTTGTCCTAATATCTGTGCCTACAGCAAAGGTTTATTGCTTATTTTTCATTATATGCTACAGAATTCAGACAGAAATGAAGGGGGAGCTTGATCTGAGATTCTTAATGTAAAAACATAGCAAACTTTTGCTTTTATGTTGAAAATAAAGTATATTTTTTATTCAAAATAGAAATTCTTAATATTAGCTAAAAAAAACTACACCTCTATGCAGCTGAATAATCTGGGTGAACACATTTGTGGTTTTATGCTGCTTGAATTACAGAACAAATTTGAAGATTATGACAATGTGTTAAGGATGAAAGGGAATTTCAGGTGGTGCTTTGTTTCTGAATAATTCCCCAATAAGTTAGTAGGTCCTTGCTGATTTTAAGATAGTAATTTAATGCTTAGCATCAATTATCTAGTATTTTAAAGAGCAAACATTGTACTAAACTAAGAAATAGCTTAACATGCTTTACCAGTAAATTTCATAGCACACACTGTAATTATTCTGGATTTATCATATAATTAAACATAGAATAAGCAGGTAGAAGTCTTTTCACCAGTGCCAGGAGGGATACTTGCTGAATATCTCTGTTTGGTCTAAGGCTAATTTAAGTATCACTTTCACAAATGGAAATTTCTGTCTTCTTAGCTTTAGACTGTAAGCAAAAGAAGTCAAGGTCAAGATCTGGAAGCAAGAAAAAAATGCTGCCATTACCTCATAGTGCTGATGAAGTTTACATACTCAGATGCAGGTACTTACGGCTACTTTAAGTGAAAGAACACATTTTTAAGAGCTTGTTAATTATAATCGTAAGAATATTTATATCCTGTAAATGCATGTGTGATAAAAGTGAAAAACTGGAGGGAACTTACTAAGGGCTTATTTCTCTTAATTTGAGCAAGAAGACTTGGATCAGTCATACTTGATTACTAGGCTGCTCTTGATAAAGTCATTTTTGAGTAATACTCTGTCCCCCTAACCGTGTCCCCCCTCCCCCCACTCCCCACAAAACTATCAAAAAGTTGAAGAGGTAAAGGTTATCTCTAGTGTTATAAATATGAGGAATACTTGAAATATAGACTTTTAATTATTTTTATATAAATATATATACACATATGTATATGTATGCTCATAGTTACTGCAGATGAAATCAGTAAGTAAAGCTTTTTAGTTGAAATCTGAGGAGCAAACTTTTAAGAAAAGTTTTCTGCAGAAATATTTCTTATTTAATGTCTTGACTTGATCATTGTTCAGTAGTGCTAAATATATCTTGGTGGAATAATCTTAATATTTGCCCAGGTTTTGTGGTCTGGTCTTTCGAGGACCTTTATCTGTTCAGGAAGACTGGATAAAGCACTTGCAGCGACACATTGTCAACGCAAATCTTCCACGGACTGGAGCTGGTATGGTTGAAGTCACATCACTACTCAAAAAGCCTGCTTCAATTACTGAAACTTCATTTTCTTTACTGATGGCAGAAGCAGCATCATAGAACAAGAAAACATTTTAAATTTGAATTGGATGTAAATTTGAAATACTTCGTCATTTTTTTAATAAATTGCTACACTAAATTATGTTTATAAATCATAAAGAAAAAGTGGATTACAGGAACATCAAAAATTGAATACTTAACAGTTACAGTAAGTAGTCTTTATATTTTATATAGGGTGGAAGATGTGTTTTTAAAGTTTCTTATGTTTTTGTCAGTTACCGTGTTCACTATCAATACAAGACCATTACATGTATGGCAGCCATTTTTAAATTGTTGCACATGGGTACTTAATGACAGATTTTAATAAAGTTTAAAAAAGAAAAAAAGAAACCACGCTCTCTGCAGTGTTACCTGAATCGAGGCTCTGTTTATTCCAAAAAGAATTACATAGTAAAATAAGATATTATTATATTTTGTTTGTATGTATGTAGTGTTTTGTATAATACCAAGAATTGCTAATACAATTTACTCAACTTAGGGCATTAAATATCATGTACTTCATAGTTCAAAGACTGTTTCATTCAAATAGGGCAATTAGTACTATTCTATCTAGGTGTGTAAGTGTTTTTTGTTTTTTTTAATCACATGAGGCTTTTTGTACTAAAAAAAAGTGGAGGGAAACTTGTTTAAACAAATTTCTAAGAGAAATATGTACATAATACTGGAAATTTGTGGTAAGGAAATATTCTTTACTTCAGTTGCATTTCTCACTGACAATAAAGTGGTGCATCCATGCTACCTCCTACTTGTCAACAAAGATGGTATTTACCCTTATGTTTTTGTATCATAGTAGATTCAAATCCAACTTTCTTTATAATAAGCATCCTTTTGTTAACAAGTTTGTTTCTTTATGATGATTTACTTAAAATCTGACTTGCTTACAGAAGTTTGCCTCTACTACTTTATTTAACACTGTAGAAATGTACTAATAAGCATTGCTCACTACACGGTTTAGAGTAGACTTTTCATTTATAATTCTGTTAAAAGATTGATCATTTTAGAGAATTCGAACACAGGTTGAAATGTTTCTACATATGAAGAGAATGTTTACAACTTTAAATTTAGAGCTTGTTTTGGATGTGATTATATGTATGAAAACTGTAACACTATGCTCATGCTAAGGACCTACTTACAGAATTACTGAAATAAATGTGCTGTGAGGATGGAAATATGGTGCAGGTGTCTTGGTCATGATGAATTGTGTTTGTTCACTTAAACTGTCTTCAGAACCTAATTTTTGTTTAAATCATAAATCAGATTCCTCTACAAATCAATTCTGTATGCAAGTAACATTTCATTTTACTCATATAGGGTAATTAATACTGTAGTTAAGCCAAGGATATGCATTGATATTTTCTTTATATGTAAATAAAGTTAAAAACAGTTAAACAAGAGGAGTATTTTGGTAGAGTATATACATACCTCACTGCCAGTGAAATTGCTTTCCTATGGTATATCTCCTTACCAGAAAAAAATCTCTAAATAAAAAGGTTTAAAGAAAATCTAAATGTCTATAATGTGAAGCATTTATTTGCATTGTGTGAATTAAGTTCGTGGAATTGTTTTGTCTTGCTTGAGATTAGAATCATCTCATGATCTTAAGTAAAAATATTTACTTGCAATAAAATGACTTGTTCACAGATGCATTACATTTGATTGAAAAATATGAATAAATGTCTGTCTTCCTATCTGTATACAGTTGAGAGTTAATGCATAGGACTTGCTAATGTACTGAGTATAGGTGAGCCATCAGTACACAGTGGTTATATGACAGCCCTGAGATGGGGGCATCCTGTCACTACCAGGATCTTCAGTGCTACGAGGAGGTTCACAATTAACGATCTTTATTGTCAAATTGTAGCCTTACTTTTTAAATGGAAAATACACGTCAGTACACTTAAGAACTAGGGGAAAAAATGGCTTTGGAAATACGACAATAGATGGCTAGGATGTTGTAGTGCATTGCAGACAACGTAAAAACACTGGATTTGTAGAAGATTTGGAGATCCTGTATGTTGCAAACATATTGAAGGCAATGTGTTGGAATGGATAGAAAATAGAGGGAAGTGATCAAATTGTCTTAAATGTTAATAGAGTGCTTATTTACTCTTCTCACAAAAGGTACTTGTGAGAGCACCATGTTCTGTGCCTGGTTAAGAAATGAAAAATTCAATTAAGTGCAAATGAGAGGTATGCATATGAGCCATATCATGTAGTGTTTAGCAGCAAAGTTGACTAGATCTGTAATAACAAATTTAGTGAATTTTAATTAATTTACTAAACTCAGGTAGTGACTTGTGTTGTATTACACCTGTGTGTAAGATTTTATGTGAAGAGCATGAAGCTCTAACTCTGCTTATAAATCCCTCCTCTAAAATAATGGATCCTCTAAAAGGGTTCACTATTGATGATCTAAAATATGTATATAATATATATAAATATATATTTGATACTTTTATGTTTTCTTTAGCCCTTAAGTGGGGACTTTTTTCTCTTGGTTCCTGTTACTTGGAAATGTAGGCCTTCTCTCAGTACATACTAGGAGATATAAAACCAGAGCTAGGGACAGTCTAAATCTGATAGAACAGGCAATTAATTCTATCACTGTGTGTTGATCTTGTATTATACTTAAATGTCAGAACTAGTGACTTGATTTTTTGAGGAATCTTTTATTTGCTGGAGGTGCCGGAAAGGCTCAATTATGCTGAAGAGCTGGACAATTGGAATTACACATATAAACACTGTTCATCCTAACTGTATTGTTTTGGGTTAAAAACAGCAGAGACGTCACGTTTGGTGTCTTGGAGTCTTTTATGTTAGTGTGCGGTTTTGTGGTATTTGCTTTGTTTTGTTTTCCCTCATCACACTCTTCTGTAGCTCTTAGAGTTGCATTTTGGCTATCTTTCCTGGTTCCTGGTGAAGCTCTGGTAAATAGCTGCCTCTGGAAAACTATATAGAGGGATTTGGGGGACTTTTAGACAAACTTGGGTAAGTATAGAAGTTCAATTCCTGTGTTTTATAAGAAGAGTATATCCTTAAGTTCATTGCTATTTTCAAATAGTGGTGTTTTTTTTTTTTTTTTTTTTTTTTAAAGAAAACCTAAAAATAAACTTCTGAATTTCTTGGAGAGATTTCTGTGGAACTTTGGAAATTTGAAAAGCAATTTGGAAGTGCCTTTGGCTGCTGAATGGTGTAATGTGTTCGGCCTGGGTGCGTGGAAGACTGGAGACTGAGGCAAGCAGATCACGAACGTCCCTGGGCCTTTACTCTCTGCTTTGGTCAGATTGTGTGAATGCATTAGGTGAGCTGTACTCACAAACCTACAACGTGCTGCTCTGTCTGCAGATGTTGTTCAGGACTCATCTTAGCCTGACGGAGGTGCTAGGAAATAGTAAGTGACTGTCTGTCTTGGAGAAGATGTAGCGGTGACTTTGCGCTAGCCTGGTTTCCGTATGAGCAGAAATAGTTGTTGAGGGAGAACAAGCACCTTTCCTTTCCAAAGCTGGGCAGTTTAACAGATAGTTTTTATGTCCTGGGACATAAAATGGTTGAGCTATTTGCCAAACCAAAGTCCTACCATTTCAGCTATGCCCAGGGACATCCTCAAGGCCTGGGAGGTAAGTGTATGGAGGAATGGGACTTGGGGCTGAGGTGGAAACGTGTTCAGTTTTGAAAGTTCACCTTTGCAATGCTGAAATGGTGATCAGTTCTTGGGAAGCTGTGTGACACTGAACCTTTTCTGAGACCTTTTCTACTGTAGATCATCCTGCATTTCAGCAATGCTTTGAAGGAGCTATCAAATACATTTTTACATTATTCTGAAAACCTACAGAAGTTGAGACCCTGCTGGCTGAACAAGTGTGGGAAACTTGCAGTAAATAACAAGTATTTACTTTGAACTAAATCATATGGGCCACAAAAGAAGCCTGAGGGCTGTAGTTCACAGACTTTTTGTTTTTTTGTTACAGTAGTTAAATGGTTTGAATATGTAAGTTCATAAATAAGTTCATAAATAAGTTTGTATTGCCAAAATCAATTTATAAAGTAAAACTTCATTTTAAAATTAATTATGTTCTTAGGGTAGTATTTATTAAAACAAGGCATACTGTGATCCACTATACAACACAGGTAGCAATTTCAGTGTAATGGAAGCTTTTTGGCCGTGGTGCCTGGTCTGTAATATCTCGTGCAATGAAGTGTTTCTTTTCAACCCTGCAGGCTTCCTGGCATTTTCCCTTTGTTGCAAGGTTAGTGACAGAGCAGATGAAGCTCTTCTGACTAGGAACTGCTTCCCGATAGAGCTGAAAGGCAGATAGAAGGCTTTGCTGGCTGTGGCCTCCTGGAAAACAGGACAAATGAGGTAGGGAAATGCTATCTATGTCCTGGGAAGGAAGGTGGGTGGCTAGCTGAAGAAAGACTGCAGAGGCAAATGCCCAGACTCTGAAGCTCTAGCTCTCATTTGACAAATAACAGTAGTTATCTACAGATATTTTCCTTCAGTCTTGCTCCGCAAAATCTAGATTTGCTGCTGATTCCAGTTAGAAGCTGTTTCTGTCCTGCAGAGTCCTGATTTCCCAGGATCTTTTCCTGCGGTACTGGCTTGCTCCCTGGCTCCTAGGTGTATTTGGTTCCTGAGTCCACTCTGGAAAATCCCATCTGAGATTCCTTTTTGATTTGCCATGTTTCCAGCTGTACCATAGAAAGATGCCCCACCTATACCACAGTTTCTGATAGCCAAAGAGCAAAAGTACAGGAGTTGATCAAATTTAGCATATAATAAAAATTGACCGCAAGGACCAGGGTTTTTTTGGACTTGTGAGGCTTGATACTTTGGCCTTGTTGCTTCTTACCTGTATTTGTTTACACTGTAGTTTGATAACCTTTTATACAAAGAGAAAAGCAGAAGAAAATTTCCCTGCAGTTTGTGTCCCCTATTCTACTACTGCAGTTTGAAAAGGACAGAATCTTTTAGTCAGCTTACAGACATTTTATGAAACATTGTGGTACTCAAGTGTGTCAAGTAGAAGAATCTTGTGGTTGGAGAAGTCGGTGTCTGCTACTCAGGTAGGTGCCTTCTGCCGGTCTGGTTTTGAGTACAGCTTCACCTACAGCCTTGCGTGGGCTGGAAGGGTCTGTGCAGGATGTCGCTGGGGAATGTGTGGAGCACTGCTCGTTTGGCTGAAGGGGAGCAAATTCCTCGAGGAATACCCTCGCTAGGTATAGCTAGTTACACAGCCCTGAAGGAGCTGCCGCCTGCAGGCTCCTCTATTGCAGTGAAAACCAAACCAAATAGCATCTTGTTTCCCGTGAGACCCAGGGTCTAAGGAGTGTAACTCCTGCTGCTGGTCCAGGGAGAGGGGAGGGAAGCAGCATCCTCCGGCATTGCCCACGGGGCTGCAGGGCTTCACACCCTGTATTTCCAGTAAAAAGTGCCCCGACTCAGAAAACCTGATGCTTGTATATTAGATGAGTAGATAACACCTCTTATTGAGTGCTCTGTTTTCATGGATTTTTTAAACTGGAGCAGATGTGAATCATCATTCTGTTAAACTTCTCCAAATACAACTGCAGTCACTGCTCTGACAGCAAATGCCGGAGCTCTGAGTCCTGTTGCGCCCTTTGAGACAGCTTTGTACGAGTGATGGATGAAACAGAACGGAGGCTAACCCGATTAACCTGGGTTTTAACCAAATAAGGAATTGCGTGTCATCCAGGTAAAAACCGTACTGACGGGAAATAATTCTTTCATCTGTGTCTTCCATGGAAAAAAAATATATATATGTATATGAAAGCATGAGAAAATAGACTTACTTGAATAAAGAACTGGAAAGAAGGGAAGACTATAAGCCTGGGGGTGAAGCCTGTGGTCTGACATCCAGCTGATGGCAGCATTTCTTCCCCCTCCAGCTGAGGGGAGTGTGTTGATGTCTGGCCTCTTGGCAGGGGCAGGGAGGAGTTTAGGGCAGAGGCTGTCCGTGTTTGAACATTTCTGGAATAAATCCTGCTCCACACTGCCTAAGAAACAGGCAGCGGTAGGGAGGAAAGGCATTCAAACCAAGCTCTTGTGCTGGGCATCAACTGCATCCATTCCCTTTGCCATGTGAAGGGCTTTTCCTGTCATGTTTTGAAAGTGCTGCCTGTAAATCAGTAGGTGTCAGTTTTGATAAGAGCAAGAGAGCTGCTTTCCCCCAATGTGGTCTAGTCGTAGATTTGATGCCAAAATCTTAACTTTCCAGGTTTTGTTCTCAGAGGATTAGCATTCATTGCCTCAAAAATTCTCTTGTCTCTTTTACATCTACAGTTTCTTGCATTTTCTTCTAATCAAAATGTTTGCTACTACTGAAGCTGCTCTGTTCTCTCTCAGCTGATGTGAGCTTGCTGAAGCAATGACCCCCTAACCCAGAACATAAATATTCTTCCCAGACCTGAAATTTAGTTATTTGCCCCCATGGATGGTGCTCGTGTATTTTTTGGGCTGCTATGCTGACTGCTTCTATTGTCTTCCATTCCCATCTTGCTTTGTTTTCCCTCTCTCATTCTTGTTCACACCTTCATTCTTCTCCCTTTGCTGTCTTTCTTAATCTTGATGACTTGATTTTATCATTGCTTGCTACTCCAATAGCAACCAGTGATTTTACCTTTGCTCCCAAAATTTTGTGGGAAAGGTGTAGGCAATAGCACGCTGCTTAGTACTCCTAAAAACACATCCAATGGTCTGATTCTCGTCTGTTTTATAGGGGAGACACTGGCTGTCTTTTGCTAAGTGGCAGGTGTGAAAGAAGAACCAAGAGGTTCTTATTTAGGTTATTAAATTACTTTGGAAGGAGAAGGTGTGGCGGGAGGAGGAAGGGAAGCTGAAATCCTGTCATTTGCCCGTTGTGACTTCTAGATCTTGCTGCAATGTGTAAAGCTAGCATCTTGCCTAGCAAGTTACCACACACAAAGTGACTGAATGAACATTTTATTCTTTTGGTATTGTGTTCTTGTTTTGTTTATGTAACAATAATAACAATAAAACCACCCTACCTTTATTTTATTTTTCCCTGGCAGCCTGAAAACACACACACAAAAAAATAGAAAATAAAGCATTTGCTTGAATATTTTTTCTGAACAAGCAACTAGTTGACTCCTGTGAGCAAATGGAAAGAAGGATATCTATTACAAAATGGTGAAAACACTGAAGATAATCTTCGCGCATGAACCAACAAACGGTGAACACAATAGATTTCATGCAATCCTTATGAAACTAAAGTGTGATTTCAGGTTTTCATCTGGAAATGTGCCAAAAGTGTCTGACCATACCCACCCTCCCCGCTCTGCTGTTAGCAGCAAACAAAATCAGCAACCTGCAGGTTACTATAATTTCTTGCAGTATGTGACAGCGGGCACATAACTTAATAAAAGGTGGGGAGGGGATGGGAAAACCCTGGGTTTTTTTAAATCTCCCTTGCTATCACATTTGTTGTGCATCAGGTTATAGATTTATATGATGGTACAAAGTACGTTTTCTTCATGTTACCTTAGAAATTGAAAGTAGCAGGCACGTTGCAGGGGAGCGATTGTTTTGCCTATGCACTAGATTTATCTGACACACAGTACTGTGGCAGTTATATCTGCAATAAGGGGTGGGGGGAAGGCTTATTTGAAGCAGTAATGTGCTCACCTTGTCATCTTTCAGATTTCAAAGGTCCTCGCTCCCCCGACAGACTGAAAATATCAGTCTTGGCTACCTAGTGCCAGGCGCTCGACTATTCTGGTTATAGCGAGAGACCGGAATGGGCAGTGAGAGGCTCTGCCAAGCCTGATTTGATTTTAGGCGCTTTATTTCAGACTTCTATTTCTGCAGAATTTGACCTAGGTAACATATCACTTCTGATGTTACTGTTATTACTGTGCACAGAGCGGGAACTCTGATCTTTCAGGGATCAAAATAAAAATTGAGCAGTTACTGAAAATTAACCCAGATTTATTCAAAACTTCAACTGCTTCATGCTCCAGCTGCCAGCGAGCTGCAGCATGTGCTGCCTGCAGCCAGTGTGAATATTCACTGCTGTCTCAGAGAACTCATTTATCAATATAAGTAATAGATGCACTTCCCCTACTTTTTCCAGCTTTCCCTGCATGCCGTTTCTCTGGCCCTTCCCGCTAACCCTAGGAAAGTATTAGCTGTTTTTTTGTTTGTTTGTTTGTTTTTTGTTAAAAAAACTAAGTTCTCATGAGAAGCCCATGTTTATTCTAGACTGCCCTGTGAAACTGGGCTTTGGTACCTGCCTCTTGGTGTGGGTCTGACTGCTTCGCCTCCGGCATGCTCTGCATCCACAGGCTAATGGCACCGACCTCCAGATCATACTTAGGAACGAAGCCAAGTGCCATGAGCAGCCACGTGTCCTTGTGCCACGCTGGCGTTCTGCCTTGGTCAAGAATCTGAGTGATTTCCATCTTATTCTGCTGGAAGGTTATGCAGACAGCAAGAAGGTACGAAAGCAGCTTGTTACTTGGGTGCGTTTCGCGCTGAAGTGGCAAATGCAGCTGGGCCTGGCAGGGCAGCGGCTGCGGCTGCGCTGGGGACCCCCTCCCTGCCCCTGCCGCGGCGTCGTCTTCCCTCGAAGCCCAGTGAGCCCCGACCGCCTCGGGGTTGGGAAGTGCCTGGGTGGCAGAGAGAGACTGTGACTGCTCTTGGAAGAAGACGTTCGGGAAAGATCACACAAGCCTTCGGAAGTGGGTGAAATCCACTCATCTCATTTAAGATACCCTGTTTGGTAAGTTGAGAGGTGAAGAACAAAAAGAAAAAATATATATTTTTGAAAAAGAGGAGCAGCTGACCTCTCCCTTCATAGAAAAATATATTGGTATTTGAAGATGAGGTGGTATGTAAGGAAATAGCAAATGTAATAATTTAATTGTACTTTGGGAAGTTTAAACAGGTATATCTGTATTTTCTAAAAATGAACATATACCTGAATATTTTGTCCCCCAGAACAAGAAGCAGCTTATGCTGTAAAATATGAAATGCAAGAATAAAAAAGTGAGAATTATCTCATTAAAGTATTTTCATCACAATTCTGAAAAATACAGTAATTTCCTATAAAGCAGGAGGGATAGAGAGCAGCGGAGCATCCGTGCAGTGCAGTGAGGCTAGTAATTAGAATGTAGCCAGACAAAACCACAAGGGGGTATGTAATAAAAGAAAGCTTTAATGTGATTTAAATACCGTGACGGAGTTGCATTCAGTGACAGCCTGGTCACCAAGTGCAGCGCGACATCATCCTCTATAGAGATGTAGCCCTGCAAAAGACTCCTGCATCCGCCATCTGGCTCCGGCTCCAGCAGCCCAGCTCCGCAAATGACACGTGGCCCTGCGGGACGTACCACATTTGCTTAAACATGGGCACATCATCTTGTCATAACAAAAGCTTGAGGATGGCCCTGATTTTACATCGTGTGGGAGTATGTCACTTAAGAAAGATTAAATCCAAGGTATAGTGCGTTTTGAACACAAACCTACAAATCTTCGGGAGCTTTTATTGTTCATGAGTGCCATGGGTGCGGCATTTGCTGCATAATGTGGGTTACAGGGAAGCACTTCACCCTTATTCGGGATAGTTGGTAAAGATATCGTATACATCCCGAGTTCAAAAAGCCTTGGCCATGCAAGTTGAACTTTTCCTTTTTTTTTTTTTTTTTTTTTCTTTAAACATGGGAGTCATTTGGCAGAGTTCTGCTTTTAAAGTCTTTTAAAAGGCACTAGTTTTCCCACTGACTGTATCTTTACTCTCTTTTTGGTAATGGTCTAGTTTCTTCTGCCCAGTGTGTGAAAGTGGGGTGCTAACGGTGCTGGGGTTGATTTATTTGCTTCATTTTTTTAAATTTGTTCATTGTCTACCTAAATGTTCCTAGAATCTGGTGTGTGTATGTTGTCATTCTTTAAAGAACAACAGATTCAGTTGCCTTATTCTGGTCCTTGAAGAGAGACCATCACAAGTAGCATGTGGGGCAGGCACTTGTTTCCAGCCCCAAAGACGGTGGCTTTCCTGGAAGTAGCTCTCCACTTTGCGAAGGGTTTTCAGTTACTTTGCTCTCTGCTTTTCTTTTCATCTGTTCTCTTGGTCACTGTTATTGTACATTTCTCTCCCCCTATTTTGTTTTTTTTTTGTTTGTTTGTTTGTTTTTTTGCTCTTGCTGTAAGTAGGCTGCATTTGTGAAGGGCTTTATTTGGACCTCACTACTTCTGTTATTCAAAACTATAATGTATATAATGTAAACAAATCACTGAATAAGTTACAGAAATAGTAAGTGTTAAATTTTGTTTTGAAATGTAAGTGGGTTTCAGGAATTCACTTATGTAGAGGACAAAACGCCAAGATGAAAGGCACAATTTAAAGGCAAATGAGATATTGGTGTTGCGGAAAACCCACACATCAAAGAACTGAACAGAGATAAATGCCCAAATCTGACAGGAAATTAAATGTTAGCAAATGCTGGAGCTCCCTAGAACAATCTTCCCACTTCTGCTGAGACCTGTGAAACATGCAACATTACGAATGGTTGTGCAAGCCAGATGTATTTTTCTCATGTTTTCTTCTTGCTTCTCAGCACAAAGATGGCAAAAGCAGCAGTCTGGCTGCAGCAGTCAAAGCTTCTCCCACAGGAGATCCCTCAGGAAGCGAAGTGTCTTGGTTCCAAATGGGAGTCTGGCGACGAAGAAATCCAGGAAGCTGCTCGGCCAAACGGGATCCCCAGCCTGACAAACCCGCGCTGGGACCCGCGGCTTGGAGCTGCACAGCTCCTCCCTCGTGGCCGCGGGCAGCAGGACCCCGTCCGCCCTTGCCGTGCGCCCGCATGGCCTTTGGGAAGCTGCCCCGGGACCTCCTCCAGGGCTGGCAGCCCAGAAGGTAGAGTCACTGCCCCTTGGTCCTCTCCTTCTAGAGCAGGTCACGTCAGAAACTGGGGCTGGGGCAAACAAATGGGGAAGTTGGAGGAGCTACAGGGCGGCAGTGCAGCTGCTCCTCAGGAAACGAGCTGGTTTTCCTGATTTTTAGGTTGTGCTTTTCCTTTACATCATCACTCTTGTGATATGTTGATTAGCAGGCATAATGAATGCTCTTAAATGGGTAGGATCAAGGCTCAGATTAGCTGATTGAGCTTTGCTGGGTATGATCTGGAGTAAAGAAGACTAATGTGGTTTTGGAGCTGTGTATCTCCAGACAATATTGATCTGAGGGTTTCTGTGACTTTGTCTTACACTTCAATGCTCGCCAGTGATTGCAACTGTTTTTAATGGAAGCTGGTAAAGAGCAGCTCCAGAGTTTTCTGCATCCTCCAGGATGGAGGGAGGGAATAATACAAATAAATAAACGGTGAAGAAAAAAGAAAAGAAGCATAGTCAGAAAAACCTGTCAGTAACCACACTGGGTAATCAGTCTCCAGGTCATTGCATTTCTAATTATCCTGGGTACTGTTTAAACATGCCGTGGGAGTTGAGGGAAAACATCTCTTTTGCGTAACATTACAATAAAGTACTCGGAGACCCCAACATCCTTTCCAGGGGCTACATGTGCCTGGGGTCACTGAATTACAGTGCAATAATTCAGATCTAATGATTTGATGGGGCACCTGGAAATTATATCAAACGGGCTGATGTAGGTATGGGCTTTATCTGCAACATACGGAACAGCCGCAACAGAAAGGGAAAGCAACAGCTGACCAACTATATAACTCATTTACTGTGTCCTGCAATAAGACTTACAGAGAAATTTATGGAGCAGATGGGCAAGATATGTTCCTGGCCGTATGTGCTGGAGTCCTTTAATAAACAGATACAAGTGAAAGCATCCTAGGAATCCCTCACTAGGGCTCTTGGGTTGTGTTAAAAGATAAAATATGGCTGCTGAAGAGGACTCGTGAACCTTGAAATAAAAATGTCATTGATACAATTAAAGAATAATATTTGTCACTGTTATAGATGTAGCATTTGCTCATCTAGCGCACCTTATAAAAGATCAGGATGATGTAATTAGAGCAGCTGGTGCTCCAAGTGAGACTAAATTTAGAGTGCCCCATATGGGGTTAGAAACAGGGATGTCCTTTGCAGGGACTTTGCTAGCCCATGAAAGCATTAACATTTCATGCTGCACTTCGAAGGAGGATGCCAGTGAGATCACCCTGGCTGGTGGCTGGGGGAGCTGCGGATGGGCGCCCAGGCCCCGGCTGCGCCCCTTGCCAGGCTGCGCGTGGCCGTGGCTGGCGGAGCGGGATGCTGGCGCGGGCAGGGCAGCTTCCCCGTGTCCTTGAGGAGCCCGTGCGGAACCGACGCCGCCTCCCCGGCCGCCGGGACAGGGGGCCCTTGGTTAAACTGCGCCGTGACTTGTCAGCACTTGAGTTTTCCCCTCTGTGAGCGGGGATCANCGCCGTGACTTGTCAGCACTTGAGTTTTTCCCTCTGTGAGGAGCCGGGGTGGCTCCGTGGCTCTGACGCTGCTCTGATGCTGCGCGTCGAGGGTGCGCAAACCTGGCACAAAGATTCGGCTCTGAGGGCACCCGAGCTCGCGTGGCTTCCTGTGGTGCTTGCTCTGCACCTTCACTGCCGGGGGGAACCATTCATCACCCGAAATAGCATCGGGTCTTGTTTTTTTTCATTTCTTCTACTGTTTCAGAATAAAAATACCATGAGAAGAAAGACTGTTACTGTTTTTGTCCCGTTTAATGTATTTTGATTGATACAGAAGCTAAATGAAACATTGAGTGTATATATTTGCTCACTCACACATTTGTACAGGAAATACAAACAATTTACAATAGTATTCTCCCACTGACTTAAGCGAGCATAAAAAAAAAAACCCAGATGTTTATTACTTTTGAGATGAACATCTGAGGTTACCTTGATGGACTGCGATTCATGTTATTCCCTAGAAGAAGTTATTCATTCCATCTTTTCAAGTCTAATACTAACTCTGAAGTTTGGGGTTTTTTTTTTTGTCTTTTATAAAATCAGTGTAAAGGAGATACAAAGTTAATTCTAAAAAGAGTGTTTTTCCTTTATTTGAGCATACTGTCAGCTCTCTGATCACTGTACTTGTATGTCTTATTCCGCCTTCCCATCTTCTGTCTGTTCTGTCTCTTATGAATACAAGTTCTTTAGAAGAGAAGCAGCCTAGTTTTGTATCTGTGTAGCTTTTGGTACTAGGGTTTTCATCTGAAGTCTCTAGTCAGTAATACAAATAAACAGTAATAATCAGACTGATATTTTGTACTAAGCAACTATAAATCGGATATACAAAGAGCCTGACAAGATGTGGCTGCTTAACAACTACTTTTTTGGAGGAGTTGGAAGAAGTTGTCACAGGGTTATTTTTAGCTGGTTTTGTGCCATGATTTTCTTCTTTGTGATAGCAGTACATTATAAGATTCATTTAATTTATGGTATTTGGGCCATTAGCTATGAGAAGCTAGACACGCTAAATTATATAGTGTATAGAGCATATAAATATGATAGGAGGAGAATAATGTTATAGATGTGAAAGTATTAAAAGGCCTGAAGCCCTGTTTTATTATTCTGTAAATATGGTGTGTGCTAGAGGCTGTTAAAGCAAGATGAAAGTACCTTTTCTTTTTTTTAATGTTCATTACAGAGGAGTCCTCCTCACACTTGAATGGGTGAACCCACTTTTGTGACTGTGCTTCGCGCGGCCACTTGTCTAGAGAATCCCCCGAGGTCAGCGGTAATAAAAGATTACCAAATACCGAGAAACGATACACTTCTATGTGCTAACCAAGGCCTACCCATAAGAAGTGCCAGGTAATTTATTTATCTCCTAGAAATAAAAAGCAGGAATTGAACAAAGTTGTACATTCCTTTCTATAGAAATCTGTGGTAGAAAACCATTTAAAATAATTAATAAAATGATGAAGATAACTTAAAATTTGGAGAGGAAAAAAAGTAAAAGTTGAAGTGCCAAGTTTTCTAAATGCACAACAAGACTATATGTGAAAGGCTTCCTGCATAAGGAAGTATATGCATAAGCATATGTATAAGACTGGGGGGTTGACAATTTTAGTTCTATATTCAACACTGTATAACTAATTCCTGGGGTAGTGTAAACTGATTGTAAAACTATTTGTAATTAAAATATAGGGGAAAAAAAAGATAAAGAAAATTCTTCTTTACATCAATCTTTAACATTACAGGAAATATAATAGGTAAAACCTGACTAGGGGAACACTTTAAAATTGTAGAGAAGTGTGATTAAAGGACTAAGATGAGGTTTACGTTTAGATAAATGCAATATGTACTAGAATTGGGCAAAAATTATTTAGCGCACTTGATCATTTACTGTGAAAGAAAGTGATTTTTATTAAAACTACTTGCAAACTCAGTCTGGCTCACTAAATACTTTCTGTTTTATTTATTTGTGTGTGGAGAGTGACAAAACGAAGCACAATGCTTGGGTTTCTGGCCCTCTGTTGTGCAGTAGCCTGGTGATTGTGATCCATAGCCAGGAGCGGGGACTGAGATCCTGCTTGAGCTGCCGATACCGGGTGACCTGCGTTCTGGGACGTGCTCTCGGTAGTGGGGTGGGTGCGGTAGAGATGCTTTTAATCTCCTGAATCTGTTCCACTTGTCACAGGCCTCCTCCACACTCAGTGAGCTGCAGCCAGAAGGGCACTCAGGCTGGAAGTGCGGCCGCTCCTGCAGGAGATGGAGGGTCTGAACCGCATTCACGCGTCCAGGGAAAGCCCAAACGCCGGCCCGAAAGGGACAGGGACGAGAGGAGACGGAGCGAGTGCCCCCCTGCTGCACGGCTTGTAACGCGCTCCTCCAAGATGGGAGATGAAGGTTCAAAGCCCTTCAGGCACAGAAGGGACTGAACATGGATCTCCCACATCCTGGGTCAGTGCCCTAATTACTGGGTTAGTGGATAAAAGGGGAATGACAGCAGCTGTGGAGAATCCAACCTCTGATTTCCTTTTTTTTTTCCATTGCAAGTGCACGAAATAAAACATTTTGACTCAAGCAAAACACTTCTCCTGATGCAAAACTTAACATTTTCATTTTGTTTCAGCAAAGAAAAATGAAAACTATTATTTCAGATTGATCTGAAGGGAGAGTTTTGTGGTTTTTTTAGTTTGATTCAATTGTTTCATAGAAGGGTCAATTACTAGCAAAAAAAAAATCAGAAATATTTAAAACATATTTTGGGCTTTATCAGAGGGCAGTTGCCTATAAAAACACAGCCTAAATCGTTTCAGCAGTGCAGCTGTGCCCAGTGAAAGGCAGTACCCAGGATTCTGCTACAGCAAGGCTGTTATTGTAAAATATGTGTACATTAGTACCAAAGTACTCTAGTCCAAAGTACTGAATGCTATAGGATATGTGTGTAAACTGATTTAGAAACAGTTTAATAAGCAAGTGGAAATCTATATTCAGTTAATGCCTTTCACCAAAAATCTGTCAGGCAGCAAGTGTTTGCAGAAGTTTAGGGTTTAATGTTCTTAGATGTTTTCTTTGTGCTTGGACAAGCCAACAGATCATAAAATTCCTACAAAAATAATCATTGGAATGAAGACAGGAGTGCTGTGAGGGCAGGGAGGATCAACGTCTTCAGACAGAAATGCTTAAACAGTGCTGTGAATTCTGTTAGGTGAAAGTGAATTATAGACAGCTTTGCTGTACTTCTGAAATATTCAGAATTGTGTTTCATTTTGATTATTCATTTAGTATTTGGGAGTCAGTCATCACGGCCCACATGGCTGTAGAAAGCAAAAGTACATGGTTATTCTACTTTTGTTATTCTCTTCTTTGTGCCACAGTGGGATCCAATTGGTCTGTTAATTATATTTTATAAATGATCTAAATGTACACGGAACATTACAACAGGGAAAATATGACAACGGTAACGCTATCGAGCAAAATCCCCGTCTTGGGAGCTGGCTGTCTCCAGACCTGGATACCTACGCTGTGCTCAGGCAGAGAGGAGTGTGTAGATGTTATCTCTGCCTGGCTTAGCACGAGGTTTGGGGTTCTGGCGGATGGGAAGAAGGAGTTGAGAACTGAACTGAGACTCCAGAGACAAAACATTTGGGTTTCAGCAATGCTGATGAGTTTCTGATGCCCTGAAAAACTCTTTGGAGGCAGAAGGTGGGAAGGATTTGAGTTCTTTTTTCTAAGCAATGGAAAATGTTGTATTTTTTTCCTATTGGAGAAAAAAAAAAAAAGCTGCAAGAGTTTACATTTTTATCTACTTAAAAATCATAATTAAAAAAGCAAGAGCCAAAAGGATTTGGGTGCCAAACTAAATATTCAGTAACTCATACAGCATTGCTTAACACTTTCAGGTGCTACAAATATATTCTCTCAGGATTAGGTCCTGAGGGGACACTAGGAAGAGAGATGCTTCAAAGGAACATATGGAAATCAAATATGAAATAAAACCCCAAGTGCTGGTAGGTCTACTGCTAAGGAGCTGTCTGGAGCAGAGGAAGCCTAGACTGCAGCAGGAAGAAACAGTCATGTTAAAGTAATCCGTGCAGTCATTTCCTCCTGATGAGAATATATAACCCAGCCCCAAACCATGCCTCGGAAGATGAAGGCAACACCTATGTGTGTGTGTTGTGGATAGACCAAAGATGAGAGGCATACAGGGCCTCCTCTCTCGTAGCCCTAGCCCCAAGCCCGAGGTCCCCAGCCTAGCGCTGACTTAGCTGCACACACGGCCCTAGCGCCAGGCTGCACGCAGCGCTGCATTTCCTTTGGCTGGCCCTTTCCAGCCCCGCTCCCCATGGGGCTTTCTCTCAACCATATCCCTAGTACTCCCAATAATCTGAAGTGGCTCTGCAGGCCACCAAGCCAAAGGCTCACAACGTCATACTGTTCTAGAACCAGCACCAACCCGTCTCAAGTAATTGTGGCGATCCTGAAGACCCTCAAGTGAAGATCTGTCCTTCCCTCTCCCCAGCAAACTGCAGTCGGATGTTAAAATCTTTCAGTGCGCAAACATCTTAGCTGTGTAAATGCTACTGAGTCACAATTAACCCTACAAGTTTAAAGTCTCACCTAGCCTTTTCGGTATTTAACTGGAACGCATTGTTGCTATCTGATGTGTTCCTAAGCTCGGTGTATTTATTACGACAGAAGAGTGGTGTGTGAGTGCTCAAGTGTCACAGGGTTATTCCAGGGTCATTTGTTTGTTTGTTTGTTTTTGCTTTACTGTATTTAAGAATTAATTGTGGCCTCTGTTGCATTTAATCTCCTGTCAGTCTTTGTTCCTGTTGTTAATGTTCTCTGGAGTTTGGTGATGGTAGTAGACTTCACTGTCACTCACCTGAATTTTTTTTTTCTCCTATGGCAAATGTTTTTAAATCTGAAGGGGCTGTCATAGACTTCCTCAGTTAAAATGGTAGTGGGAATCCCCATCACGTCTGGTCTGAGGTTTCCCAGCATTTACATGCGGATTGATTGGTCATTTTTGACTGCAGACTAGGGGCAGGGGGAGGGATCCAAAAGGCCACTTCCTTGTTTGTATCCAGTGGTTTTTTGCAAGGAAATTGTCAGGATAGGCAGCACATCTTTGATACTTTGTCTCTTTATCAGAATCCAAGACAGCTGATGACATTATATTGGGCATTCATTTTAGATCTGCTGAACCCACAAAAATCAATAGTTTTCCATTATCGGGTCCGGCTGGGTCACTGGTCTGTCAATGAGCTGTTACAATCGTGGTACAAGGGTGAACCTGACCAGTCAATTGCTGCTGACAAGAGGAAAACACGCTGACAGGCACTCGAACAAGGCAGAACACAGATTTGCACTTCGGTTCGCCATCCGAAGGGGCTCCGAGCGAGGCCGCTTTGGCAATGGAGGGCACGTGCGGTGGGAGCGGGGCCTCCTCCCTCCCGGAGGCTCCCTTTGCAGGGGGGTAGGCTAGAGGCCTGGAGAACTCGCTCACTGGAGATGAAGTAACAAAATTCCGCAGCACTGGGCTCCTGGAGCCAGGAGAGACGTCCCCAAAGGGACCGTGCAGTAGGGCCAGGCCTTTTCCCATGGTGGTCCAAGCTGGAGCGTGCTAGGCCCTGAGCTTCCTTGTCCAAGGCAACAAATCACCTTCTCCTGGGCTTCAGTTTACCAGCAGGGCTCACTCCAGTCCTCATCTGCCTCCGTGCTTTAACAGTGACTTGCTATCAAACTTGAGAGCTGAATAAAAATAAATATTTAGAAATTATTCCAATATTATGATTTTTAATTTTCAACTTTATTAACTTCTTTCAAGTGTTAAATCCTGGCCGCGTTATTTATGCCTCCAGTCCTCTGTTTGATTCTCGCAGAAGTCAATATTCACTTGTGTTCCATCATCAAACACAAAACTGGTAATCAACTTTATCACTGGAAGCCAACTAGCTGGCTTTTAAAAAACACACTACCCAAAAGAAAGATCATTTTCTTTAAATGAGAGGAGAGGGAAGGATTTTTAACTGAGAAGAGCAAACCTTCCTTTGCTGGTAATTAGACGCACCGCTCTTACATGACTTGCAGCAGTTGGTAGCTCAAAACGCGTCAGATCTCTTAGAGCATTAATTAAAAAGAATTTATGTTTTTTTAATAAAATGCTTCATGTTTTAGCCCCTTCCTTCCTCCTACCCAATGTGATTA
The DNA here is from genome assembly GCA_013389825.1 of Crypturellus undulatus. Classification (NCBI taxonomy): domain Eukaryota; kingdom Metazoa; phylum Chordata; class Aves; order Tinamiformes; family Tinamidae; genus Crypturellus; species Crypturellus undulatus. The sequence goes on along the minus strand of VWPW01001132.1, from coordinate 351,140 downwards.
TGGGGGCTGAAGGGAATTCAGGTTAATATGTTGACACACTTAACAATGCGGGGTCATGTTGCACAATACGCTTGACTGGTTTGGTTCACTACAGCCCCTGACAGGTCCTAATCAACCGCTGCCCTAAAGGCAGAGGCAGAGAGAGGATTTTAATTACTGCTCTATACACGAGTTTGCCAGCATTAAATTGAGACATAATTAGGCCTCCGAATTTTAATAATTGTCCTAGCTAATTGGGCAGACAAGTGCGTTCTGCGGCGCGGCGTGATTAGATAATTAGTATTTCCAAATGACAAAATCGGGCCCTTGATTACGCAGCCCGGGCGAAGGGGGAAGGCAGCGGTGGCTCCGCGCCAGCCTGCGAGGCCAGAGCCCCGCCGAGGCGGCGCGACGTGACCCGGCGCCGGCGCCGGCCCCGGCCCCGGGC
>VWPW01001132.1:341519-342645 GCA_013389825.1 Crypturellus undulatus | reverse complement strand
GCCCGGCGCCCCCTGCCCGCCCTCCCCGCAGGCGGGCGCTGCGGGGGGCGTCGCGTTTCGTGCGCTGCTGCGACCGCCGGCCCGCGTCTCCTCGCGCCTTTCCCGCGCGCAGAGCCGGCGCTGGGTGGAAGTGACGGGGAATTCCTGCAGTAATTTCTTCCGCATTCAGCCCGCGATGATACTTTTATCCCAGATTAAACTGTGGAGGGGGAGGAAGACTTAATTACACAAATGTGCTCCTTGAGGAAAGACACGTTTTTGAGCACCAGCGAGTGCATTTGCATCCTACCCACCTCTCTCTCCTTTGATCCGTGCCCACCGTTTGGCAGGGAGCGGCCTCGTGCAGGGTGGCAGCGTGGCTGGAGCAACAGCTCCACGTGGCCCTTTGCACATGATGGCAAACGCCGCCGTTGCAGCGGGCTGCATCCGAGGCCCCGCACAGCGAGGGGAGCCCCGGGGCTGCAGCCCGCCCTCCCTGCGCACAGGCCCCTGCACCCCACTGCCTCTTGGCTCCTGGCTGGGGGCAGCCGCTGCAGCCTGCGAGGGGCCCTAGAGAGCCTCGGGGTGACCCCATAAACCCCAGCCCGTGAGCAGGCAGGTCAACATATCCTAAGGGCAGAAGAGACCACTAAATCTTCAGTCTGACCTCCATGTTACTGGGGCCTTATCATTTCATCCCGTTCCTAAATCCTGTGTGTTAAGCCTAATAATTTTTGTCTGTGTAAAAGGTGCCTCTCAGAGGTGCCTCTCTAAAATTTTGAGAGATGGCAGTTTTGCTCTTGTCCTGCTTAGTTACTGTGACAGTTAATAGCTGTTTAAGGGATGAGCCATATTCTAGCCACATCATCTTACTTGAATTCTCCTGAATTGCTAAGCCTGCATCTCAGGACTTGCAAATCCTGTGGCCGCACTGCAGCCTGCCCAGTTTCCTCAAGCACTAGGGCCCTGGCTTTGCAACAGCCTCACACTGGCCCTTCCTTGAACTGCCTGTTTTTGAGGCGTCCAGCACCTGATTTCAGAGGAGCTGACCTACAGTACCCATAGCACCTTATGCTGCATAGCCCCGTGGGACATACCATCAAAAACCTGTGCTCTCTGGAGGAAAGTCACATCCTGTTGCCTTTGA
>VWPW01001132.1:296519-336519 GCA_013389825.1 Crypturellus undulatus | reverse complement strand
CCCCATTGCTGCCATGCAGGGACAAAGGCAAAAGCAACAGAGCAAGTCGTGCCTGACAAGGCATCTCTGCATCTCAGGTTTCCATCAGGCAGGAGGAATGCGATGCTTACCTGCCTTTGTGAAGCGTCTGAGACTTGTGGTTAGAAGCAAAGCAGTAGTGTTTATTATTTTGGGGTCCGACTTTGACTCCTTCCCCACTTTCAAGAAATGTTTCTTGCAGGGAGGTGGCTCCATGCGCACATAACGGGGTCCTAGTGTATGTTTTTCTTCACAGGTAGATCCTGGGTTATCCCTCAGGTTGGTAGGCTGTCTCCCATTTAGTGATATGACCAGCATCTCTCACATGTAATTTTCTTCCTCCCATTGGAAAAACTGGTTGCTTATGTCCTTTAAATAAATATTTAATATCTTTAATTCCTGTGTGCTGTGCTGCTTGTTTTTGTTATTGAAGGTGAGGTCAGAGTTCTCTAAGTAGAAAGTGGAGAGAGATGGAGTGAACCCTAAGTCCTGCAGGAACTTATTCCATGTATTTCAGGCTGGTTCCTAAGAAAGTGCTGTTTTCTACACATATTTGAAAACAGAATGAGAAAGAGAACTCTAAACAAGAGTCTCATCCTAGAATCTTTCATATATCCTGGGCATGGCTTAGTGGATGTGAAGTTAAAGACAATGTTCTTGAATTTGACTGTATTTGATGGGAAACTGACAGGGAGAGTATAGGACAGGTTTGAAATGGAAGTGGCATTCTCTTTCAAAGAACAAAATAACACCTCAAAAGACTTTTTTTTTTTTTTTTAACAGACAGTCATTATTTCTAGGGTGAATGGATGTGCGCCTCAAGGAAGCACAAGACTTGGTACTGACCCAATGTCTTGTCCAATTACTGTGCAACAGTTAGCAAGTATAAGACTGGGTATATCTGTGAGAAGATTTGGGTCTTCCAGCAATCTTCTAATCTTGTCTCGAAAAATGTGTAATGTAAATTCAAAAAAACCCAGATGTCTTAAATGCCAAAACCTGAACATGGGTCTCCTGTCTTTCTCACCTGCTGACTCTTAGGTAATTTACTGGGCAGGATGTCACTTGTTGACAGTGACTGTCAGTGTCACTGATTGGCATTCTGTTCTATGGCAGAGTGGGAGCATCTCCTAGATTTCCCTCAAAGGTGGAAGGACTCTAGATAAGTGCCTAGCCACTCTGTTTCACAGAAGGTGAGTGAGCAGATGCAGATGTGTTTTATAGTCCAACCTGGCCTGCTCCAAGAAGGCCACCTACATTGAATTCAGTTTAAATCAAAAAAGTGAGTGTCTACTCTGTTGGCCAATGGTGTTGGGAATGTGGATCACATCTTTGCCAATATCACAACAGGGGTCTTGCAGCAATTTCCACAGGTGCAGCATAGGGTTGCTTGGCTTCCAAGGAGCACACACATGTGCTCAGAAGTTCCATGCAAAGGATCCTGGAGCAAGAGCAAGCCTTTTTTTGTCCCTACAGAAACTATATCAGCTCATGTTGTCAGGGGCAGGTGGGATTGGAATAGCAGCAATCCCAAAAGACCCATGGCAGGTGGGTATCATGTGCTTGGTTCCCTTCATGCTTGGTTCTGTTCATGCAAGTAATTTTTATTTGGCAGAGCAACCCTAAGCCACTACTAGTGTCATTATTGTGGGATTACACAGCTTTTATACATATGCATATAAGTACCACGTGAATACAGCACAAACTAATAGGCCAGCTCTGTCTGCTAGAGCCACAGCTTTAAGAATGAAGTTCATAATTTTTCTAATGCACACATGAGAAGTTATATGCTCATGTTTAACATTAAATATTCATTATTACTGCTCGTATTACTTGTCATGTCCTATATAATAACTGTTACTGCTTATTTTTCCACTGTTTTAAACTTAGTAATATGTAAACAGCAAGATTTTACATAATAGTCAAAGAATCTTGTATTCTGGAGAGAGAGGAAGAGTAATTTTGGAAAGCAGTTCCTCATAGTTTTGTTTACCAACTATTTAGAGATTGCCAGCTGGCCAAGAAAAGCCTCATTTGGTTGATGCAGCACTAGAGCTGTTACACTGGCACTATCCAGTGCGTCTGGAAGCACGCTGCTGCAGAGAGCAAGGGAAGGTAAGGTCAAGCCTTCTCAACCTTGATTGTACGTATCTTCTCTATGGGGAAAGGGGCTCTTAATGCAGAGATTGATGTTTTGCTTTGTTTGTCTTGCCTTATTATTTAGGCAGTTCTTCTGGCTAGCAAAACTCTCCAAATCTGAAGAAGTAATCAACAACCAAACAGTTAAAAGAAACATCAAAATAAAATATTTCTGGTAGATTTTGTGAAGAATGAGTTATAACAGAAGAAAATATTTTGAATGTAAAAATATGGTATTTCATTCTTCAATCCAGTAATGTATTTTACTTACCTGAAAAGATTTAAGATGGCCCAAACTGTTTGGATGGCATGTAGAAAAAAATCCAGTTTGACAGAAGCTTAAATTGATTGCTTTGCTGAGGGAGGGAAAATGAAGAGTTTTATTTAAATCAGCTTTAAAGCTTTATTTTAAAGGGTGGATATTGGTAGCTGGAGAATACACGCTGCATTCCCCTCGTGTTGCAGCTGGACGGCAATAGCCAGGCGTCATTTATTTATTTATTTCCTGCACAGAGGGGAGGAAAATATAGGCCCATGAATCAATCTAGATAATGGGGAAGGCTGAATGTAATAAATAATACAGTAACAACCCTAAACTAATGAGCTGTTGCTAAGGTACATTTCACAGGCTCATCCTCTATATAAAAAGTCACTAATAATCCCTTGGTGTAATCAGATGATAAAGCTTTGCCATAAGGCAACACCTGTGCAATTAAAGCTGTGGATTCTTTTGCACGTTTCATTAATTTCAGGATTTTGTAAAGGCACAATGACTACACTAATAATCTAGTCTACTTGACTCCATGTCTACTGGAAACAGGGTGTCTAATTAGGTAAAGGTAATTAATTAGAGATAAATGGAGCTAATCAGACTCGGTTAACACTAATTCTCTGAATTAAGACATTTTGGGACACCTACTATTCGACTGGCTTTGATGTTTCCCAACAAACACTGACTTGGAGAGGAGATGGAAAGGGTTCTGCTTATTCTATTGGAAATTGTAGGCCCAGGGACTCATAGGGTGTTGGAGTTGGTGGGGCTATGAGAGCTGTGCTTGCCCGCACAGATTTGCCAGGACAGGCTTTCATTTCAAATGTGTGACTTTGGGGCCTGTTTTCATGCCCCTGAGAGTCATTTGGTGTCTTCTTACTGGCTCCTACCAGTCCTTTGCTGGGCTGTGATATTTTCCCGACAGCTTCCTTTTTTGATGTAGGCAAATATTTCAAATTGTGGTGTGTGGTGGTATTTGAAAGGACCATAATAACCTTTACTGTAGAATGTATTCAAGGCACAGAGTACTGTGCTTTTCCTCAGAGAAGAGAGGAAATTCACAGTTAAAATATTAAGGCACATTAAAAAAAGGCACTATTTAGTTAAATAATCAGGATTTTAGTTGTGGTCTGTGCATTTGTGACCCCTCAGCATCTATGAGCCTGTTCTACTCATTTTGTTTTGTTTTCTACATGACTGTTTCTTTCTGGCATGAATTATGATGTGGAACTGATGGTAGACGCAACTTAGTGACTGGCATATGCATATAGTGAAATGACAGGGTCACCATAAACTCCATTAGTATTAGGGGATGAGGCCACGCTGGGCATATGGAGCAAACACCTTTTAGAAGGTGTTGCTTCTTGTCTGAGCACTCCGTTAAGCTATAAAGTGGGATGATTTCCTATCATCTCCCGACAGTCTGCGTAATTCAGGTGTAAGCCATGGGTGACTGTAAGTTCTTCATCAATTGCTTTAGTGATAGGAAGTGTGGGGAATACTGTACTCTCTCACATCTAAGGACAGACATATATATTTTAACTTGTATTTCTAAAGCTGATGTTGCACAGTGTAGTACATAAAGAGCTAGAGTGAACTAGGAATGAGCCCTTGTAGGGTGAGCTATAGCCTGAGGTAAGTCTCTACCAGCTGAGCTACACTGCACTTACTAGGGAAGATGAAATAGAAATGTCTGAATACTTTTATTACCAGGTATTTTCTGGATTGGCCTTTCAATATCTTATTCAACTGCAGAAAATAAAAATATTTTTCTAGATGTGAAAGACTTGCTGGGTCTTACAGTCCATAAAAGCACCTTTGGTTATTTCTATTCACATCTTGCTGACTTTGGACTTTTAAGAGCAGGGGAACAGGGTAAATTAGAGGGGTTTTGTTCCCCTCTGCGGGGGCAGACTTGGACCCACCTTTTGAAATAACTTACATTTTCAAAGACAAGACAAAGCCAGGATAACAGTGGCGATGAATTCTGGTTACAAGAGATCTTTTGCCATTGTAGTGTGTGGGGAAGGAAGAGGAATTTGTGTGTCCCGGGTATGCTCTGGAGACTGACTTCTGGGGCCGTCTTGAGCACTCTGCCTCTTCAGCATGCAGCATGGTCACACAGCCACAATTGGCTGGGAGAGCTACTGCTGCCCCAAGACTTGGGCCAGGGCTGCAGGGCAAGTGAGAGCCCAGGCTGAATTGCTGTGGTAAGTTAGCCCCTCTTGTGCTGCTGAAGTTTCCAATCAATGCAGTCTTCGATCACAATTATTCTTTTTTTTTTTTTTTTTTTGTAGCACAGGAAATTCAAGAGAGTTTCACTTTCCAGAACATCAGGTTTCAAGCCAAACCTCCAAAGTCCAAATTAGTGCTGTTGACAGTTGTTGCCTTGAAAAAGGCCTGTGCTTTTGAATATAACCCGGCCTGTTGCTGAGAGCTGGTAGGCTGTGTGGGGGTTCATTTCCACACACTGCACAGAGAACGCGGGACACGTCCAGCGAGATAAAATAGGCCTTGAAGCTCTGTTTTTGCTGGCCACTGCTCAAGTGCAATGTTTGGTGTTTAGCTGGTCAAGGATCAGCAGTCTCTGTAGTACCTGGAAGTGCTGGGTACGTCAGAGTCATCTCATTTTGTAAGTCATAGTTGCTCAGTAGCATAACTCAGATATTGCCAGTAAATCCAGAGGATGAATGAAATTTTGAAGTAAGAGCTCAGCTGACAGCAGCTTTCTTAAGGGAAACTGGCAAGAGTCCCAGAAGAGGCAGCTTATCTGAGGAATGAAATCCATCCTTCCTTTTGCTTCTCATGTTGTCCTCTGTGTGTTGGCATCTCTGTGCCAAAAGGTGACGATATAGAACTTCCTGCTGTGCTCCCAGGATAAGAGCACTGCTGAGACTCTCAGTCCTCCCAGTCCAATATCGCTTGCTTCCTAAAGAGGTGGGGTGAATCCAAATCCACTGGTCTTGAATATTGTTACAGAGCCACTGAATATCCACAGACTTATCCAGGCACGTTAGTAGGTTAGGGATGGCATTCGTCTCACCTGGCTATTTACATCTATATCCAGACTTGCCTTCTAAGCTCTCTTGATTGCTGGTAAAGAGAAATGGGCTCTAACATGGTTGCTCTGACTAATATTTAATTTTTACCTTGGGATACAAACTGTGCCCTACAAGTGCCCGTTTCCTGAACCGGTTACTGAGGGTGTCTAGATGGCTGAATGTCTAGCTTCAAAGTCCACTCGGATGAACCCACCCAAGATCCATTGCAGTTTTGAGCAGATTGGTATTGTCAAGGAAATGGCACTCAGTGAGAGAGTGAGGAAAAAAAAGTCAACTGAAAATGAGAGGGAAGATGGCCTATTTTTGGAATTCAAAATGTTTCAGTTGTCTGCTTCATATTTGATGTGTTTTGCTCTATTTCGGTATTGTTTTATAAGTGCAAGAATCTATGTGGTAGAGAGACAGAACAAGTGGCAAAAGAAACAAAATGAGAAATGTAAGCCTGTGAGATTTTAAAGGAGCTGAGAAGGCGGTGGTGGCCGGGAGAAGGGCAGAGCCCAGGGCAAGTGCTTGGCTGCAGCTAGGTAGCCCCGGCACACGTGGGGTCTGGGAGGAGAGGGCTGCAGCCACGGGGCCGGTGCAGGGGTCCCTGCCCTCCTGCAGCTGCGCCCGGGGGAGTCCCAAGCCCCCGGCACTCGGGTGAGTTACTGCTCTCTGACGAGTGTCTAACAGCACCGCAGTGTCACGTGTAAAAGAGGGTTTTATAATGTTCCTCTATTCAAATTAAATGTCCTGTTAATTTGAAACGTTGAACAAATATTTAGATTACCCAGATGAAAAGGGCAGAAGATTCCTCAGTAATAACCTTTGTTCACCTCTTTTCTCCTCCATTTTTCATTACGTCTTTCCCTCTTGGCCTTTGATTTCTGTTTACCAGAGCCGTATCAAAGCAGGTTTCCCCGTGGCTCTGGGCGATAGCGCAGCCCATAATCCAGCATCTTGTCAGCCACTGGAGTTTTAAAACTAGCCTTAGTGTTTGTGCCAGGAATTGAACTGCTGTTCTTAAAAGCAGCAGTAGGTTCTCGATTCTCCTCGGCATTACGTGAGGCGCCAGCAGGCCATTTCACATCTTAATTTCCAATTTTGTAAACACGCTGCAGCAAGCGCTGAGATCTTCCTGAGCTGCCACCAATCTGCACTCTTTTCTATTCACAAATGAAAGTTTGCCTTAAAAGTTAGATTTTTTTTAGACAATACTGTGCTGAAACTAAACAAAGGGATGTATTATTTGTCTGATATTAAATAGAGGCCCATATGGAATATGATTTGTCTAGAATATCTTATTTCATGACCGGTCTTGCTGCACCTTACTGTAAAGCAATTCAGAGCATTGTTCAGTGTGCAATTTAATTGCACCACAGAAACAAAATGCGTAATGCTTTAAAGAGGGAGTTCTAAAATTTAATAGTTTATTATTACTCTTTTGGATATAATTAACTGGGGATGTGTTTAAAATCTTGTTGTCCTTGCTACTGAAATGTATTTTTATGTTTTACTCTGCGAGGGGAGGAAGAAGTATGTCAGATCATGGGTCTCTCCCTCGATGCACATTATTAGGGTCTTTTTAGAGACAAGCAAGCAAGTTTGCTGTCATTGGTCTTGTTCAAACAGAGGATGTTTAACTATGCAATGCTCTGGGGGAAGGGTGTCATGGCAGGATCGCCAGCGAGCGGCTGAAACAGTTACATGCGCAACGGACTCTCCTCGGACGGTGCATTTGCGCAGCACTTACTTTTGAAGCACAGCTGATCAAACGCCCTCACGGAGTAAAGGTGAAACTTTTGGGCCTTGATACTCACCTAGGCTGAAGCCTGGTTATATGCTCCCACCAAAGGAAAAAGGACTCAGAGGTGGGAGGAAATGACAGTTTTGCTGCTGCAGGTTTGTGAGGAGTTGTTTGGTGTGAACCTTGGTCTCCTCAAAGTTTAGCTTTAAAACTCCTTTCCACCTTTCATATGGATTAGAGCCTTCTAGCCAAAGTGAAAATGGTTGTTTTTATGTAGGCTAGCCAGGCCAAAGGTTGTTGTATGATAAAGTGTTAAAAAATAAAGTATTTTCTAAAAAAATATTTCATATATCCACACTGAAAGAGACACCCACAGAGCAAACTTAACAGACTTCATGACTTCCTACTGGCCCTCTGTGCGCATGGGCCCCCTCTGCCCATGTGCTCAGCGGTTTCATGTCCCTTGGTCTGGGTCATGACATATGTTTTTGCTTGATGACCACTGCCAATGCATGGAGGAGTTGAACCACTTAGTTTTTAACCCTTCCTTTAAGAAACTGCCAGAGGTGACATACAGCAGTGGTAGTCACTACTACTAACTAATATTTTTTCTCTGGAACATGTTGAAAGTAAATCTTAAAAATACATGCTTAAGCATTAAAAATAGAACCTTGCTTTCACAGAGTGGCAAAAATCTACTTGATTTCCAAGGGAGCAGGATTGGTCCCATCTTTAAAAAATAGGTAAGAACCAATATTTTTAAATTATCTTTGAAATACTCTTTTGCATGATTCATTTCCCACTGCCATGTAGCAGTAAGTGGCAATGAGATTCATGAAGCTATTTCATAAGCACCTTTGTTAAAATAAATAATTAAAATCTGTACTGTAAGCTCTCTGATTGTACAGCACCTAGCACCTAAGGGGAGCGGGGGGGTTGTTTGTGGCTAGCATGTACCGTACGCTGCGATGCTAATAACGTACAGAGGAGCGATGCTGGTGTCTGTTACGAGTGGTAGGAGCGCAGGCTGTTGATCAATCTGCATCCCCACATGCTGGCTGAGAGCGTCCGGCGTGTTGGTGCAGACAGGGCAAGAAGCCAAGCTCTTAGAGAGCACTGGCAATTTAGTGGAAAGAATGAATGAGATGATGCAACTTATATAAGCAACCAGCTCCATTTGCCAGTGACCTGCACCTAAACAGACTGTCTGCGGTGTCAGTGGGAATCCTAGGAGGTGCAGACTGCTCTGTGATTCTGCTTGCAGGGCATTTAAGTCAGGGCTAGAAGCAGCAGAGGAGCAGGGAAATGCTTTGAGGGTGCAGTTCAATTGATCAGTTTGGACTCTGCATAGGTCATGCCATTTGAAGCACCAAGTACTTGCACAAACAGATTTGCACCTTAAATAATTTCTCAAAGCAGGAGAAATTTCTCAAAATTTCTCATACAACTGGGAATGCCCTGAAACAAAATCTGAAGAATAAGCACAGTTCTTTCCTGTCTAGTAACCTGTTCCTTGTGTGGGGAGGATTAGACACACTTTTGAGGCTTAAATTGTGTTTGTGCTTCCTATGTATGACCTATAATGTCCTTAGTATTGTTGTAGACCTTGATCTCAGTCTAAGTGTATGCAGGACATATGTTTTCCATGTACGGATGATGTAGAGCTGCCTGCGCGCTCATGTTGTGCACATCATGTACCAACTCTGCGGGCTGTTGGGTGCTTTCTTCTCCTCTCTTGCTGGCAAGATTTACAAACTACTCTGTTGCAAATCTTTTCCTTTACCAAGCAGGCTTCTGCTTAGAGGTAATTTTAGTTCTCTGACCATGCTGTTCCTAATGTAGCCTGATATGCGGTTTATTGTATTAGTGATGAGAATGCACTGTTGATTTTCACTCAGTTTGGCATCTGCTGTAGTTCCCTGTATTTTTTGGAGGATGTTTTCCCAGCTCATACAGGTGCTGAAGTTCTTCTGCCGCTAAGTGTAGAACTTTGCCTTTCCTATTATTCAGTTTCCTGAGATTGGTGCTAGCTGGTCCTCAGGTTTCTCAGGGTCTCAGGGTCGCTCTGGATTGAAGCTCTGCCATTTGTGGTCTCTTTCACTTCCCCTCAGACAGAACCATGTTGCAAGCACAGTGTGTGTTGTCTTCAAGGTAGCTGATGGAGACATTGAATGATAACGAATGATTCTGGTTGAGTCCCCATATTGGCCCCTGGCAACTCTGCTTGTTACCATCTGCCAACTGGATGTCAAATCATTAATTACTACCTTTTGAGCACAGCAGTCCAGCCAGTTTTCAACCCATGTAATAGTCTGTCCTTTCAGCTGATCCATTCTCGTAGTTGCTGGATAGAAACTTCACTGTCAAATATGTGGATGTCTGAAAGAAATCAGATTTCAAAGGACAAAATTGGGGTCCTACTTTGCATTTTGGAGCTTGGTCATTCATTCATGCATAACACAGTGTCAAGAAAATCATCTCAAAGTGCCCAGAAGTCTTTGTGGCAGAAGTTCTAATATGAAGACTTGAGATGGGACCATGCACAAAAATCCCTTTCCATATTCCCTTAGTATAAGGCCATATGCGTGAAGGTGGTTCTGGACGGTAATTACCAGGAGCATGGTACCGAGGGTCTGCCGAGGTTGCCGAATTATGACAAAGAAGTAGCTCACAGGGAGCATTTGGCTTCTTTCTGGTTTGAGCATATGGACGCAGACTGCACTTCCCTGGATGCATTTATTAATTAAATTTATATCATCTGTCTTTTGTCCTAGATTGAAATTGGACTGCTCAGCCAAATGAGTTTGTTGAGAGGTGTTCATGTTGGTGTGTTTATCTCCATTGAAAGTAGTCAGTGAATGAAAGATGCCCTTAAAGTAAAATTGGGGGATTTTATTTTTAAACAGGAAGAGGTATAAGGTCATGGGCACAGAATCAAAAGTGCAAAAGCCCAGCCTCTTAATTCACAACGGGAAGCGAGGAACAGGATTAGGCCTGCACAGCTCAACTGTGGCTGTCTACTGCTCCTCTTTGAGACAATGCCCTTTGTAAGCAGAAATGTTTTCTGAGTGCTATTCTGTGTCTTACTGGACACAGCGGCAAAAGCAGTCCTGAACACACCTGAGTGGACTGCAGCTCTTTCAGAACAGAACCTCAGAGAGCTGCCGTGGAGACCCAGCAGTGAGCACTGCCCATCCTCTGCCCACTGTCATCTTGTCTAGAATGACTCCACAGACGGCTGAGGCCTCACCTACTTTTATGTAGGTGAAGAGGAAATCTGCAACTCTGAGGTAAAGAAGGGCCCAAGGAAGGGCCAGCAGCTGCCCCCAGACAGCCCTTTTTGGGGCTGACACCTGGGTCCCTAAGATCCAGCTCCCTGAATCATCACAGTTACTGACAGCACACTAAATCCTTTCCTGGCTGGCAGCAGCCTTAGGTGAGACAAGGTCACGTGGCTGACGGACGGGTATGGGCACCAGTGCTTCACCAGGGCTGCAGTGAGCAGGCTGGGGAGCTCTGCAGTAGCTGCTTTGGAAAAGGGATGGAGAATATTCCTGGGAAGGGTGAAGGGTGAACTCCAGTCCTTGCTTGAAGGGAAGCCTTCATTAAGACTTTTTATAACTATTTTCTTTTTTGTTTTGTTTTTCTTTAATGTTACAAATGTTACAGAACTACTCTTTTGTCTGGTCTTCCTGAGAAGGAAGCAACTTCTTATTGTCTCCAGACACCAAACATTGTGTTTTAGAGACAGATTGCAGCAGACGCAGCAGGACTTTATCCTTCCATCTTCACAGCTGCTAGCAAAAGCCTTTTCAGCATCTAGATTTTTGTTTTATTTTCAATCTTCGTTATCCATTTAGCTATTTCATAAAACTCTGCTCAGCCCATTAGAGTATGATTCAGAATAAAAGGTGGTCAACTGGCTAACCTTGGAATAGTGACATATGGCAGTAGAAGGACAATTTAGGAAAGCCCTAGAAATTGGAGGCAGAGCTGTTGCAAGCTGGGCCCTGGGTTCCCTGGCACATGAGAGGCGGCTTCAGTGTCCGTGTGAGCCAGGCCTCCTGCAGCTTCCTGTTTGCTACTCGCTTCCTGGAGCTCTGATCATCAGTGCTTCAGTGTATGAAGGTGTTCAGGCACCTGTGGAGGTGGAATTAGCAAATTCCTCAGTCATGGCAAAATTAATAATTGCATTGGATGGTCTTTGCATCACTTCATGAGCTTATATTTCCTGCACTGTATTTATCTGCTGGCTATTGGGCAGCTGAGGTGCTCCCCTGGCTTTGTAATACTGGCCTGAACAGTGTTTTCTCTGTTTTTGAAAAAGACAGCCTCTGATTCTTGGATACGCTTTTAAGATATCAATCAAACAACATTTTTTTTTCAGGATTTTAAGAGTTAACCATTAATTAAACATTTAAATGGCACATACGTGTGAAGACAAAAAGAACACAGCCTGTCTGTAGGATGGTGATGCAGAACCCAACGGTGCACAGGGAACTCACTTTGCATGTGGATCTGTAAGAGTTGCTATCACCGTGGAGAACCAGTGAAGATGAGCCTTGCATTTTAGTCTCATCACAGCTGGACCTTATTTCCCAACAGTCTGTTTAGGAAATTGTCCTACAGGTAGGAGCCAGCTGTGAAGAGGCACAAATGAGGTACTGGCCTGGGGAATGGTCTCTCAGTGTTTCCAACCAAAGTATCTCTCTGTGTCTGTCAGAACTCTGTTGAATTTGTATAAAATTAGGCAGGTCATTTCAGCCAAAATAATTGCAAAAATTTATTTTAGAAAAGTTTAACTCAAACATGTTGATGCTTCATTTTTATTTTTACTTGAGTTCAATCAGATAATGTGCAATCTGAAAATGCTTTAATTTTTCTTCCACTTGAAAGTTTTCTGTCCTGTATTTTTTTTGTTTGTTTTTAACTGAAAAAAAATATAAACTTTAAAAATAATCTTTATTCTAGTCATCAAAGATAGTAAATTTCACCTGTCATAAACTCCATAGAGATTTTTAGGCCTCTTTTTTTGATGAGTGAACAAAGACTAGTACAGTGCTGGATGATCAATGGTTTATTCAGTTGGATGAGCTATCCATTCTAGTTAGAAATTCTAAATGGGAAAATAAAAAATGTGGTCATTTTTTGCATAGGGCAATCTTGTGGCTGAATGAATTCTTACATATGCTTGCTATATGCAATCCAACTTGTAGTATGGATGGATATATGCAGTCTCTTTGGTCTTGTTTTCAATATCCAGCATGTAAGCCAAAAGCCAAAAAATGGAACGCATTAAAGGAGAGAATCTCCCAATGCACGTTATTCTGTGAGTTAAGATTTCTGAATACTAAGTGAAAAGATTCATTATAGTGCTCAAAACAACAGCTGATATTTTCTCCAGACACCCAGACATTATTATAAAATAAATTGTATAGAATTATGAAGTTTAAAAGAATATGTTTAAGGTATATGTAATTGATGTGATAGTGAGAGTTTTGGCTTCTTGTCCCTTCATTAAGGATGAATTTACCCCAAGGGTGTACTGTGATCTTGGAAAATAGTGTTATAATAATGAAAGAATATTGCCCACTGGATAGCAGAAGTTGATGATTAAATTTAAGTGTGCATTGTCCACATAAAGCAAACAACGCTTTTTTATTTTTTACATTGACTGTGAACATTCATCACTGCTACTGAAGATAAAAGATGCGTGGTTGCTAATTATTGTGTTTTTAACTGATAATATACTGTAAATTTTGCATAATACTACTGTGACCTTATAGAGAATGGAAGAGATGACAGCAAGCCCATAATTATAGGATAGTGAAGAAATGCTTGTTATTATCTACTATTTTTAGGACCAGTGTGCATAGCCTCTTAATTTACATAAGCTTTAGACGTTCACACGTTTTCTGTCTTTGCTTATTGATGATAAATTTTGTCCAAATGAAATATGAAGATGCTGCGTTAGGTGAGAGGTTAGCCAACTGGGAGTTTGATTACTGTGAACAGCGAAATCTTCACTGCCAACTGGAAAAGGAGCATTTATTTAGGAAAGAATTGTTTAACCCAAGCTTCATAACATTAAAAAATAATACAGCGTTCATATGGAGTCTTGATAACTTGTGATTTGTTTTTAGAGAACTGGATAAATTATCCTGTGAGGGGGAAAAAAAGCAGCTATTTAACAAAAAGGCAGGAAAAGTAAACCTAGTAATCTATTTATCGTGTGCAGGGTGATTATTACAGTATGTTCTTATTAAGGATGAATATTTAGTGCTCATTAAGGTATGCCTCTTGAGTACCCAGAGCTATAAATTGTGTTTCCGGAGGCGGTGGGCGCCGACCTGTGCTGGTTCCTGGGCCCCATGGCCGCGGTTGAGGCTGGGTGCCCCAACGGCGGGGATGAGGCCCCCAGGAGGGGATGCCTTCGGGGGCATCATGCACGGAGGGGTGTTACCGCGCTAAGTTGGGGGCTGCTGAGCTGCCTATGCAGCTTTTCATGGTGCTCTTGGAGGTTTCTGGGGCTTGTCACCCCAGCGCCGTGTTGTGGGCCAGCCCTCCAGGCGGTGGCAGCCCAGTTGTCCTTATCCTTGTCCCCGGGGAGCACTGGGGACCCCTGTTCACCCCTGGTGCTTCCACCAGGTCTCTGCCTCTGTAACCCTTGGGTAAGAGATGTCCCATGGCTGCTGAGGGCCTGGCTTGTCCCGATGGCGCAAGGAGAGGCCCAGGGGCAATAACCCCCACACACAGAGTGGAAGGAAGAAAAGGTAACTGCTTGTCCAGGCTGGGCCTCCTGTTGTTGTTGTTTTTCTGTGGACCCCCTTTGGATATCTGTTTGTGTAGTGCTGTTTCAGTTGTGTTTCAGGTTTCCTTGTGAGAGATTGCAAGTGAGGAAAGTAATTAATTTAAACGAGAAATGTTGCACGGGACAGAACTGCTGTGTAACTACTACTGTAGTGCTGCAGAGCCTGCAGGATACCCCCACAGACATAGTCCTTTGCAGACACGAGCAAGTTTTAGTTTGAGCCAGCTAGGCCCAATCCAGCAAACTCATCTCCAGGCTTCTTCCAAAGGAATGAGCATTCCACAGTCCCGTTTCTCTGGAGACATTCTTGTGACACTAGATGCTAAAATAATTTGTCTTCAGTTTTTGCCTGTAAAAGACGTTCCCTGTGAAGGAAAAACTAATTCTGCATTCATATGCTATGAGACTGGGACTTCTTCAGAAATCTTTCATTTCTCAGTATTTGCAGTGGCATTAGACAACACTAGACAGAAGACTTTGAGTATATCGGCCTGATCCCACAAACTTTAATTCATTGAAGCAGTTTAGCTTGTGCATAGCAGCAAGGGACTTGGTCCAGTTACTCAGACAAGGAATCTGTCTGTGCAGGCTGAAGTGAAGGTCCTGTGGGTACCTCCTCAGCTCAGATACTTTCAGCTGTGCCAAGATTTGTATCACTTCGCCTAAGAAATTGATTTGGGAGAGTTTTGTTCTTTAAATTATTATCTCTTTGCTCTGCACTTTTCTAGTGTAACTGCTTGTTTACATGTGTTTGTACCTTCTCAGCTTATGTTTGTGTGTGAAATCTTTTGAAACTGCATAGATGCATTTGCAGAAGCTCTCTGCTCTCCTTGCTTTGATTGTGTCTGGATACCTGAATGTGCTGGATTGCACTGTAGAGCAGTAGCATCACATCTCAGCAGGGTCTCAACAGTTCGCTAGAGCAAGTATGAGAAGCCAGCATTTGTCCTCAGTTTGAGTCTTTCTTGCCAGTAACCCTGTTCCTTTGAGACTGGCGCTGCACCGTCTGCCAACAGGGTGGTGCCTTTTGAATAGCCCAGATCAATAATCTTGTAGGATTTCTAGGATGGTTTTATTTTTTGTTTCAAAACAAATGTGTATGTGCACTAGCTAACACAAGCAAGTCTATCAGAAAGTGGCCCATATGTGGGAGGATTTGATGCAATGTGTTTTGCTCAGAAAGAAGGCAGGGAACTGCTTGTGCAGTGTTTTGAATCAAATGTGTTATGTGATCTAAACTGCTAGTCTGCAACACAAACATTGTGTTCAGGTACTGAAATATGTACAAAATATCTGCGTCTCTAGCCTGCTGTTAAACAGACCTTTTGTACCCACACAGGGTGGTTTAGTAACAGGGTGGGAAAGATAACAATATGTTTGATAAAAACTTTAATTAGTAAAGGCCTTTCCCAAAGGCCTATAATGGCAAAAGGTGTAAATGGAGACACTATCCCAGACTGCTTGCTCTGCAGTAGCTGCGTCTTGTGCACAGATGGGTTGCTGAAGAAACTGTGAATGGCCAAATTATAACAGACTATCCAGTCATTCCAACATCTACTCATTAGCAATCTGTCAGATATTTTAATTTGTATACTGGTGGACTAGGCGGATATTACAGGATTGCCCTAAATCACACACATCCCTTTAACTCAGAAGGGAACAGTAAATGAGTAGACATAGTGATGCGAATAGAGATTTTTTGATCTCCTTGCTCTCAGTGGTCGCCCATAAATCTGACCAGGACTGTGGCATAAGCCTCACGAAGCCTCTCACAAGCCAGGCCCGTGTGCACGGGTCAGCGAGGCCCGTGACGTGCCGCAGCGCTGGCTCAAGCCGAGCGCTTTACCGGGCTTGCTGCCTCCTCAGGGCTGGGCTTGGCTGCCTCCTGTGGCATTGCGGCAGGGATCAATATGCCAGGCGAGAGATCAGCGAGCAGCAAAACGCTGGATGTCCAAACGCAGTAAATTAGCTAAGCCCAGGGCAGCAGAGGCTGGTGGACAATTTTGGTTTATGTTTCAAATAATGCAATAATTCCTTCAGACAGCTGCTGTGCCAAGAGGAGTAACCACCCATATGTGATATTTCCTTTACCCCTTAAATATATCATACCCCCGCCAAAAAAAAAAAAAAAAAAAAATTAGTCTCTCATCAATCGTGTTATTCAAACCTCTAGCAGGTTAATTCCCAGCGAGACTGTCTCTACTGGGTTTTCCTGGTTGATTTGATTAATTTGCTCTTGTAAATGTAGTCCCTCCAAATTCTTGCTTTCTTACGGCTGAGACAACCCACCCTTTGCAAAAGAAAACATGCTTCCCTGTCTATAAGAAAAACCTCATGGTAGGTGAGGGCCGTTGTGCCGCTCGGCTTTGGGCAGTGCAGGGAGCAGGCGGGCGCGTTGCGTGGGCACCGGGCTGCGCAGAGCCGCTGTGGCCGAGGCTGCCGCTCATGGCTGGGGGAAAACGCGGTGTCCCGAGCTTTTCCTCACCGCACTTCACTTCGTAATATCATCGTTGAGGCTGTTGAGAATTGAATTGTGCTTTTATATTAGGAGTGATTAGGGCAGGGTTAGTGTAGTTAAGTACCAAAATTTAGGATCCTTGGGCAGGAGAAAGTGACCAACAGTTGTAAGGCCAGTAATCTTACCCAGCCAGGCCTTTGCCGTCCATCCCAGCCTCTGATGTTCATTTGAAAATGTCTTTATTCTTGTTGCTTGGACATATCAGGAATGATTGTGGATCAGGAGCCAGTGAAAGTGCCAGGATTTGTGTGCCAGGATGTGATTTTAAGATGGTATTTCTTATAATCCAATTCAGTTTTAAATATTGCCATAGAGTATTATAATTGATTGCACTAAATTATGCTGGAATCTCTTGACTGCTTGATCAAGACTTGATATAAACTCCAAGTAGTCCTGACTAGATGTCTGTATTAAAAATGTTACAGACATACAACCTTAGTCTGATTCATTCCTAATGAGATTTTGAATTTCATACTATAAAATATTCTGTCAATTAATTCATAGCAACATATTTACTTCAGTTAACAATACGTCCTTTCTGTGCAAGGATCTGAACTATTAGAGCAGTATATTCTACTTCTAGTGTATTCTAGCTTCATCAAAGCCCAATAAAATATTCTCATTGTAATATGCACTTGTCTGTAAGATGCACTTTTTTTGACTGCAAAGAGCAGCTCTGCAGAATATATTCAGTAAAAAGGAAGCCCTCTGAAAGATAGTTCTAATACAAAGGCTTGTCTTTCTGCAGTGCCCTGTAGCTGAAAAAAAATAGGCTGGGAAAAAAAAACTGTTTTAGCAGTAGCAGGTTTTCTTGATACACGGTTATACTTCCCGATGCCCCCGACTGCCAGGAATAACAACATCCGCTGGAGCTGCGCCGTGCGGCACTGCTCAGCGCGGCTCCGGAGGGGGTCCTGGTTGCCGTTGTCACCAATTAACAGAGGATGGGCATGCAGGCAAAAGGAAAATAAAGCTTTTCTTTTGAAGGTAACAAAAGTCAAAAAAGTGCAAAGCTAGTGACAACCCTGTGTCAGCTGTAACACAGAAAGCAGCTCTTGGTTTACTTGAGGGAGCACAGAGCGCTGTATGCTGCTTGATCCCAGTAAGTCCTACTTCCTAAAAGTCTTTGGGGAACAACAAAGTAGTAGTAGTTCAGAAAACTTGCGCTTACTTAAAACATGAATCCTTTTTCCTCTCACTTTTCAGATGGCTATTGGGTGGCTGAAACTCTGGTGACTGCTCTATGGAAAAAGACAGTTTACTCAACCATCCCTTTGCTCCAAAGTCCTGGCAGCAAAGGGACCAGCTTGAAGATCCATCAGAAGTTCTGAAGAAGTAATCGAAGTTGGGGAGATTTAAGCAGGGACTTAAAGGTAAATGTATGCTTTCCTGCTTCACTGAATGTGCAGGAGCTGCTGAACGGCAGCTCTGGAGATGCAAGATGTGGAATACCCACTTCTCATTTATGCATGTTAGTCACCTCACCTGACTGCAGAAGGAAAATGTTAATATCTAAGGACCGGGGGGTGTAGGAAAGCCCAAACTTGCTGGTGAACCTCTGAGAATTTGGAAACGTAAGGATTGTTCCTAGCACAGTCTGTAACTGACAGCACTACCCCAGCTACAGAGGAACTGCTTTTTCATTGTATCTCTGTCTTCTGGACTTCCCCAGCTCTGATTTCACAAAGCAGAGCGGGAAGCAATCCCCATGGTATCCATGCTGTTCTTAAAGCAGGTACGTTGAACAATGCTTAGAGGAGATGGCTTCATCATATAGATTGCACTGATAGTAACTTCATGTAATATTAACACATACATGAGTTCCCAAATCTTGCTCAAGACTATTCCCAAGCACATTAAACAGTGCTGATGATTTCATTAGGTTCAAGATTAGAGTTTTAAAAAAAGAAGAAATGTGTAGGTGTTTTTTTTTCTTTCTTTCTTTGTCTATGAACATTGTAGCTGTTCAGAAACAACTGATTTTCATGGAGAATTTTGTGAAGTTTGAGTTCTATATATAAGGATGTCCATTTGGTAAAGAAATCTTCATGTTAAAAGTACAAGAAAATGTACAGTAAGCTGCTTTTTTTAATGCCTGTTTAGTTTCTGCTTAAGCCTGCTTCAGAGGTATTCATTAAAAAAAAAAAAAAAAGTGAAATAGTATTTTTCTGTAATTTGTCCATCGATTTCAAGTAAGGTCATGACTGTTTGAAACAGAAGTGTTACTGAGTTCTTCTCCTTTTATAAGCAAGCAGCTGATCTCTTCATGGCCTGTTGTATCAATCTGAGATATTTGTTCATCTTTATTCCTTTGATGTTACCATTAGAGCATGAGTTTAAGTGCCCCAAGCAAATCTGAATTCTGTAATCCTAAACGGATTCTGCTCTTTGTCTTGTCTTTTGTTCCAGTCCGCAGTAAAATCCTGTAAGTTGAACAGAATCACAGAATGGGTGAGGCTGGAAAGGTCCTCTGGAGACTTTCCAACAACCATCCAGAAACCGCCTATTCAAAGCAGGGCTGTCTAGGGCAGCTTGCTTTTGAATATCTCCAAGAACAGAGACTGCAGAACTCCTCCAGGAAACCTGTTCCCCTTATTATTATTATTATAAAACATTAAACTTTATATAGTATTTTCTGAATTTCAGTTTGTTCTTACTATTTCTTGTCATTTCACTGAGTACTGCTGAGAAGAGTCTGTCTCCATCATCTTTACTGTCCTTGTCAGGAATTTAAGTAAAAGATCTACCCCTTGTGAGCCTTCTCTTCTCAAGACTGAACAACTCCAGCTCTTCTGCTCCTCCTTAAGGAACCTGCTCAGGTTCCTTAATCACCCACATGGTCCTTTGCCGAACTTGCTCCAGTCCACTTATATCCATGTCTCTCTTGTCCTGGAAATCCCAACACTGGGCACTCCGGATGCATTTTGCCAGCCCTGAGGAGAGGGGATCACCACTCTTGATCAGCTGGTGAGATTTGGTCTGCTACTACTGTGTCACAGGATGGGTCTTGACAGCTGAATCTGGACATGAGCATTTGTTTAATGGTATAAACTGGACACCAACAACCTTACTGCATTTTCACATATTTTGAGCATACACAACGGGACTTTGTAATGGCTACCATAAGTCTATAAGCAGTATACACTTTATTTATTAGAAATTTTGGATCAGGGGCGTTGTTATATTCTTCTAATGCAGGAGCAGGGCCTTCCTGCTGCTCTCCCTGGGCCTTGTGCGTGCACCTATTTTTGTCCTTTACACAACTAAACACAGAGAAACATTTGTGTCCAGGTCGGGCAATATTGGTTATTTCTAGGTTTATTTGGGGAAAAAAAAAGGAGGATCTTGTGCTACACTGTATTGAGTAGGCTTTCAGTACCTGCCAAAATTAATTTTAAAAACTTTTAATCTGCCGAGATTGTTTAAGATAGGGCTGTTCACATATGATACTTATACTTGGGTCTACTTATTCAGGTAAAATGTTGTCCAGCTTATAAAATTCCAGGCTCTTGGATCAAATTACTAGTCAGGTCTTTGTTACTATTGATCAAAAAGCATTTCTTGGTGAGCTTCGTGCCCTGGTCCAGTTGTGCCTACGCCAACCACCTGAGGCCGGCGTCCTTGCAAGCGCTGCAGCACCTCGTGCCCCTTGCAGCCACGGGCAGGCCTTGAGCCACACGCTTCACTTCCTGCTGACCACAAAGGGGACACCAAGGACAGGGGCAGGAAGCTCATGGGAATAGATTACCATTTATAAGGATTTCTTTCAGATCACAGAATTACCATGAGTCTTTCCAGGCTTTCACGGTAGAACCTTCCTTCTCACCAGTGTTTGTTGTGGTAGGTTAGTGAGCAGCATTACCACTCACACAGTACTCACTCACATGCTGTCAAACATGCTGTCGCATTCTAGATACAAATGCCCTTTTATTTTCCTTAAAGTGCCACATGCAGCACTGACAGCGAAGCAGCAATATTTATTCTATATGCATAGATAATAAATAGTGTTGTTTTGAAATTTCTGCCCGCATTGGATATGGAATGTGTTTCACTGCATCGCACGCTGCAATGACAGCAAAGAAGTTCCTTTCTCTTCACCTAAAGTAAACAGCAAACAAACAAAAAAAATAGTTTGGCTGTCACTGTGATGATCAGCAGCTCTATCCAGGAACACCAAGATTCAGTATCGCTTTCATTTCATAAACAGAAGTAATGGCAAAGCCACTTCTTTCCTTACTATCAAAAGCTTATAAAGAGATTGCTTCATCTTAAGTTTTGTGTAGGCACATTGTACAAATATTTCGCTGGAGTACATTGGAATCACAGTGTTGCTTCTTCCTTCACTGTTGTACATGCAGTACCAACATAGCCACCACTGTCTGTTAGAAGATTTTTTTTTTCTCCTTTTATTTTTTTTATTCTAGTATTAGCTCTCTTCTACCCACTCCTCACTGTGCCTGAAGAGCAAGACTTACTCTAAAAAGAGCTAAATATATACATAAGTATATATGTAACTATAGATTTGAAAGTCCAATATTGGGAAGAAGAAGGCTTCTGCTAGTTTGATGCTCTGCTTGAGGTTGTCTGGAGTTGGTGAGCTGCCAATACACAAATGAAGTCCTTTCAAGAACAGCATCATATTGAAAGCTACTGAAGTATTTGACCAATAGTAAGTGACAGAAAAGTTCCAAGTCTTCCCCTCCTTTTTCAACCATAAACGAGGTAGAAAAACCTGAGGCTTGACTGTCAGCTCTGTTTGAAGATTTGTGAGGCACTTCACCTCCTCGAAGTCCCAAGGAGATGGGTGAAGATGCAACAGAAGTGGATTTTAGGTGAGTGTTTCAAAAAACTGCATCTCTCACCAATGCCAAAGTTTCCAGGCAGGATCTTTTCATGGTGTCCCTGAGCACCCTGTCATTCCCGCAACTCCTGGGCTTGCAGTCCAGGGGCTCAGTGCATCTGGCGTGTTCAGAGCCCCTCTCTTGCACTGACTGTTTTTCACATGATTTTTGTCTCCAGTGAGACCAGTGGCTGAACTTCTAGTGACTTCCCACGGGGACCACTTTTCACTCTAAACCTTTCTAGCTTCCCCAGCTCAAGGCTCCACCGCCAATGCTCTCAAACTGATCATCCATCCTGAAACTAGCTAAAGATATACTCCCACAGCTGCAAGGGATGGAATATGTGTGCTTTAAGATAGGACCCCTGTGGCAAGAAGAAACCTCAGTGAGTTTCCACTGGCTTTGTTGAACTGCCTTTCCTTGCCACTGCAGCAGGGAGCAGGGCTGACGCTGCTGGGTGCTATGCTGCAGCTACTGAGGGCAATACCTGGAAAACCACATGTACCTGAGCACTTCTGTTGCCAGAGCATACCCCAAAATAAGCCAAACATGGTTGAGATAAGCCAGTGCAATCTTCTATTGCATCAGCAAAGCAGCTTGGAAAACAGCTTAGCAGCGAAGGGGGTGCATGTACAGGAATGTTTTCAACATGTCGGGGGAAAAGGGGAAGAAAAGGGGAAACAGGAGCTCTGCTCCCAGTGTTGCTGTGGAAGACCTGGCATAAACCCATCTCAATTATTTCCCGGCAGTGTCCCCCTGCCTTTGCAGCTAATGGAGCCACGAGGCAGGCTGCCAAGGAAGGCAGCAGTTTGGCAGGTTTATAAATAGTGATCGCAAGAGTGTGCGACAGGCCATTTGTACCATATGGCACCCAAGAGTTAATCCAGGAAAGGATGCTGGATAGAAAGGGAGGCCAATGTTGAAATGCCATTTAGAAGGGAAACATCAGCCCAAGTGGCAAAAGTTCATGAAGCCAAAGAAACAGAGAGATCAGAGTTTAGACAGAAACTGGAGACCAAAGGATGGCCTTGTTTCTGGAATAGGTTTAATTTCATAGTACTCCCTCCCACCTCTATTTGTTGAACTCTGAGAGAGGAAGTACTGTTATAGCATATAAGATTATACTATAAATGTGTAAATAACCATTTATTTACATACATACTATATATTTATGTATCACTCTACTGTGGCAAGCCTCGTGAAGAAGAAAGTAGTACTCTATGGGAAAAGGATGTTTCTGCCTCTGGCTGAAGGGGAACTGATGCTAATGGTTGCAATTGCCCTCATCTGTTTGTAGAGGATCTATTGATCTTGAGGATAAATGACATCTAGTAGGATGAGGATTCTGAGTTTCAGCTGATGTTCACTAGTTTAGGCCCGAGAAGCCAAGAAGATCTGGTCTGTAGGCCTCTTTCCTTTGAACGGATGTTTTATCCTACAAAAGTCAGTTATAAGTCAGATTTTTCATTTACAGTCTTGTTACATTAAACAAACGACTTTCCATAATCGTTCCCTCTCTGCTCTCAGGCTTTAATGGATAGCACTTGTCACAGTTATTGATTTTTCTTCTCTAACAGAAATCTGGTATTTCAGGAATATTGAGTCTCGCTATTATCTAGACAGGTGCCAGCCTTCTAAATGACAGACAACTGGCTGTTGTCACTGTAGGCATTTGATAGCTGGCAAGAAAAAGAAACAGAAGTGTCATTTATCCACTAAAACACTGTAAATAAAATATAGACATGGTAGTTCTTTCATGACTAAGCTTATAAAGAGGGTAGGAATTGTCACACTAGAATAGACAGAGATCTTGGGTATTTTCATCTGCTATGGGGGCTAGACAAGACACTCATTAGAAAAAATTAAGATTTCAGCCAGCTGACCCCCATAAACTGTAAATTATTCCTGTGTTTGTTGACTTCAGCTGAACACACCTGGATATTGCTGATTTCAGTAGCTGTGACATATTGTTCATCATTCCTCTCTTTTTTTTTTTTCAGAATGTTATCGCATTTTTGGATAACTCCTGAGTTTTGAGTGGCTGTCTTGGATGAAGCTGTCCAAAATGATGAGTGGCTGTGGTAATTTTAAACCCCTTGAGGTATGGGTAATTAAATGTTTCTTCTAACAGGCATCACCTTGCTCTTGACCTCAACAATTTTCATTAGCTATTGTGTTTATTTGTAAGATACAAATGAACGAAGGCTAGTAATTCTACCCTTCTGACACATGCTCAACATCTAGATTAATGCTGGGTATTCCCAACATGATGGTATTAAAAGTTCTAGGTTGGACTGAGGCACAGTGCAGCCTGGCACTGTCCCAAGTGCCTTTCAATGAAAGTGAGCAGTCTGATCAATAAGGGTGCAGAAAGGTTGTTGCACATGTTGTCTTGGGTAAGGAAAGAGGGTCACGTGTAATGGTAAGCCATAAACTGGTGATCTAAAATGAAATCACTAGTAAAGGATTGCCTAGAAAATAGCTGCTTATCTCTGCCCTTCTTGTCCAGAAAAATATGAAACAAAACCAGAGACCACCCCAAAGAAGGTGCAGGGTTAAAAAGAGCAAAACTCCAGTGCCATATCCCTTGCTCTTAGCATTCCCAGGTTCCGAGCGATGGGCTGTGTAGGACTGAGGGATACATGTCTGCAGCTTTGCCTGATCGGTGCCTCAAGGATAGAAGTGGCCCTGCTCTGCTACCAGCCCTAACACACGTTGCCGCAAGGCATGCGACGCGCACAGTGCTTGAGGCGCTCTCACCTTCTCCAGAGGTCTTCTTGAGAGCTCCCAAGCCAAATACAGCTCACCCAGCTTAATGGCTTCCTACAACATCCCACGGTTCAAAAGCAACTATAACAGCTGTACTTATTTTACCCACATTGGCACTTGGAGAGGCTGGTTAGTATGCACATCATTTCTGTATCTGCACAGTGCTTGAATAGCCTGGGTCTTTTCTGATTACACCAGTGTATAGCAGGCTTATAGAAGCAAATGAAGTCTCCTTCTACATCAGGAAGAAGAGAAATCTGTAGCTGTTGGGGAAAGCCCTTTCGGGTATTTAGGGTGGTTAAGTTAGATAAGGAAGTCGTTGGTTATAATACCACAGCTGTCCACTACGTGCTGTTTAACAGCACAGTGCGTCAGTGCCAGGATCCCACACAGTGCTCGGAATGCAGGCGAGCAGAGAAGGCTGTGCCTGTTTAGGAAGGGCTTCAATGGAGCTGAGCAGTAATATCAAAAATACCTACAGGGGTGTCTGTAGCGTTGCGCTCTAGTTGCCTGGCCTTGTAAAACTGCCCCTTTTCTCCAGCTTCGCACTGTGCACCCTTCCAGTCATGAACCTTCAATAGGTCCCAGCTGATTTTTACACTTAAAAACATTTCTGCTGAGGACCTTGCTTGAGACTTCCTTCCATATCTCCCCCTCTTCTCCTGTACACCTGGCTTTTTCCATAGACCTGAGTCATATCTAAGCTAGGTAGGTGATTTCACCTGTTAGGAAACTCTGGCCTTTGCCAGATGTCCCAACATAAGGGTAAAGTGCAGGTGATTTCTTTCACAAAATGTATGCTTTCAGGTGTGACAAGCACTTTTTCGCAAACTTTTTCAGATGTCTAAGTTGCAAGGTTATCTTCTTCCTATCTGGGAGATCTGTTAAAGTAGAAACTGATCTGTCTGACAGTATTTACTGTTATAACCATGCTGCTAATTTTTTATCCTTTTTGTATTTGTCTTGTTTAATATTTGCTCTGCTGTCTCATTAGACAAACTTCCAAGATAGAAAGTAAGCAGCTTGTTTTTTTCTTTTTTTTTCTTTTACAATTTCTTCCTTATCTTTAGCAAGTCTAGAAGGAATATCTTCTAGGGAAAAATTAGCTGTATTTCCGTCAGGCTTCCTTCACCCCCCCTTTCCAGCATCACCCTGTTTGCATATCGTCAAGTTTTTGAGTAAGTTATTAATTGCTTATTGCTAACAGTTCTTTCAGCAAGATTTCCCTTATTTCCCTGTGAGACTGCTTTTCTCTCTTATTTTGATTTCTCTATGTTTAACTCCCACAGCTACTTGTTAGGCAACATTAACTGGCATCTGCTTACTATCGTTATTCATTCTCCAGGTGTATCTGTGTGGGCTCCTGTCTTTACCTTTAAATGCCATTAGGAAACCCAGTGCCTTCTGCTTGTCTTGTTCTTATATGAGCTTCAACAAAGCCCTTAGGGCTTGTGCTTGGTTTTCCCTGCTCTAATAGAGACTTTTCTTCTCTTAACCTGACTTCCAAGGTCCTCAGGCCAATGTGATCATGCTCTGCCTGTTTGCAGGTGTGTCAGATACTTCCATTTTACATTCTCCAGCCCTGAAGTGGACAAAGGAGTTGGGCTACACAGAAAGGCTTCTCTCCTGAAGCCCCAGGTTCTCACTTTTGCCCTTATGCCTGAAAACCTTGGAGATATCCCTGGTCTTCTCTGGAATATGCCCTATCCTCTGCCTCTGTTATTTATGATTTTGCTTCTTCTGCTCTGTGGGGCTGTCTGCTCATGTAGTGATGAGATGAGAAGGCTCCCAGGTGAGAAACCTCCTCTTTGGTGCTCTTGCTTCTCCTCGTGGCTGTGTTTTCTTATTGTCGTCAGCATTTCGTAATTTCTCCAGAAGGTCTCATCCTTCTGTCTGATGCAAGGATCTTTCCCCAAGATACCCCTCTGGTTGCCATCACTTCAGAAAAGCAGAGCCACTGAAAAAAATTGCTCAGAAACAGGAAATTTTCTCATCTTGCAGTGCTGGATCCTGGCTCTGAGATTATTCCGATCTTTTTTTTAATTGCCATCCTGCCTTCCTCTGCAGAGGTGAGAATTTGCCCCACAAATGTGTTGGTGTGGCTTTTGTCATAGAGTTTTCTTGACAGTCCTTTGCTCTATATCTTGTTGCACTGTGTTTACAACCAGTTATCCTCATGCCCTGTATTTTCCCACTCCATGAAAGAGGCCATCCAACAGAAGCAAGCAGGTCATATTTGCTTGATTTAAATATTCCATTTGAAATGAGTGCTGAGGTTTTGGGCTCACCCTCTCTAAAACTCTTGATCCATTGACCAAGTGCTTTGTGTCTATTTGCTGGTAGAACTGCTGGACTTGGGCGAGAAGAAGAGCAGAGAGCAACACCTGGATGCCTAGATGGGAAGACTGAACCCCGCCACGCACACACATGGTACCAAAGCCATCCAGGTTCCATCCAGGAACAAGAGATCCAGGTGAGCTTGGCTGGGATGGGAAAGCCACCAGTGTTTTCCGTGCCTGCATATGTGATGGTGTCACGGGGATGCAGTTCTGTGCACCTCAGGCACCTCATGTAACCCAGTGAGGGATATGTTCACCCTCATCGCTTTCTCTGTGGGTGCTGGAGCACCGATCTTCCCCTAAAGCTGCATTTCCTGGTGCTGGCTGGTGTGGCACCCTCTGTAACGCCTGCGTTCAGTAGAGCGGCCAATCTCCCTGATTACAAATCCCAGATTACAGTTTTCCTTGTTTGTTTTGTTTTCTCTACAGCCCTACGGTACCTCCCTCTTGCTGTTGTGGGCAGCCCATCATTTAATCCTTTGAACAAAGCATTCTGGGATTACATGAAGGACAGCAACGGCTCGCTATCATGTCAGAGCACAGCAGTCTTACAGCAGTAACATGTGCTGCTGGTTAAAACTGGTGCTGGATCGGGTGTACTTTTATGTGGAAGAGATTCTGCAGAGTGAGTGGCTTCAGCTCTTCCCTCTGTGAGCCATACCTAGGCATGTTAAGAGACACTTTTCTTGGGAAAGCTTTCTCTAAAGAGACAGAAGGTGGTAAAATTCATTAATTCTCATTTGTTAAGCTATGTTCTGCCTAAAAACAGATTTCTGAACCCCAAAACCAATATAAATATAAACATATATATATATATATATATATATATATATATATAAAGAAAGATGCAAAGCCATTCTGGAAATTCAAATCATAAAACTTTAATTGAATTAATAAGTTTAAATCTGTTTCTAGATGTAGGCTATTTCACTGAGCTTTAATGTATTTTGCCTTTAGAAGTTGAGCTGTAATTTATGACTGCTTATGTATAGGATACAATAGTTTGCATACAAAAATGGAACTGGAGGCTCTTTGACTGTGCTGTAGTGCTGAAACCTCATTTATCATCTATTTTAAAATGTACATCTCTTTCAAATTCCAAAATTCTTTTTTTACAGAAAGTAAGCTTAGGCTATGAGCTTGGATTTATACAGTTGTTCCTGGAATTGGTTTTGAAAGCACTATACAATAAAAACTTGATTGCAGGACTGCAGCTACTTGTCCTGAAGGGAATGAAATCACTCTCTGTTTTTGTAAAGGTGGCTAACCTGAAGGTAGAAGCCACTGCTTGGAATATTTTGCAAATTCACAATTCTGTTTGTTGATTCCATATTAAACAGAATAACCAAGCGTGCTGAAGGTAAAGCCCTCGTTTAATTAACCCTCTTGGTGTAGTACCATGTGATTAAATGTGACTGAGCTACTCCTTGGGGCTTCTGCTACTGAAAATACTAACAATAATCATTTGTTTTGTTTTTATATTTAAACACATTATTGCATAGCTTGGTGCAGAGATAATTACCAATTTTATCTCCTGTGTTTTTCTAATGTTCATTAATAACAATAAAGGGTTGTAGGTTAAAAACTCATTTAATTGCCTTTATGTTAATGACATTATGAATAGCCTTAGCTACAAGATTCTAATTCTGTCCAGTATCCTGTTTCTCAGTGAAGCCCCAGGAGAGCTGCTCATTTTATCAGCATTACTGATTCAGAGTTTTTCCTTGCAGGTGGGTTTTTGTACATAATCAGAATTAATGCACAACACATTTTGCAAGGAACAGAGTAGAAGCACTCTGAATAAGTAATTAACTAGAGTGCCCAAGGAAAAATGCCTGAGCAAATTTTTAGCATATTCATAAAACATTAAGAACAGTCACAAACACAGTGGAAACAATTTACTGATAATATGCTTTCATGCCATTTTCTAACTCTCTTTTTTTTTTCCCCTCTCTTTTCCTTTTAATGAATGGAGGGAAAAAAAATCAGCATTCTCATTAAGGAGCACCTGCCCTTGGAACAGATTATGCTCGGAGCCACATTGGACAAGGACTTATTGGAAGATAAATGGAAGCCGATACTAGACTTTCTCAAAGTAAACAGAAAATAGACTTTTCTGCTCCATGTACAAATAGCCTTCTCTCTACACCACCTCCTTGGTCCTGAATGACAAAGAGAAGAGAAGGTTATCTGAGTTACTTCTTTGCATAATGATAATTAAAAATAATAGGTCACCCCCAAGGTGCTGATGGAATGCAATGTCTTTGTGACATGCCAAAGTGAACGTAGTTTTCTCCATTGTTTGGGTGAGTAGTGTTTGGTCCTCGTCCTTGCCTGCAGAGGACACTAAATACGTGTCTTGCCCATCGCTCAGCCGTGGAACCTGGTGGCCTTACCCATTCCCCGCTCTGCAGCTTGGTGCTGGGCATCTCAGCCGTGGGGAGGCAGGGAAGCTCTTCTCGGCTGGACTGTGTCCCTTGGTGATTTGGAAAACCCTGGCTGGGTGGCTGGAGTAGCTCCCGTGACCCGTCTGCAGGAGAGAGAAGTGCAGCCCTGGGCAGCTGCATCCAAGCGCCTCGGGCTGGGAGGTGCGAAGCATCGCACAGACAAACCCCTGGCATCATAGCAATGGGTATTATGGTAATTGTAGACAAAGAGTATTCAGCATGCAACCATTAACCACTGAAATTATGGAGCAAAAAGTGGGGAGATGATCTTAAAAATCTCAACATGAGAAAAAAAAATCTAAAATGTGTTTGTGTTGTTTTTCTAAATCTGTCCCTTCAGATTTTTTACTTGTGACTACAAAGGCAAGAAAGCCCTCTCTCTACAAGGCAGAAAGTTGTGATTCTTGGAAAGTCACATGGATCCAGGTGCTGCAGATACTTCAGGAGAATGCACATTTCCGCCATCCTCGCAGCACAAGTGCAAGAGCTGCAGCAGTTCAGGGAGCTGCTACGTTGGCTGGTCACCAGTCTTCATACAAAGATGAGAGAACAAAGTGGTCATTTGACTATCAGCAAGTTGCTTCCCCTCTCCTGAGGGGAATTTGGCTGGAAGCATTTGCAGAAGGCTGTAACTGCTGAGCCAAGGGCGTCCCCAAAAGCAGTCAGGGAATTCTTGGTCTGTTTGTCCCTCTCACTATTGATACTTCGTTTATTTTCCAGCTTGCTCTGATCAAGGCAGTTGTGATCAAGCAAGTGTGACTTGGCTGGGCATGAGAGTAGTCCTGTTGAACTCGGAGAGTAAAAGCTAGGGCTGTGTTGAAATACCGTGTTGGCTTATGGCCTCAAGTGCCTTAGCCTTTAGCTCCCCTTGATGGCAGGGGTTCACCTGGAGGGCTTTCCCATTGGAAGGTGAAGGCTCTCGCATGTTGTTTCTGTGCACAGCTGTCACACAGCTGACCCGCCCGTGCTGCTCCTCTGCCTGCAGCTCCCTGACGCAGGGCCGAGGCGGCAGTGGGCTCCCGAAGGCCGTCACTTTGGGTCAGCTTGAAAGCGGGGGCTGGAGCAAAGGTCCTGCCCCACCAAGCCTGGCCTGTTTGCCACTGAAATCCCGCTGGCAACTGTTTGTTTAATGATCTTTATGACAGGCAGAGAAAGCACCATTGTTTGCTTATTTTGCTGCATAAATAGATTTCTAAACTTGCAAGTGACAGTTCTGTGTGTGTCTGAAACCCTGTGCCCCCAGGGTGTGCAGTAGCACCACTAACTGCAAATCTGGTAGAGCTTGTTGGGACATTCAAAGTGGCAGTGCTGGGGACATAAGTATGATTAAGCCGTGTACAAATCAATTAGTTTTCCTTTTGCCCCCATTGTAGGTGGCAGAGCCTGCTCATTGCACGCTGGTCGCTGGAGACACCACGTCCAAGGTCACACAACGCGTGCGGTGGCAATGAGGCCTTGGCTTTACAGTTTGACCCCAAGGGTGCTGGCCACTTCTGCAGAGCCGAGAGCGACACTGCCCCGCGCCATCGAGCTCATCCTCCCAGGAAAGGTGACATCTGCAGCATCTACTTGGCAGCCGAGGAAGGGCAGCGCTAAAATGTTGTAGTTTGCCTGGCAAGGGCTTTTCAAATCAGGGCTTTGCCAGCAGGTCAACACTAAACAGCTAAGTGGAAAATTGCTTTGCAGATGCTAGAGCTCAAATACAGACTGAATCCACTTAAAAGTTCATCCCCTCCCCTATAATACTGTAAAGAAAGATCTGGTTTTTATCATCGGAGACATCAGAATAAAGCACTTCACATTTAACTGAAATGTCTCACTGCACTGACAGGACTAGGGATTGAAACTTCCATGAACAATCCATGTCCACATGGCTGTGTTAGCTCAAAAGGCTTGGGATGGGTGTCCTGGCTGCAGGAGGCGATGAAGGGTCTGCAGGAGCAGGACGAAAGGCGGTGCTCAGCACGGGCCCAGGAGGAGCTGGGGCTACAGAGCCCCACGGGCTGCGGGGCAGCTCCCTGCGCAGCCCCACGGGCTGCAGGCTGAGAATGAATCCGCTCCACCGAAGTCTGGGGAAAAGAGAACTGGTGCAGGAGCCCTAAGCGTGGTGAGGTTGGTCATGTGGGGCCATTCCATCTTGTTTTAAAACCTACTTCAAAGTCTCTCTGTTATATCTCAAAAGGAAGGGTATCTTTTTTACATGATCAAAATGGATTGCTGTCACCAGTAAAACAAAAATGGGCATCATCTCCCTACAGGAAAAAAAAATAAAAAACACCTACAGAGAGCTTCAGGTTTCCATTTTTGAAAACTGTTTTCCCATGAAAACACATTTCATTTAAAATTTGCAGATCATTTATTTGTGTAGTGTAGCTCTCCATGTGCCTATGGTGACTGTGTTTTGTGTCTGGCATGGGACAAAACTGCCATTATTTGGAAGGAAACGTAAGTTTTGTTATACAGTAGGAGACCCAGCAAGAAAATGGCAACCTAATTTCTGTCTATGAATGAATTAAAACTGAATTCTGATATTTTTTCAAACATGTAAAAGCAAAACTCTTTTAAGAAGTTAGGTGTTTTCTGCCTTATTTTTATGTAGAATCCTTTTCTGCCCTAATACCTTCAGTCTGCAATTATTTTGTCAGAGGCATATCCTTCCCTATTTGATGGCAAAACGTGTCCTTCCACAGTTCATTAATTGGTATTTTGTGTGCATCTTTCTAACTATGCAACCCCTAGGCTCTCAGTTCTGTGTTACACCGTTTACTATTACAACAACTTACCCATCAGCAAAAATCCTAGAAACGAGCCCAAGCCACTTCTCAATATCTGCACGAGATACCTGGCTCTTGGAGCAGCTTCATAAAAGGTAGGGATTTAAGAACTGCAAAACAAAACGCGGGAAAATTATCCAATCCATGAAAAATACGCAGCCTCAGCACCGGGATGGCCCAGACGTGGTGGTAGCGCCGTCTTGGAGTGTTTCCTCGTGAAACAGCCACTGGCTGGGGCAGCCGCACGCGGTACCCCAAGGTCGAGGGGAGCCCTGTGTATGTAGCACAGGCAGGATCAAACTGCTTTTCATAATGTTTAACACAAGGTTATGCAATGATTTCTTTGCGCTCTTTGTAGCTTTTTTTTTTTTTTTTGTAAATCATCTTTTATTACTGATTACATTTTGCTCTTTCATTATTAAAAACTCAAACATGGAGGAACTGGTTATGCAGCCTTTTCTATCTCTTTTCGGGGGACATAGACATTTGCATTTAAATGATGATTTGTACTTACACGCTGATCTGATGTTGTGGATTCACTATTTTCCTAAAACTAGGCAGATTTTCTAACATTTTGCAGTGGTAAATATCTAGACCTACCACTTATCCTGTAACAACCAAGTGCATGTGCAGTAGATTGTGAAGAATAAAAACAAACTAATGTATATTTTTCAACTTCCTGGAGCTTTAACCTTTCTTAAGAAACGACTCGTGGGACATAATTGAAGGAAAGTGTTTTTCTTTAGCAGATGGATTGCTTTGCTCAGATAATATTTTAGTTATGCCAATAAAATGAAGGGTACACAGAAAACCATGAAACTGCCAGCAGTTGTTAGTGTATGACAATTACCAAGGCAGAAATGAGGCCAAAGCAGTGATAAATGTGCACATCTCTCACTCCATCAGCTGAGGAATGACCTGGATACACTTTACATCTGAGCACCAAGTGGGCCAACATTTTTCACAGCAGCACTTAATAGTGGACATTAACTTAGCCCTCTCCAAAAGGGCTGACCCGGAGGCTACCCTCTGCGGTTCTCCAAACTGTAATCACTTGTTCAGTCTGTAATTTTATCAAATAGCATGCACCTTTTCCAGCCACTTATTGGCCAATTAAGTCAAGTTCTCACTGAGGGGGTCCAGCTGGCTTCAAGTTATCTTAGATGAATTGATTGAAGACATTCTGCAATCTATGAACCCAGTTTAATGATCTAGGTGATAATACTTGTAATTCTTCTCAGTCAAGGGAATTTGCTGCAGCTGTTGTCTGCAAATCCATGTTCTGATACAGTGAAGTACCAGAAGAGCGTTAATCCGCCCTCAGAGTTTTATAGCGATGACTGCATTGTGAAATGGGAAATTTAACATTCACACAGCACTGCCAAGTGAAGACAATTTTTGTTGATGTGTTTTTTTATTTTATTTTATTTCATTCTATTGAAAGTGTTAAAGAGGTTACAGTGAAGAATACATTATTGATAATACTTAAAATTGGTGACTATGCAGCTGTATAAAACAGCCTACTAAAAATATTGCATAAAATGTTTGAGATGGAAAATAATATTTGCCTTAGAGCATGAACAAATCATTTTAAAAATCTGGGGTGGAGTGAGTGGAGCCCTGGAAATAAAACCACTGGGCCATGTCTGCTCATCAGTATATCTGGAGCATCTGGAATCCATCTCGTTACTCCAGAGCAGCAGGGGTGCAAATGAGAGACGAACCTGTTCCACTCCCCCCCTTTTTTTTGTAATCATTCATAAGAGGCATAAACAAATAAGAGGGACCCAGTGCTGCTCTCAGCCATGCTGGTGTAAATCAGGAGTAGCCCCACACTCACGCAGTGGAACCCAATGTAAAGAAGCAGCCTCTGAGACCTCCTTCCCCAGCTTTACAGCTACTGAAGTGCTAATGAAGGAGGATCATACTTTGGCATAGGTCTGAAGTGTATCTCTAAGACCCACAGAGGTCTGCAGGAGGACCTATGAAAACAACAACAAAAATCATATTTGCTTGCTTCAATGGCATGTGCCTCTTTTCTGAGACGCAGGAATGTTAATCCCCTCTCTAGGAAACAAATAATGTAACTAACACTAGGGAATATTTTTCATGTTGAAAATTCAAAATACTCAGTAATGAAATATCCTATAGTGCATCTGTGAAGTTTCTCTTTATAAAGTGGCACAACTGGGTTTCTGATTCCCGTATGAAAGTGGCAGCCGCGGTTCCAGTTCATGCTGTGCCGCAGAGGCAGCAGGACGGCCGCCATCCCCAGCGGTGTGACGGAGTCGGCCTCGGGGACGGGAGCCGGGAGGAGACGCTGCGTTTGATGGGCTTTTCCGACACCCACGGCTGCGTCGTGGCTCCGCGCGGCCCGTTGTGCTGAGGACTGCAGCGCCGCGGCCTGCACTGGGCCGGCATGGGGCCGGCACCGCTGGCGCCGCAGACTTGGTCCAAGAGGCATGGACAGCCCAGGGCTGTTACCTAAGTAATCGTAGGTAGTTCAGAAATTCACCTTGGGGGACCTGTGTTATTGCAAAGGTGATATAAAACCATCTCCCCTCCTGGATAGTTTGCCCGGCTCAAGGATCCGGCGGGGTCCAAACACTTGAAGAAAAGGGAGCTTCTCTTCCTGGATCTGCTGCTGCCGTGGGGCTGCTGGCAAGAGCTTGCTGCAAAGTGGGGCTCCGGCTGCCAGCCCCTCTGCAGGGCGGCTGCGGTGGGGTGTGTGCTCGCGATGCACCCTGTACACGGTGCCTGTGCTATTGCTTCTAGATTTGATCAAATCCCTTCCAATCATCCCACAGATCAGTGTGGAATAAACCCATGCTTGGAGCGGGATGCTGCAGGGAAGCCCGCGGCCCCCAGCAGCCCCTAGGAGGGGGGTAAAGGGTCCTGGGTGCCCCAGGGCGGGCGGGGATGCTCTAGAGT
This sequence comes from Crypturellus undulatus, assembly GCA_013389825.1. Classification (NCBI taxonomy): domain Eukaryota; kingdom Metazoa; phylum Chordata; class Aves; order Tinamiformes; family Tinamidae; genus Crypturellus; species Crypturellus undulatus. Next base: position 301,873 of record VWPW01001132.1, on the reverse strand, counting down.
GGAAGCAGAGCTTCCTAGGGCCTGCAGGAGATGAACATAACAGGGCGTGTGGGGAGGAAAAAGGGGTCAGGCGTGCACTGCCATTTATGAAATTGGTGAGACGTGAGCAAAATGCAAGAGTAGAAAATGTCTTTGATGCTAACCATACAAAATAACTCCAAAATTAACTGAACCAAGGGCATGCTCCTGCCTGATTTGGTTGATCTGTGCATTGCCAGAGCTCCGTGTCGTGTTCGCCATGCTTCAGCGGCTGCACATTCAGCTCTCCCTCCTGTCACTGCGCAGCGCGGCAACGTGGCCGGCGATCGTCCCTCGTAGAGGGGCTGAGATTAAAGCGTATATGACTAAGGAAGCCTGGTATGGCCACAGAGAACATCTTGTTCCCCATATTTAGCCATGGGCAATGTCAAGTAGTATATGTTACATGAGCGCTTTCCTCCAGTCCTGTAGGCCTTGTTTAGAGGTTCACTGTGCATGTGCGAGGCCTTTGCTTTAAAATAATAGTCCTATGAGCAAACATTTGGTTTTTTTTTCATCTCCTCCACCCAGAGCTGCAGCTCCCAGATTTGGGGGCTGCCTCAGCTGGGACAGAGAGGGGCCCAACAGGAGAAGAGACCAACCACCGCCGTGTCAAGTCCCTTGAGGTGCATCTCCTCTGCAGGCTTCACTGGGGACTGAGCAGTGCGGGAGCCGCAGCACCAATGCAGCGTCACAGCTGCACCCCAGACGTGCCATGAAGGGGTTCGCCAGCACCGCTGCCCTGGCCTCTGCAAAGCTCTGCCCTAAGAGCGAGTTCAGTCTGTAAAACCAGGCAGCTCTCAAGCACTTCATGGGTTGTGTCAAGGGGCAGCACACTCATAACATTTCAATTTTAGCGCTTTATAGCTCTACCACACTAACGACTGCTAATTAGGTGGCTTGGGCCCTGCTAGGTGCTGCTGTCTCAGAGCTGGTGTGATTCACACTGGGCACCGCTATGGGTCTGATCCGGGAGCGCTTTACACCCTGTTCCCATCTACAGCAGTGACGAGCAGCAGAGGAGCCAGGTGAAAGGAATCCTGATCCTGGATTCCTCTTGCGTTCCTGTTCCCTTTTCTGTGCTGAATTTTGCTTTCCCAGGACGCCCACAGGTAGAGAGTGGGAAAAGCCGGGGCTGCCGGTGCAGCCGACACCGCGGCTGAGGAGCGCTCGCTGCCACAGCGGAATACATTTCAGCAGAGCACAGCCACTTCTGACTGCCCCGGGGAATTAATCCTCTGAATAACCTCCCATAGCTTTATCCAGATGCAGAGATGTGTTTTCTTCCTATGTTGTTAGATTTTTTTTGGCCAGCAGCAACGCTGAAGTTGAAACGTTTGATGCCTTGTCCTTGAGTGTCGCTTCCTCAAATTTTTATTACACTCTGCCTTTTGTGCACAGCAACCTGTAAAATGACCAGCCCCACTCTGTGTTGTTAAATAACCACCGCTTCCTTTTCCCACCCTGCACACCTATTATTAATATTAACACGGTGAGGGGGGAGGCTCTGCTCCTCCTACAGCCGTTTTCAATTAAAACATTACCACTCGCCTAACCTCCTGCAGCTGCTTTAGCTAATGGGTGATAAGTGGCTGGTGAGCAGCAGTCCTCCTGCTTGTTTGGGGGTGAATTGTGTTGTTCCCGGAGCAGTGATCAGTCTGCTGTCACCACTGGACTTGGGTGTGTTAAGTCAGACACCCAGCAATCACTAATCATGGCATTTACCATTTCTGATTCTATCTCTCCATTCCCGGTCCCTCTCTCTCTGCTGGGGTGCTGCCTGCACCGGTGGAAGTGGTTGCAAGCAGAGCCCGAGTCTGGAAACCCAGACCCCGAAGTCAGCAAGTGGAACCACCCTGTCGGGCCCCCTGAACCGAGAGGGCACAACCTCGTTCAGTTATTCTGAGTATTTCACCTCTGGTGAGCATCGTGGTTGTGGTGTCCCTGGCTGTAGGCCCTGTCCTGATGGAGAGAAGCTGCAGTCCTCTTCAAAGAGCTCATCTCCACTGCCTGCTTCCTCCTGGCTTACAGAATGATGTGGGTTCTTGGGAGCCTCTTCAGCAGGCTGGTTTCCAGCTGCACTGGAGCGGTTTCTGGGGCTGTGTTTTCCCCTAAAAGGTGGAGTTCGTTCCTTATTTTACTCGTGAATGAGGATAGCCTGAGGATGGGGAAAGGGCAGCGCGAGGGTGTTGGATCTACATGAGTTAAAAACATAGTTATTCTTCTTAAGTAATATTAACTTTTATCTATTCTGGGAGGAAAATAAACATGGTTTTATATGAGTAGATATAAAACAAGGGTGGCTTTAATGGATGTTCCTCTGGGGGGTGGATAGTGACATCTGCTCTATTTCATCTTGGACTAGTTTAAAATCAAAAATCTCTTCCTTGTGATATAGGATCCTTGCTGCCGTTTGAGGAGCAGACCTTGATTATATCTGTAGTGCTAGCAAGGACAGAGCAAATTTTATGCAATTTCCTAATTGTTTTTGTATTTAATTACTAAGATCCTGAGCCTTGGGTGTTTAATCCAAGGTGTCTACACGCAGCCGTAGAACAAAGCAGGACTATGTATTTCTGCAGGGTTTAGAATTTAGGTGCATATAATTGGCCAGGGATTTGAGCCTTTTCTGACATTTTGTGTTGCAGTGCTTTAATAAAAAGGAAACTTAGCAATGAAATCTTGCAATCAAATAAACAATAAAAGGGCAAAACTGTATTTCACCCTCTGTAATTTGAGCTGTAAGAAATGTAAATCACTCAGCCAGAAGAGAGTGGTATTCAATTAGTCCTGTTTTCTTAAACATGCAAATCCCCCAGCCATGTTTAGCAGCACAGTTTTGCCCGAACTCTGCAGAGAATTCCCAAGCAACCTTTAATAGACGGCCATGCCTTCAGGCTTGTCCACTAATGCTTTCTCTCCTGCCTGGGCACCAGATAGATTATGCATATTATTATTCATAAGTGCCACCTCTCGGAGACATAACCACAGGCGCGTGCACCACGGTGGGCTCGCCCAGCTGTCCCTGCTCGCCCTGGATGGCCCCTCCAAACCTCGCGGGTGCTGCGGGCCGGGCGTCCTGGCACGGCGAGGGAGCGGAAAATAGCCCGGGGCTTCCAAAAGCAGCTAAATCAGCTGGAGTTTGTTCCCATTTCCTTATTAGAGAAATAATTTCTGCTTTTCTACCTTTTTTTTTTAATTCTTCTTTGGACTCCATGAGAGGTGATTTTCGAGGTGCCTGGAGAGGTGGCTCCAGCCCAGGAGGGTGCGGAGAGGGGAAGGTAGCAGCGCCCCATGGCTTTGGATACCTGTTCTTGGCTAAAGAAAGTAATTTCTCTAGCTAGTATAAGAAATAACAAACAGAGAGTATAGAAATTATAGAAGCAAATGAGTAGAACTGGTTCTTAACTGTCTAGATGTTATTGGTCCTCTTCAGATGATAGATATATAACCACTTTCTTCATGTTGATTCAGTTATTTTGCTTTAATATGTTTATATGTTTTATCCTTGCTTTTTACATGCTAAACCATTTTCCTGCGCACTAGCAGAGTGCGAGTATACTGCTATATAGAATAGCTTCCTATTTCTGGGTCTCACTGGGTACAAGCCCTTCTTGGTTTGCTATAAAAAAAATTTCAGAAAATATATAATTATGAGTTAGAAAGAAGGAATAGTATTTAAATGTTTTGAATGCTGATGGCTAGAATTAAGTATAACCCTATGTTTCTACAAAAGGTCAATTGTGATTCTAATTATTCTTATGTAAACTCATTTGTGTTTGAACAGCACAGCTATAATTAATATATATGCCTCATTGCCAGCTCTGTGCAGTTTTGATCATTAGAATCTGGACAGCCTTATTATGTCTGGACAGTCTGAATGAACATATGAATGGACGTGAACCTCTTCAGGCTGCTTTTCTGTTACACCAGTTTTATGATGATGTAACTGCATTAGCTTTAATTGCATTGCACTGGTATAAACCCAGGGCACGGGAGAGATGTGTGGCGCTGGAGCTGCGCACGGCTGGCCGGGAGGGCAAGGCCCAGTCCATTCTTGCTGTGCCTCTCTCGGGAAGCTCCTGCTGGCCTCCAAAACGCAGCAGGGAGGTCAATAAACGTGTGAGGGCCCTGACGGGGTCTGGGGATGGGTTGTAGAGCTGGGGCCTCGAGCACTAGCTTCAGCACATGGCGTAACCCACATGTGGACCAGGAGCCCCAGCCGTCCCTGTGCTCGCCCCAGGGGGCTGGTTTCACTCCAGCCCCATCTGCGGGTGCCCAAGGTGTGTTTCTTGGGCCCCAACAGGATAATGGGGGTGGAACAGAAACTGTCCTGACTCTTCAACTTCTTTCCCCTTCCTCCTGCCTGTGTAGGATGCGAAGTAGCCTTGCTGCAGCTTCAGCGCAGGGCTTGGGTGCTCCCAGTTTGGGAGATGGTCAGTAAAGATGCGTTGCTCGTCGTGGTTACATTGCGAACGACAGCCTCGTGAAACCAGGTATTTATAAATGCAGTAGGGCGGTCCCCGTCCACCCCTGTCCTGCGGTGCCCGGCAGCTCCCCCGATGCCCCGTGCGAAGGCCAGAGGGACGGCAGCATCGCCGAGGCTGGACCTGAGCGCCGCGAGAGGGGCGGCCGCTTTCCGCGTCCGAAGAGGCCTCTGAAACACGGGAGCCCAAAGCCAGCGCGTGTCTGCGCTGGGCTGAGACGCTGGCATCAAGACGATTATGACTCCATTAACAGGGCATTATGGCTCCAATTTCACTTAACATCCAAGTTGTTCACATTAAAACATGCCCTTGGCCTGACAAGGCATTATTAACTTGCATTTAATAAAAATAAAATATTACATTTAAAAAAAATTGAAAGCTGACAAATTTGATTTAAATGAATACTGAACTCCAGGCAAATGTGTTGCTTGAACTCTGCCTGCTATACTGTAGCTGACAGGAAGCATTAAAATAATACTGAGTGGTCAATATGTGATTAAATATCACATGTCAAGCTTAGCAAGAATGTTCCTTCCAGAGAAAATTATATTGTTAAAAATAAGTGACAAATTCTAAGCAGCTCCTTCAAATCCATAAAGACACGTGAAAGAATGGAGCTGTGCTTGTAATAAACCGGGGTCTCTGCAGGACTCACAGAATATACTGTCTCTTGTACAGAGCCATATAGAGCATCTACAGGTAATCAGATAAAAATGATTGCACATATTTTAAGCAATAAATTTCCTTTGCATTTGCTATTGAACATAAAGAGAAGAGACATGCTACATTTTCACACCATGTTTTCATTTGAAAGCTTTTTCTGTCATGCTGTTCTGTCTAAAGAGTTTA